>WIXG01000010.1:0-579588 GCA_009869945.1 Mesaphorura yosii | reverse complement strand
GGAACTGGAAGCGGAAAACCACGCTAAATGCATGCAAATTAAGCAGCAGCGAGACCCTGTCGATACGACCACGCACGGTTTAACAATTGCATTGGTGAGATACGGCTCAGCTTGGCGAGGCAAGGCAATATTTTCTTTCACTTTCTTTTACCTGCTGCTCAGTTCGCACATGACTTCGATCGCATGCGGTTGCATTTGTGCTGAGTCTCTTGTTCACGGAGTTTTCAATTGTTTCAACTGACTCGAATCTTGGACATTGTTCAAATAGCGAAACTCGGCTAATTTTTGCAATAAAGACTTTGTATGAGCGACTGTAGTGAAGAATTTTAGCAATAGAGCTGGAGTGCGTAGTGTTTTAAGGGCTTATTCAAGTTCGCCCATTCATTTTCGATCAGCATTCTCTGATTATCGTTCTTGCCTGCCCGGACCCTTATCGAGTTGGACCCTGAATCATTCGAAACCTTTCGACATCGCATCGTTGACTTCGTGTTGGAGTCGTCGGTATAAAAGGCAGACAACTCTCGCAAACACATATCCGTAAAATTGTTGCACAGGTAAGTTTCACCCAATATTTATTAAATCTTGTCTCAGAATTCGTTAATGGCATCTCGTTGATTAGACTAATTATGCTGAACATCATTCGTACGAATTTTCTTACGTTTTATGGAATTTTACGGGCTAAGGGTTGTCTCAAAGTAGCACCGGCTGACACATTACCCGTCATTGTGTTGGGTGTCCGCTCCGTCCAGTGTCCAGCCATAGTTCATAGTTGTTGCAGTAGTTCTTCTGAAACCTATTTAGGTGTAATGTAGCCAAAAGACGCCAACAGGAAATAGATCGTAATTTGATTTGAATTTGCAATTATGGTAATGATTGCATATGTGCATGGTTTATCTCACATGTACACGTTGGTCTATTTACATTCGCCCTCGCACGTGCTACTTGTTTTCCTATTATTTATTTAAGGAGCTCACGTTAAAACGCATAAACGAAATTGGACACGTCAAATGCAGTTTGAGAAAATGACAAATCAATTACTCCTTATCGCTTGTCTGAACATAGGAGCTGCCTGCTGTTCGAACTCCAACCTTTGTAAATATGTAACTAGGCTAAAGGCTGGAGGAGGTGTCGACGATTAAGGAGCTCTCCGGGGATTTTTCCATTTCATTTCTTTGAGAGGTTCGGAATTCGCCTTCTTCTCGTTCTCGCGGAATCTTAGCTCGCTTGTCAGGGGGAATTATAGCCATTATCGTCTTTCTCCGGGCAAATTGTGTGCTACGCATTTTTCGGAAAAATACTCAAGGTCGCGGAGTCTCAATCTGTCCCACAAAGCTCGTATTACATTTAGCTTCCAGTAGTGGACGAGCAGAAGCGGGAGAGCACATGGCGTATAATTTCGCTCGCTTTGTCTCAGCAGATTTGTTGTTGTGTTTGCGGTTAATTTAGTTGTCTCATTGCAGACGGAGAGGACGGGACTCTTAATTAATTTTAATAGCCGTTGGTTAAAATTAGGCTGAACGAATGTAGAAGTCTGAGAAAAGTGGCAGAGTTTATCATTTAGCTAGAATTCCTGAGAAAGCGAAATCCCCCAGGATTTTAATGCAGTAACAGTGTGATCCAATGTAAAAGCTGCAGTCGCTGTATGAGTCACGAAGAATTTCCTCCTTAGCTCGGCGAAGGTTAGTTCAAAGTCAAGTCTTAGAATTTCTGACATTTGCGTAATTGTCACCAAAATTGCGTTCCTGGAAAGAGTTAAGTGTAAACATAAAATGACTTCACTTCATTCGAAACTTATTTCCTCGCATTGTTTGACTTTATACCTCAATAAAATATTCGGAATTCTTTCAATCACGGTCACAGCGAAGCAGTACAGGCGGCTTTTACGCTTAAGCTTGACACTTGTCGCAACGCTTGACTTTTGTATTCTTAACTTCGCTTTGTACTAATTTTTGCTTTGTCGGCAAAGCTTAAGGTACAATTTCACGTGTCACTTTGCTTTGCTGGGCCGCGACTTAATTTTGAAACGCTCGCAATATCAATATCAACAATTAAAACCCATGTGCGTGTAATGCAACGTAACTAAATCATGTACGCAAAAGCTGATTTCCAGTCACGGCAGCATAATTTGGACGCGAACTCTGAAATAATGCATACAGCATTGGATTATGAAATGAAACACGCGACTTGGGGTTTAAGTTTTGCGTTGTAGCCGATATCAAGTCAATTTCCGGTCCACTGCACTCCCGCACCACAAACCCTCACGTGCTGTCCCAGAATTAAGGTTCCGAGTTGTCTAGCAATGTTAAGGAATTCGCATCATGAAGAGTGCTACGAAATTGAACGTAATTCAGACACCGCAGCCGCGTTATTCTGTCACTCCATTTGCACTTTGCATAGAATTGTATGCAAGGGTTGATCATTTGTACATTTCCGACCGGTGGTTTTGCTTTCAATCCGAATTTTGTTGAGACATCTTGACAGCACTTTTGCATGTCCACGCACGCACTCATCAGAATGTCCGAGCTGTAAACATCTATATTATTGTGTTGCGTGGCGGAGGGTCAACTTGCATGATTCCCATTTGAGTAACAAGCGATGTGTAGTGAATTCCGATTGTGGTGTTTGCGAACACCGCACCTGGCAGTTGTTTACTACGAAGTTCCGAATGGAACCCTCGCTGCCACGTAACACTATTGAGATTTTTGTGATACGTGAAAAGTGAATCGCGAATTACGTAAGCCCAATAAATTCGGAGGGATCTCGTCACCCTCTTTTTTGCGTACGCTGCATCAAGAAATTTTGCGCATCGCACAAAATTCTTACTATGCACGGGTAATGCATGTAGAATGCAGGCCTTCAGTGTTTCAGTTCGATTTTGATAAGTTGCAATTTCATATAGCAAATTCAATTTTCTCGATTCTCGATTCGAGTTCAATTTACGGTGACACGTGTGTAAAGTGTGCGGAAGCCAAATATTGTCGTTCATGAAACCAATGTGCAGATTCGAATTCGAAATAGTAATTACGAGGAATAGTTCATTCATGAATGAGTGTAGCGTGAGAACGTAGACATTAACTTATTAACTACACGAGAAGCAATTTAGTTTTGGACGGAAGCATTCTTAATAAATCGGTTTGTTCAACTCATTCGATTCGTTTCTCAACTAGTAGCATGTGAGGATAGAGTAGTATTGATATCGGCATAAAGTGCATCGCAAAGTACATACAAGTCTCGTGATCACACTATTGTCTTGTCTAGTGACAATGACTCGCAAGCCACGTTTGTAAGTTTACCATCTTGGAATGACCACAAAATTTACAATGAATGAGTAGTGATGCAGAATTTAAAGTAAGTGTGAAAGAATGCCGGTACAGCACAGTAGACCTGAGGGAACAATTTTCGATTGTTGAATAAATACTTTGTAAGAGTCCTTGTGTGCCAGTGATTTCCCACCTCCGTTTCTTTAAAATGCAAAGGTAGCAATCTCTTGAAATAACACCGTATTATTACCGGCACGGCACGCTGCGGCTACGATTGCGAAACCGGCGATTTAAATGGTTGGTCTCATGAATGGATTTTCGCAAGACGTACAACAAATGTAAGCGTAAACTTGGTTGGAATGGAATTCGAGCATGTGCGTTGTGCCATACAATTGTTGACGGTATTTTCCCTCAGGAATGTTGCAAACAAAAGAATTTTGTTGAGCTTCGCTCGTGACCATGCCGAGCAAAGCAATGAAGCTCATCCCGTCATTATGTCATATTGTCTGAAGTCTCAGTCTGATCGAGGCCGTTCCGAAAGAACAGCGGAGTAATTAAGTTATCAATTGAGGTAAAAAAACGCACAGTCAGGTTGCATCGTTGGACTGAATGAGGACTAAACCGGTATTTATGTTGTCATTTTGTCATTTCAACTCGCTGATCTTGTGAAGGCATTTTTATGTTGTCCCAAAAGAAAGGAAACGGCGCACGTGGAAGTTATTTGGTATTTGATCATAAATTCGGGTTTATTGTGTCGAATGTACCCAATCACTTTGACAACTAGTCAGCCAGCCTTGAGGCTCGACTCCTGCAATTATCAGCCAATCTTTCTTGAAAACGACACGAATAAAAAAGAGAATCAATGCCGCATGATCGCATGATTTGAGTCAGTTTTTATCATCTCAGGTCCATGAAAGGTGACAAATGGATCCTTCCAAGAATCCGCTCGATCTTTCCAAAGACAACCCGCCCGGTCCACCAACGTCAAGCTCGACTCCTCAGGTAACGCGTGCAGAATTTACATTGACCGGCCTTCTTTCTATACATTCTGTGCCTGTGCCAAAATCTCACGTGACAGTTGCCGAATATTTCACAGAGGTCGGAACAAGATCATTCGCTTTTGGACGACATAATCCACGAATTAGCCTCTCCGACTCACCAGACTGGAACATTTGGTTTAGGGGTGTTGGGTACGGACGATGAGGGCACCACTCCAGATGCTCGACGTTATGACGAACGTGACTTTCAATGTAAGCACTCAATTAACGCTGTGTACACGTTTTCATCTCGAAGAATAGCAGTGTATTAAATTGTTTGACTTTAGCACACAGGAGTGAGCACTTTCCCCTGATTCATCACCCGTTGAAACCGCTGGGTCGCAGTCGGCGCAAGGCAACATCGACGTCCACGGTTCAAAGTACCCCAACTGGAGCCGATGAAGCGGAAAATTCTGGCAAAACCTGCAAATCTGAGCCTAGGAAAATCCCGGGAGGGGCCCGCAAAAGTGAAGTTCCGTCTACTACGATTGGTGACGAAGAAGACGGCCTGGAGTCTACGCCGCTATTATCGCAACAGTACGTCCAATTGTCCAATAATTCCTTCGCTAACTGAAGGACTGCTAGTGCAGTGGGATGATTTGCTGATTTTCTTGCCTTTCTTGAAGAAGTTCGTCAAGTGATACACGGGTCGTAGCTGCGGCTGCAGCACAACCGTTCACTTTTACTGATCTGGTTCCAACGGACAGCTCTCAAAGAAAAGTTCAATTTGAAGTTGGTAAGTTAATTCAGCACAATCAATCGAAATCCTGACGATTAATTAAAGTCACTTCATTTTATCCACTGTGATTTTATGTAGTGCTTCTCATGAGTCCGAATCTGGACTCGCGTCCGAGTCCGAGTCCCCTTGAGCCGGACTCATACCCAGACGAGTCCGAGTCCTACCGTTGAGAACTCGCTCGAGTCCGAGTCTTGGACTCGTAAGGGGAAAACTTTGAGCCAATGATAAACTTAAAAATACAAAGTTTGAAACGACACTGTGCTTAACCAGCATCAGCGCTGTGTTCAAATTGCGAGTGCTAGCTCGAGCAGGAGTACACTCGAACTGTCATTTTTTATAACTCATTTTTTAGTCAGCGAGTCCGAGCCCGGCAATGATGGACTCACGACTCAATGAATCTGAGTCCGGCCTATGGTGATTCAACTTCGCGACTCCGGACTCATGAGAAGCACTAATTTTATGTGATCACTTTATGTTCCTATATTTTAGGTGGCGCACCATTAAAACCTGGTGAGGATGAAACCGTTGAAAAAAAGAAAATAAGGTAATACAACCCCTGCGCTATGTGTGGACTTGTGATGTGTAAAGTGTAATGAGTTCTACTTCTGTGTTTAAGGCCCAAAACTCCAAAGTATGAGGATCCGAGCTGGCGACTAAAACAGGGCTCCCAGCGTGCTCCTGCAAGTGTCCCTCTCATGCTGCAAGGCTTCGATTTGCTGGACATGGCCGAAGTTGACAAAGATGACCTCAGCAGTAAGATTTTTGAAATTAACGACATTGTAAACCGAGCACTAACTTTTACATTAATGGTTAATACATGTGATTTGCTAAATAGGTCATCGCTTCCAGGATACTAAAGCGTTCAGGCGTCATAAATTCTATCTTAATGGCGATAGCAATGCACCACCGACACCGAAAGGCGCCAAGTACGACCACGATCCTCATGAGGTATAAAGATTAGCATCACTGAATCACTGGAAATCGCTCAATGTGTCAGTATTGCGGTATTTTTCGAACTTATGTGCCACCGTAGGTTTTTGTCGAGCTGGACATCTTGACAAAGGAGGCTCATGGAACAGAAAAGGAGTGGACAGAAACTGCAAGATGGATTAAATACGAGGAAGACGTGGAGGAAGGAACAAACAGATGGGGCAAGCCGCATGTTGCATCGCTGAGCTTTCACGCTTTAATCAACCTCCGCCGCTTAATCGAATCTGGTAAATTGTACTGCTGCATTATCTTCTTCGACACTAGCTTTAGAATTCTGTCTTTTGCAATCCTCGTTAGGCGTACTTTTGCTTGATCTCGAAGAGAAAGATCTGCCTGGAATTGCGTACAGAGTTGTAGAACAGATGGGGGCGGATGACGTAATATTGATGGAAGAGAAAGTGGTCGTTTTGAGGAATCTCTTGCTGAAGCATAAGCATCTTAATGACGGAAGCCATGGCTGGAAATTCGGTCTCAAGAGAAACACTGGAAGTCTGGCCAACTTGCACGTAAATACTATTTGGCAACTTTGTTACAAAGCATACAAGGACTTGATGATTAATCCACGTTTTCAATATTTTTGCAGTCAATATTCGAGGACAAACTGAAACACAGCGCCACAAGTCCAGATCACAGGATCTTGCACAGAAGAAACAGTACAATAACCAAGTTTAACGACCATTATGGTGAACATGTTGGATTGAACCTCGGTGGTGAGCAGCGGGAAGAGAATTCCAGTCAATTACGTGACTCGATCCACGTTGCTGTACGACCATGTTTCCTACTTGAATGCTTGTCTATTTATCTGGTAGATTAAGGCATATTATTTTCTTTCGTTGAAGTTGGATTTGGCAAAGATTTCGCCACACGGATTGTCAGAAGAGGACATGAGGTGGATAACTGGACATGAACACATTCTGCGCCGAATTCCCATTGGCAGTGAGTTGGCTCTCGTTCTATGTGGAGTGGATGACAATATGGAAAGTCACACGGTCGCTTTCGTGCGACTGGCTGAAAGTGTGTACATGCCAAATGTAACTGAGGTGGGTCTACAGCAAATAATTCAATCCAGCTTTCACCTTTAAATAACGATGCCCTACTCTCATTTAGGTTCCTATACCGGTGCGATTTATTTTCGTCTTAATGGGTCCAAGCTCGGACGATCTGGACTACAAAGAAATTGGCAAGTTCCTATACCTGTATGCATTAGCTCATTGTTTGCAAAATGATTGAAATGATTGAAAATAAAATGGTAAACATGTTGGAACATTTAGGTCGTTCAATTTCTACATTGATGTCGAACAGAGTAAGTATTGTCATTGTCGGGCACACTTGTAGCAAAAGGTTCTAATCTGAATTCTAATTTGACAGCAATTTCATAACATCGCTTACAAAGCCTCTGACCGCAAGCATTTGTTGAGAGGAATTCATGACTTCTTGGACGCCTCAATCGTCATTCCGCCCGGTGATTGGAATTGGGATGATAATTGCTTTCCATTCCAGGACTTGATGGAGAAGTCCAAACAGATTCTTGAAAGAAAGCAGAAAAAATCGACTGCTTATGACTCTGGAGATGGAAAGGCACCTCTATCACCAGGTACTTTTGAAGGTTTAGATTTTCCAAACAGCAATGCAGTATGCTCTCGTAATTTTCAGAAAAAGTTGTTGAGGTGAATCCATTCGTGCGCACGAAGAGATTGTTTGGAGGACTTCGCAACGACATTCGAAAACGGTATCCGTTGTATTTGTCTGATTTGAAGGATGGGTTTGATTCACAGGTATGACATCTGCTTTCAGTTTTTCCTGGATGTAATAACTTAGCCTATTTAATAACTTGTCTTATTTATCCTTTCTAGTGTTTGGCAACAATAATTTTCTTGTATTTTGCTGCGGTGTCTGGAGCCATTGGTTTTGGAGGCTTGATGGGTAAGTTTTGGTTTATTTAGGCACTTGCTTAGAAAACTAGAATCA
Source organism: Mesaphorura yosii (assembly GCA_009869945.1). Taxonomy (NCBI): domain Eukaryota; kingdom Metazoa; phylum Arthropoda; class Collembola; order Poduromorpha; family Tullbergiidae; genus Mesaphorura; species Mesaphorura yosii. Next base: position 571,594 of record WIXG01000010.1, on the reverse strand, counting down.
GGGTAAAGTATTCACCTTTGCTTTGATTTTGCTCAGCTGTCAAGACGGACCAATTCATCGGACTTACGGAGACTGTCATTGGTTCCGGCATTGGAGGGATCATGATGTCCTTGCTCAGTGGCCAGCCTCTGCTGATTGTTGGCAGCACTGCGTAAGACGATGCAACTAAACTTAAACTACAACTATTCAGTTAGTTCAATTTCTTGCCTTTTCACAACATATCAATGGTTCTCATGTTTTGCAGCACAACGCTTGTCTTTGATGAAAGTCTATTCCAGGTTTGCTCGAATTTCGGTTTTCTCACCTGTATGAGATGCGTTAATCATACATACTCTTGTTTGATTTAGTTTTGTAAGGATCAAGGCTTGACTGGAAACGATTTCCTGGCTATTCGAACATGGATAGGCTTGTGGATGGTTGTGATTGGTCTCGTCGTTGTGGCTTTTGATGGAAGCGTAATAGTTCGGTTTTTTAGTCGCTTCACACAAGAGATTTACGCGACACTAATTTCGTTCGTGTTTATTTTTGAAAGTTTCAAAAGTCTTGGCAAGGTCAGTGGAGTCTTTGACTCTACTCGTGGTCTCCATTAATTCAGCTGACAAGTGTCCTACATTTTCAGGTTTTTAAGTCTCATCGGCTTATGAAGACCTACGGAAGATGCACAAAGTAAGAAATCGGCATCCTAAAAATGTATGTAATTGCATTTTCAAGAAAGTATCCTTCTAGTGACTCAAGTTATTTAACTGTCGACAATTCGACTGCCTTTACCCCGGAGCCTGACGATGCCCGTCCAAATGTAGCACTGCTATCACTGATTCTCATGCTTGGCACATTCTTAATTGCGCACATGTTAAAACTGGTCCGAACCACGACTTTCTTCACAAATACGGTAAATGAGACACCTTGAGTTGAATGAGTTTGCATGCGTCCTAAATTCTCTTTTCTTTTATTCAGTTGCGGAAGACAATTGCCAACTTCGCTGTTCTGTTTGCAATCGGTTTCATGGGCCTACTGGATTATATCCTAAAAGACACTCAAACCGATAAGTTAAACCTGCCAGATTTATCTCAAGGGCTTCATCCATCCAACCCAGAAAGAAATGGGTGGCTAGTGGACCCCATTGGACAGTTGCCTCTCTACTGGGTGGCAGCGGCAGCTATTCCAGCACTACTTCTCTTTATCTTGGTATTTATGGAGACATCAATAGCGGAGTAAGAACTCAGATATGCTATTCTATCGCGCCCTGAAGAAAAGCATACATCTTAATGTGGAATGACAATTTTCCAGGCTAATCGTAGGGAAGAAAGAACTTAGGCTCAGAAAAGGATCTGGCTTCCATTTGGATGTGCTGCTCATGTGTTTCGTCAATTTAGTCATGGGATACTTGGGTACATGTTGGATTTCAGCGGCATCAGTACGATGTGGTATGTTTATGTTCTAAAACCTTCGCCTCTTGAATGAGAAATTTTGGCATTCTGACTTTAGTTACTCACACTGTCGCTCTAACGGTCTTTTCATCGAATGATCCGCCTGGACAGAAGCCTTCCATCATCGGAGTCAAAGGTAAGGAAGCTGGAAGGCAGAACGCTGTACAAATATTTCCGGTTTATTCAAGTTCTGCTTTGTTCAGAGCAAAGGGTCACTTCTTTTATGGTCAGCCTGTTGGTGGGACTCTCCATCCTAATGGCGAACGTGTTAGTCTACATTCCCATGGCGGTCTTACTTGGCGTCTTCCTTTTCATGGGCGTTTCATCCATGGCTGGAGTACAGTTCCTAGAGAGAATTAGCTTGTTCTTTAAGCAGTCGGTGAATCATCCTCAAGTACCGTTCGTCAGACGCGTGAGTTACATCAACATAAACAATCTGGACAATCATAAGTTCAATTTTGTGCAATTGATGCTATCGGCAGGTCCGGACCATAAAAATGCATCTTTTCACAATAATTCAAGTCCTTTGCCTCGGATTCCTCTGGGGAATCAAAGAATCTCCAGCTGCATTATCATTGCCTTTGATGATCTTCCTTCTGGTTCCGTTCCGATACTTTGGTTTGCCGTTTTGGTTCAAGCCTTTGGAACTCGCAGCAGTAAGTCACATTGATGCCTAATGCGTTGTCAACATTGCTAATTCTTTCTTCCAAATTCAGCTTGACGCAGATGGAGTAGAGATTTGCGACCCGAAGGAGATGACGTTTTCTGTCGATGAAGGGGCAGAGGCAGAGGCTCAAGCTTATGACAACTCTAAAAGCCAGGGCATGAATGGGAAGCCTGACTTGCCCATTAGAAATGGGAAAGTGCCACTACATACTTAAATCCACGAATACGATGTTGTACAGTTTCAGAAAATGCTTACTTCGTTGACAAGGTCTTGCCTTAAGCAACCTTAAGACTTAAGTCCACGTGTTATACATACTATAGCTTGTTGTGTGTTAAGTTTTACAAGTAGCTTGAACAAATTTTATTTAGACAATAACTGACGCAATATACCAAAGTACGTTTAAAATAATTTTAGGACGCGCCATGTTACACTTAGGACGAGGGGGCAAGTCTAGAGAAATAAACGTTCGCATATCGCATATTATTTTACTCATGACTTAACTACTAGACATTCATGGCAAGGAAAGACGTCCATGGTTCGTGGTTCATTGTCATTGTGTTCGTTGACCAGTTGTAAAAGAATCCGCGTCATGATGTCAGCAAGAAGCCGAAGCCTGCTATTGGAGCATAAATTCCAGTTAACCATCGACCATCTGCCACATTATTTACTTTTGGAAAGGTCGTTAGCTCACTGATTTACGTATGATCTGCTTGTAGCATTCACATATCACTCTGGCATCTGCATCACCGTATTTTCGGGAGCCTAGGATAGTTTGACCCCGTTTCAGGCTTTGCAAAAGAAAATTACGCAGAAAGGAATTTAGGTGAGTTGTTCTTTTCGATATGGGATCGTATGCACTTGTCAGTATCACTTAATCAGCACGGATGCCGTGTTAGTTAAGTTAGTTAGCAAGATGCAGTGCTTCGACTGTGGCCCGAGTGCCAAGCCAAACCAAGTAATGTGGTGTAGACGTCAAACCTGTCCGATCCAATAATAGAGTATACAGATTCGAACCGACATCAGGCCTGTCTGCCTGTGAGTATGCCTGTGGGCTGTGGTTGAGTTTCCAGTTTCCAAATGTCAACAAGGAGATAAAGACATTTCTATTCAAATCTCTTGGGGTCAGGCTCAGATTGATTTGAAACCAAATCCAGACTGAATCCAGTAAGCAGTCAGCATTCAGCAGTGCAATGTGCATGGTGTAATTACACAAATGCAAATGCACTGCCCTGGCCTGGTTGATGAAAGGCATAAGACAAGCACCAGGCAAGACAAATAAAATCTGCAGACGTCATTAAAATATCTTATCTAGAGCAAATATAAATAGCTCCTGACTTACATGTACGCTAGCTTCTTCTGGTCTTTGCATTTCATACGATTTTATGAGTACGACTTCGGTGCTGGAGTCGAGATGTGATTAACATCGCGTATAGGCGCATGTCACACGTGTGACAACGACAATATACGTAGAAATCTCTACATTTCGAATGATGTAGATTAAGTTTATGGTCATGGTGGAAATGTCCACCCTGCTTTCACCTGTTTTCGTTACCATTTTATGCAAATGTGTCCTCCAAACTAATGGACGACGGAGCTTTTCTTGTTGAAAAATTGAAATAGTCGTGAGTTCCTTGAGTCACTTGAGCTCGATCTGCGTCGTCGCTTGGACAGTCGAGAGTGCAATTATCAGTGCAGTTTTAGTGCGCCGTTCGTATCCGTGATGTAGATCTGAACTGGTCGATCGCAGCTTCAAAAATCATGGCTGCTGCTCGAGAATCAATCACTCCGTTGCTAAATAATGTGCGATCCCGGCGCCTGAGCTTGGAATTGTGTCAAAAGATCGGATCGCACTTGTTATCGCCAAGCCGGAACAGCGGCAACGCTGGAAGCGCCGATTCGCCGTTATCATCACCTTCACCAAGCACTCCGACGACACTGGGCGGGTCTCCAATCGCACGATTCCAGAATTCACCTTCAATCTCTCCATGTCAAAGCCGCAGAGGCTCATCGGGTTGCATCGCAAGTTCTCCGCTGGTTACCGCTACGCTCAGCGCCCTCGCAGCCAGTCACGGGAGCCCCGGCGATGGAACGCCAGCGCATAACAGAAGACGAAGCTCCCTCACGCCGATATACTCAAACAGCCCGACACCGTCGTCGTCTTCGCTTGCCACTGGTTTTAATGACCTTGCTTCCTTCGCGGTTCCAACAATCAAAGTCGACTCGGGTGAAGAGTCAGAATGCGAGAGGTGAGCGAGAGCAATTGTTCGCAGAAAGTATGAATGAATAATGCAAGCCATTCTTCTGCCCAACTAATTTAAATGCACCAGGCAGGCGGTGGTGATTCGTTTCTCGCTTGTCGTCCATGAACGCGTGATATGAAAGGAAGCATGGATTAAACCCTGAGACCTGCGACCAAAGACCCATTTCGAGAAATTGCACATTCATGCTATCATCATGTTATCATACTATCATCAAACTCACTTTGTAACTCTTTGATTTTATATTACAATCCATTTTTGTGTCTTGTATTTTGTACCATTTAGAACTCAAATTCAAAGGACCAACCCGCGACTGCAGCAGCAGCAGCTTCAATGTCAATGGAACGGACCAAGACGGAAATCTCTCAACAATAAAGACGACTGGGATGATGAGTCGGTTGCTGATACCACCTCGAAGCAGTGGCAATTGGAGCCGTCATTGTTAAGCGTCAGACGAAATGAAGGAGAACAATTCAGGCTTTTCCATTCATCCGACGCATTTTGCAGTGTCATTGCGCATGAGACCGCTGCGGCGGCGACTGACAATTGCGATCTAAATAATAACAACTACAATCGCAATTACATTTACACCACCAACAATGAAAACATTAGTCCGGAACACCATCAGCCGAGCAGCAGCAGTAGTAGTTTGTTGTACCATCAGCGAAGTAAATCGTTTCCTACCGTCAGCCACACTCATAACCAGTCATACAAGACCAACAATAAGAATCAATTAGACGAGACTCTCGCCGCGCTTGTGGCACAACAATGCTCGGGTCTTGTGCTCAACCCACACGAGATACTTGGGAAAGGAAGCTTTGGTACAGTTATTGCTGCTGTTTATCGAGGTGAGTTGTCTGTTAATTAGCATTGTTATTGCTCATTGCTCTGAGCAATAATGGGAAGAGAAGACGTGTTGAGAATTTTATCCACTGCTTGTCTTGAATACCTTGAGTGTGAATTTTACGAGTTTGCATGCAAAGAAAGTTGATGCTTAACATTTAACGGATCGTTGAGTTCGTTCTCGTTCCACAAATTGTGACGGGCTCATCGGCACTCGACCACTTGAAGAAATTTATATCGCACTCAAGATTCATTGAAAGAAGGCGTGAATGGGAATACTATGATTTGGATTCAAAGACAATTATTCTTGTTTCTCGCGTCATTATCTCTATCACTGAGCCACCGCTTAATCGATTATCAAGAAAGATCATGCTAATTAATATGCAAAAGCAAAGCAGCACAATAGCTGGCAATAATGTCATGTTTCACTTGGCTGATTTGATGTTTACCGTCTGCATTGCCTTTGTTTGTTGTTAGTTCTTAACCCAAAATAAGAGAGGATTAGCACAATTTTGCATTTCGCGTGTCATACGAATTGCAAAATTAGCCCAATTGTCAGCCCTCAATTCAATGTGCGTCTGATCTGAAACTGCCGAACCGTAATTTATTGCACGAGCAAAACCGCAACAGGCAAAACAAGTGGATTGTCAGAATTAGAAGCGGCAAGCAGACAGCCAGTCGCTGAAGTTACAATTGCAATCTAATCACATCACGGCGATCACGGAAAAGTGATTAAAGAAATTTTTGTACGACCCGCTGCTGCTGTTGCTGCTGCAGAGCAGAGTTCATGGGGCAAGATCGTAATCTATGTTAATGCGCCGATTGTTGAACCGACCGGCCGGTTGGCCCAGCGTGACTCGGAGCGCATTTGATTTATGTCCTGCGGTTCGGACTCGGAATAATAACAATTCTGTTGTGATTGCAGTCAAGTCAGGAGTTGGAGGAGGTCGAGGCAGAAACGCATGCAAAACACAAATAACAATTCTTAAAACTCACGTCATTCGTAATCTTTAATCGCAGTTCGTAGTTCGCAGCGTATAAATTATAAAGTCATGGCTTGAGATTTGAGTCTTGGTTGGCTCTCAACAGGAAATGATAATGGCGAATTCTCAACATGTTTTATCACACTTTGTAGCATGTAACTTGTCGTGTGGCTGCCAGTTGATTTTATCTTTGCTCTCTTCCTCTGACAGGTGAACCGGCTGCCGTAAAAGTCATCCACACAAGAACTCCGGGCAACGTCGTCTCATTGAAGGGCGAACGGAATGCTTTGAGACTTCGACCGCATCCAAATATAGCAAGAATTTATGAGATTTTCCAGCTGGGACCACAAAATCAGGCGCTCATTGTTATGGAACGGCTACGGAGCGGAAGTCTCCTCACTGCGCTGAACGACTCGAGTTTTTACTTGAATGGACAATCGTGCATTCAGCTGTCGGCCGAGATTGCGTCTGCATTGTTATTCTGTCATCTGAATGGTATCCTGCACTTGGACGTGAAACCCTCTAACATACTCATTGATTTCCAAAACCACTGCAAACTCTCCGATTTTGGAAACTCAAAAAACATTCAAGATCTGATGTCAGGAACAAATTTCGCAAAGGTAACTTGCAAAATAACAACCGCGTGCAAGTGCGTCTTGCGTGCAAAGAACCTGACAGCTGAGACACTAAAAAGTCTCAAGTGTCATCTTCATTGTCAGCTCTGTCCACTCTGTACTCAGCATTTACATTATAATAACGACAACAATAATGGTAGGAAATTCACTTCAATATCATTAGTATGACAACAATCAATTTAAGTGTTTCTACATTCCGTTACCCATTTTAGGAGAAGGATGTCACTTGGATTATTAGGACAAGAGTGCAAGAGTCAGGGAGGCTGGTGATTGAAATGACAATCGACAATTTCACATGAACACGTCCTCTCAAAAGCATATGCAGACTAGACTTCTTCTATCACGCTTCACGCATTTCGCGTTTTACTTTCATTTAGTGCATAAACGATTAGGGCCATGAGTCATGAGCTTAAACTTCATGAACATTAAGATCTTGTTCGTTTGCAATGGAGTTCGTGCTCACTTGCATTCAAGCACGTACGGTATTTAATTTTTCTCGTATGAATCTCACAGCTGGACGGAACAGTGGCCTACATCGCCCCAGAATGCTTTCGTGGAGTGATTCCGACCAACAAGTGCGACGTGTACAGCTTTGGAATTACAATGTGGCAAATTCTAAGTCGTGAAACACCCTACCAAGGAGAAACTGAACATTCCATCATTTACAAAGTAAGCAAAATGAACGCGTGTGCAGCTTGTTCAGGATAAAGAGTCACTCGTGTTGCTCAAAATCTATCTGAATCATTAGCCCTAACTGATTAATAATTTGCAATCTTTTCAGGTCGTTGCTCAAGCCATGAGGCCAAAACTCATTTCTCAATTTCACCTCGCCAAATTCCATTCCCAAGAAACCTTTCGAAAGTACGTCCAAGCGTATGAAATGTGCTGGCAAAAAAGCCCCGAAGCTCGACCGAATATGCAGGCAGTGAACGAGCATCTCCTGTCCATCCAAACATGCTAAATTCGGCAATGTTGTCCAATGAAAGACAATTACCACTCTTCGTTCGAGATGAAAGTAAAAACATTGCGCACACGCACGAAGATCTCAAGTCCCGTAATCGTTTCGAACTCAAACTCATCGTACGGTGTCAGGCAGTTGGTGATAATGATGAATTATTAAAATGGGACGATTAATTAAGAATGATCTCCGACTATCAACAATAACGCGAGTAAAAACCAACAAGTATTAATTTATTCACTTTTTAACATTTCTTCAATTTTTCTTATGTTTCCGGAATTTCTCCTCCAGGTACAAGCTACAAACAAACATGAAAATCGCGAATTAGAAACTCATGCGCATTACTTCAATGGAACTGAAAGCATGTAATGCTCGTTAAAGTTGTTTCATGTTAATAAAAGCATCAACAACTTTCTTCAAACGAACTCACCATTGTTATATTATTTCCATTCAGAAGGATCTGTTCCAGTTTGGTTACTCGCCGTCCTTCGCTCGTCGATTCATACTCGGTGACATCCTCCAGAACCATGTTGACATAGTCATCAAATCCGAGTAAGGTTCCAACGATTTCCTTGTCATTTTTCATAATGATGTGAATTCTTGATCCAATGCACTTATCGACCAATTCTGCAAGAAGCAAAAACGATGAATAATCACTCACATCTCACTCACTGATCACGGGAATCGCGATAATACAAGATCCTCATCGATAACGGGTTATCAGTAGCGCGATAGCGTCAGCGAAGCAAATACCGCAGAAAATAGCGATGGCAGATTTGTCATTTGCAAAAAAAAACGAAATAATTCTCTTGGAACAATTGTCTGGAAACAATTCTCAGGAACGATTTTCTTGGAACTGCCCTGGAACATGTCAATTAATGGCCCTTCTTGCAAATGTAATTCATGATGCAATGCCCTTGACTCCTTCACCGTTTGCTTCTTTTGCAACCCTTTCTAAAATACCCTATTCACAGTAGTTAACGGGTGCTGGCAGTGGGTAATGTACTTACCCAACGGTAGCAACGTCGACAAGTTTGGCTGAGCACTTGAAGTGGCCATGATCGCGAATTTAATCCGTACAACCAAAGCCTAATTACAATTAATTAAATCAAACAGTTCACTTCACTGGCGACAAGGACAGTCAACGCAAACGCTGAATTGAAAATCGGCGAGCGAGCGAGTGTTTGTGTTCCCAAACGCTTCCACTTCGTGTTGATTTTCCTTGGCTCGGTTCGAGGAAAGAATTCACCGTGCATTTGTGTACATCATCTTGACTTGGAGCTAGACTAGACTATGGACTAGGAAGGTACATGATACATGAGTGCAGTGTACTCTCACGAATACAATCTCCAATGTTATTTTATCGTCTCCACAGGTATTTCGCTCGTCTACTCGTCTGTCTCTAATGTTATGTTAATTCATACTCATACCGTGCAGAAACATCATCGCTGTACCGTCTTGTCAGTGTTGCTTTCGATGCCCAAAGGGAAACAAAACAAAAAAGGCAGCTTTTATTATTATTCCCGAAGAGACGGGCAACTTTCCGCTCGGATCCGTTTCTTCTTTTTATAAACTTTATTCAAGTGGGTAAAATATCTACAAGATTTGGATCCTCAACAATTGGAGACTCTGAAAGTGAATTGACTCGAACTTCCTGATCTTTTGGACAATAAAAAAAGTGAATTGAAACGCGGACCAGCTATAATCTGCGAATCGCTGTGTTGACACCTTCGTCTAATCACTTAATCTACTTGGCAATGTGCTAATCTGCGGTTCACTCAAGTGCAGTGCGAAGTTCATCAGATTTCAACAATGCAACGACATAGATATCGTTGACAGATCGGGAATTGACAATGTTGACACGCTCACCGACTGGAAATATTTAATTGTATGACCAGGCCAGGCATGCCTGTTACGCATGCGGCTCAGGCGTGAACGCGTGAAGTCCGTGAAGTGGGACCGGAACTTATCGCCTTAACCTTAGATAAAAGGTTGAACTCATGACAGGCACTCATGCAGGGCAGTTATGCAACTAGTAACTTGAATCTCCTCAATGCTCCAGCTCCAAATTTCTCATCGTCCTACTCCAATCAATCTTGACTTATGCAGATCTATTGCTCAGACCATTTAAATGCTGACCTGACTAGTTAAACAATGCGAACTGCAACTAACAACTTCGTGCTGTGTATTGTATTGAAGTACATCACTGCCATTTCCATTTGAGAATCCGAATTCGCGTAGCCTAGCGTCGCTTCATCGTCTGTGTATCGTGTTCATTGATCCGTTCCATAATTCGTCGAAAATCGTTGCTATTACTGATTGCAGATATGTGTACTTAATTGTGAAATTGTTCTACGGTTGGTTTGCCCCACGAGTAGTTAAAAGACAAGACATTGAAAATTACAAAAAAATACGATTGCGCCTAGTTTAAGCACCAGCCAGCAAGAACCGTATGTGGGAATTTGGGAATTGTACTGAAGGTGAGATTTGCCAATTGTTAATTTTGATTCTAAATGCACTCTAAGAAGTAGTGTAAAATTATTCAGCTTGCGGCTCTTTCCCAATAATTTGATTTCAGCTAATAAAACTTTGCAATTCAATTGTGTCGTGTGTCTCTTGTTTAATGCCTTGCGCCATTTATTCATTGCTTCCATTCATTGGGTTTGGGTTTGGGTTTTGCTATGCAAAAATTCAGACGACCAAGCCGCAGCTCAGCGCAGCCGCTTCAACTTCATGCAAGATTTCGAAATCATGATAAATTTAGCATTCACGCCCTAAATACTCTATTAAACAAATCCACTTGCATTTTTAATATAGTTGTGACCGCCGACAGACTGCTGATTTAGATCAGTAACGAAACACGAAAGCGACGAATCTGCAAATCACAAAATATGTGAATTGGCGAAAGTCAGGGCTCTTTAGCATTGTCAACTAAATGTAATACTACATTGACTAGGCTGCGCCGGCTTCTTTTATTGAAATCATCGATTTGAATCTGAATTTGGAAAAGTTGCCAATCATGTATGAACTTCCTTCATATTCGCCATTCACACTTTAAATGATTGGCACATGGAACACGATTTACCGCATTTGCTTATAAGTTTATGTTTAATGTTCGCGCTGGCGCTTGGTTGTTAAATATAAACAAAGTGAAGTGAATTACTCAAGTTTTTTTGACATCATTGCATTGATTAGCGCCTGCCAAGTCTACCATTATGTAACATTGTAACAGAAAAGCTTGACCTTATGCATATTTAGCATTAACATGAGGAGCACGAGATATGTACCATGCAATAATTATAAAATGCGGTGCCAATCATTCTGATTGTCTCTCGATTGCTGATTGCCGTGCACAACAAGATGAGGTTGAGTACCAGCCAGTCTGACTGAAAAACTGGTCTCGGGACTTTGCCAAGTGTCAGATTTGTCAAAAACTTTGCACGTGCGTGTTGTTGTGCATTATGCAGAACCCCTTCATCAAAGGATCATCTTCGTGATCCTGTTTACACATTTCTGCCACATCGACATTAAATCTTATCGTGTGCGTGACATTACAGGACATTATGCGAGTAATATAAGGCTTAAAATAAAGTGTTGACCCGACCTGACTTTTGACACTACACAATAACAATATAACGGTAACTAAAGTGGAACTAATTAATTACATAGTTTGGGCTACGGTTTGTATTTTTGGCTGGGCTATGTTACACGGGTCTTTGCTGTGCTCCAGCCCGGAAAGGCAAAGAACACAATATCGCAGTCTTGGTTGGTTAATCACGTTTACATTGGATCGCATTACATAGAAAAAAGAAAATAGTTTGAAGATGAAATCCCGTCTTTTATTACTCTTCTTCGCATCACAAAAGCAAAATTTAATTTATTTGCATTTCACACTTGAATTCAAGAGTCCTGTTATAAAATGGCAGGACGAATGAGAAAAAACTAATTTGAGGAAACGGAATAATTGTCTCGAGAGTGTAAGCCAAACCCAGCATGCAAGCAGCAGTGCAGATTCATTCACCCCTTTTCTCACCCAGTTATCATTTAAGGAAGCAACGTACGTACTACGAGTATTTTATGTAACACTCGTTTAGTGCGTGAGCGTGGACATGTACAAAGTAATTTGTCAGGCTTTTCCATAAATGTAATTTTTGCCGGTAGTCACATTCATTTCGCACTCACATGGCTGGCATGACACGGCACGTTTTGCCGTCTTTCGTCCTGCTTGATATTCAATGTCAAGAAAATCGCAATCACAGTCTTGTATCGCAATCGTAATTTGTAATCCGCAAGAATTTAAATGATGATGGTACGCATTAGACTTGGATACAGTTAATAATAACCAATTTGCAACACTTGAGTGGCTCTTTTGTTGTGTACAAATTGTATGAAGTATGAAATGAGATTTAACGAGACGAAGCAACAGCAGCAAAACAGAGTCAGAACCAGAAAGAAATTTCACCAAGAAATTGCCAACTTAGCAGCAGCAGAATTAGAATTTTGCACTGTTTACTGTTTTGCAACGTAATTTATTGCGTTGGCGGCTGACGACGAAGAAGGTGGATGGATCCATGGCTCGGCTCGTCGATGAAAAAGGATGTTTGATTTCTCTTCTGATGCTAATACGGCCACTGCAATGCCGAGAGGATGAGCCAGTCAACTTCCTTCCTTCTTTCCCTTTCCTGTATGCATGCGAATGCGTGCATGTGGGAAACAGAAATATATTTATTACAATTGCACGCTTTGTTTTGCACGGATTGGTATAAATAAGTCGAGTCGAGTCTGCTTGTTACCTGCTACTGTTCAGTAGCTAAGAACTCTTGTATGATTTGATTATTTCGTCGAATTTCTTACACATTATGCGTTACGGGAGTATTGGATTTGTTATTATTGTATCTCACGTCCAATCTCCTTAAGAGGGTACGGCGGTGGCATTGTAAATGTAATGCTTGAACCCATGCATTAATAAAACCAAATATCACCGACTCGACGTGATGGTGAAGTGTAGACTCGACGTAATATCGTGGGAGAAGAACCTGCTGCTCCTTCTGTTTCTGGGTTCATTCGGGTTAAGTCTGCTACACAACCAGGCCAAGAATAAAATGACAGAACGTACAATGGGAATGAAATTGTGAGCTGACATGCAACTTGTAGGTAACTTTGTGGATGTGAAAGGTCTTGATACAAGAACAAGAGCTTTATTTTTCTTAATTTCATGAAATATGAATGAAGTGGATTACTCCGCGTTTTTTGTTTATTACACTTGTACTTGCACTTTCTGTGTTTATATTAAGAAATTCCCTGCGAAGTTCGTAATTCATAAAACCACATGAATTTGAATGTGCATGGCAAAAGTGTTACCAGACCAGGCATCTCGCAATTCTCGAAAAGCTCGAATTCATAATTCGTATTCGTAACTCAAATCTGTACTGCACTGCATTTGGGTTAACTCAGCACAATCCACAGTGCTCAAGAATATAGTAATTTCATTCGTTGGTTCGCCTGTCCGTCTGAGAAGATTTCATTTCTTGCATGCACGGCACAGATTACAAAATTTTGCTTGCTTTTTGCTGTCGCTGAAAAGCATTTTGCATTCGGTTGTTGGTTGATTAAATTATACTTCAATGCAGCCATAATTTCGTATTCGTATTCGTAATCGCACTTCTCGAGCTCGAATTGAAATCGGCAGGTTTGCTTGCTTTCGATCTCGCATTTTGCTAGCGATTACGCAACATTTGCCGCGACGCGATATAGAAGAAAGCTGAACATTGCGTAAGCGTTAAGCCTTAGCCTGGTCTGCCCGGCCGACTATAAAGGAAAGCCGGCGACGGTGATCATATTTTAATGTCATAACTTTGGATTAAGAAAGGCAGGCCGTAATGGCTTATACTCGTCGCATAAGTGATTAAATCGAGATTAGACATGCGTATGAGTACGCGTTTGTGACTTTGAATGACAACAAAAGACGAAAAGCGCTCGTTGAGCATTGCGGTGTTAGGCAATGCTAGTTTCAACATTTTTGACATCGACATCGGCATGAGAATGGTGACATTTACTTTACTTGTGCATTGTGATTGTACTTGAATTTCTTCTGCTTACATGGGTCGCAATGCAATATAACACAGATAAGATTCAAAGTGAATATCAATTTCATTTCTTAGGAGGCAGTCGATCAAAGGTTAATGAAAATTGAACCGCAATCTCATTATTGAACTCATTATCGGTAATAAATTCTGGGTCTGAGCTGATATTAGATTTCTAGAGCAAGAACAGTGTGCAATATAATTTTCATCGACGGAATGAGGACACCGGACATCAGCCTGAAGCAAGACGACAAGAAGTGACAGGCTTTGTCGTCCGCATTTTAGCAACCACGACCCAGTCGCCGATTTGGGTTGTCGATGTCTTGGCATTCAGTAAGAGCATTTCGCCATTTTGCACGGAGCAAACGAAAGGCGAAATGAAAGTTCATGCCGACATCAACGTCAATCTTCATAATTGGCATTTGGCATTTGCCCTTCTTACCTTGAACTAAAACTGAATTACGAAAACAATGAATTTTGTATTTCATATCTTTTTGATGAGTGTTTGCCTTTTCCCTGTTTACAGTTTACAGGCAAATTAAAAACGAAAGACGAAACTTGAGTTTGAAACTGAAACTAGGCCTTTGGTACTATTCTGACTTGAACTGCAATCCATCTTCCATCGTTTCCTTTGCTTAATTCTTTACTTTCTTATTCGCTGTACTTCTCCACGCTTGAGGTGAGTAGAAACAGAGTTTTTTATGAATTCTGCAGCATATTTAGGTCACAAAGGTTTGAGATTGCGTGGAGAGGCGTACCGTACCGCTGCATATATTATTATCCTGTTTAATTTAACGTATTTGAATTTTTAATTTCAATTTTACACATTGTGCGATGTGGTTCGTAACTCTCTTGTATTTGACTTTGACTCTTTATCATTATCGAAATGATGCACCGGAACGCATTGGCCGTTCGCGTGCGTTTAAAACTTCAACGCAGCGTAACGATGATGAATGATGAGAGCGCTGATATGGGACGAGAAGATGAATGAGTGTCTATTGTTGGTATTTAGTGTTTGATATTAGTTTAATACGGCTAATATTCATCTTTATTATGAGAGCGCCGAGAGCTAAAGTCAAAATCATAAGCCAAGCTTCGTTTTCTGCTCAAGTGGACGAAATGAGTGTGTTGCTTGATTACCAGCACTTACTCGATGCGATGTTGTTGGCCAACTTGGCCTAGCCTGAGATTTTACCCTCAAGCTGTCCTGAAATAATGCAATTTCATTCTCGAATCTCGACTGCGCTGCGTTATATACGATACTTTTAATTATGTGGCTTGTAAAACTAATTTATTTTCTTAACAAGAGATTAATGACGAAATGAAACTCATCGCCTGTCCAACGGGTGTTGAAAATTGGATTTTTATTATCTGCCGGCAGATATTGGCATTGATTATTGACTCGACACCAAATTGAACCCCAATACGGTACCATGATTTATAAAGCAACCATTAGGGGCGCTTTTGTACCTCAAATCAGGCAGTCCTCGTTGAGATTTAGGAATTCAGTCCTTATTGAGTGAATAATTCGCACTTACACTGCAATTGGCGCATCGATTTTCGATATGCATTAGGCAAATTGATTCATAATCACAATCGCTGGAATTTGGTCAATTCACATAATGGAAACATAATGATCTTCAATTATTGAGGAGTTATGTCAGCCGTAGTGAATTGACCCATCGTTCTTATAATCATTCAGTAAATGCCGTTGTTATTTTTAGAATTATCCCCGGTTCTGAATGGATTGGTACAAAAGCTGTGATGACACAACTTGGGGCTGGTGTGAATTTATTTATGGCATTGTCAAGCCTTGTCTGTGGGCTCTTGTTTTCGACGCTAAACTCTGAAAGAATATATTGCAAAATCAAACCTTGCCTTGAAACTTGCCTTGCCAAACTCTAAAATGAGAAAAGACAAAGACAAGCTTAGCAGCGCCTACAACATTCATGCTGAGCTGGAGTTGTGGAGTTCATTGATTCTGCACGTTACATGACTAATCTGGGGCTAAAGGCAAGAAAATAAAAGAAAGTGTTTTATTGGGTTTACTCACTCATCGTCAACACTGCAACACCGCACCGGCGACATTCATTATGCTGTACCCAGACCAGACGTGCACCAGAGATGATAGATGAGAGTGTGCCTGAGCCTGGAAGCAAAATAAACGAAGACATTATGCCGTGCCCACGATGCTAATAATATGGTTGTACTTTGAGAGCTCAGCTACCTAGCAGCTAGAGTGTCGCGTCGCGTCTCAATCCGTTTCTTATTAAGAAATGTCAGAGAGAATGAGTGATTCCCACATCCACTTAAGCACCCGAGTGCTTCAATCTTCAATGGGTAGAATGGACGTAAAGTCGAAGTCGTGACAGTGAGAAGTCGTAAAATTGTATTTTCGTTTCACGAGCTTGCCGGGCTAGTGAAGAACCTGAAAGTTAAAGGAAACAGAGAAATTCCAGCTTCATTCTGTCCAATCTATGTCATCTTTCTAAATTCTTTCTGTAACTGCTTTCGCGTTCGCATTCCTGCGCCTTGCCGCTTGTGCCCTGTCGCTGCCAATACAATGGAGTGGAGTTCTCGAAACATTCAAGGAACAAATCATTGGGAGTATCTAATGATTACTTTGAAGAAATTTAACGAATTTAGAAGGCCGAGTGGGAGTGCGCTCACTGAGGTTTACCTCTTCGTAATAAATTTTGCTAACCCTTCCAAGAAGTAAACATTTAATTCTCAATTAGCATGCATACTGCAACAACCAGCCGTGCAAGGAGGCGTCATTTGCTCGGGCAATTTAGCGTATTTGCTCGAAGGCGAAAGCAATTAATCACAAGTTATGGGTTTTCTGTGAAATTCTTATTTTTGTAAAATTCAATGACCATCCCGATGCCGATGCCAAGTCACGTAAACGAATAATTAAAATCTCTGTTCAATTCTAGCGCGAGCAATTCGTATTTAGACAAGCTGGAAATCGGTAAAAGCGTGAATGAATCTTGCATTGATCGGGATTATGGTTTAAAATATTAAAATGCACAAAAGCCACTATGCTCACAAGCTTCCGTTGCGTTTTTTACTTTTAAATACATATACGTCTTGGCTTGACATTAGGTATCACTTGACTCGGACGTATTCACTTCACTCTTCACTGTGTCCACTGTCGAGTTAAACAGCTGGCAAATATTAAGGTTCAACTTTATTTTGTGCTTTGCAGATCTAATGCAGCTGAACAGTTAAGAAGCACAATCTCAAAATGGACGGCCCGAGAGCAGAAGACGTTCTCTCGCTTCTGCAGGACCGCATCGCGATCGTAAATGGAGGAAGAGACAAGCGTGGTGGACCTTTACTTTTGTTTCCTACTTGTGCCAGGCGTGACAGAGCTCACGCCGAAGACTTGAAAAGACTTCTTCATTACCTTTTCTCAATTCCTAGGTAAATAACTTCAAGTCGCAACTTCTGTGGACACTTTAAGTGTTGATGATTTTAACGTGTGAAATTTTGCATTGTAATTTGTCCTGCAGCGAGGAGACCAGATCGATTGGATTCTCAGTAATCATTGACATGCGAGGAGGAACATGGTCCAGTGTCAAGCCTATTCTCAAGATACTCAATGAACACTTTGCTACATTTGTCCATTTGGTTTACATCATCAAGCCCGACAATTTCTGGCAAAAGCAGCGAACCAGCATGGGAAGCCATAAATATAAGTTTGAGGTATGCTGAATGCAAAGAATAGCGAAAAATTGCGACTCACGATTCCTGAAAAACGTTTATCAAAATTGCGACCGATTTCTAATTTATCGTTCTATTGTGAGAGTTTAAAAGTGAAACGAGCGATGAATGTTTGGTCCAGTTCTCACCCACGCCCATTGTCGAGAGTTCGCAATGATGACTGAACAATTTTTTTTTGCCTTTCAACGGTTTTCAAGTAGAAAAAGTTAACAATAATAATTTCGAGTCAAGAAAAAAGCTAGGCTTGCTTTGAAAAAGCGACGGAAATTATATCAATCCTTTGAAATTAATTTCGGGTTAAACTTTCACTGAACTTTCTTCCAGTTCGGGCTCCTTTGCCATGTGGTACCTTATCGCTTAACGTTTCCGACAAAACGCTGAGATTTAGAGCAACCAGCCTTCCGGTCTCCAATCCGGACACATATTTTTTCTCACCCAACCCACATTCTCAAATCTGCGAAACGGTCGAATTGGAAGCATTGTTTACGTAAAAAGTGTTAGAAATCGGAACTTCACACAATTTGCATTCAGAGTGTTGGTAGTGTTGGAACGTTAGAGGTGTCTCATTCTTTGCCTTTTCTTTTTGCAGACGTCCATGGTAAACATTGACTGTCTCCTTAAATCAATAGACTCTATTCAGCTCACGACAGAGTTCGACGGCTCCTTTCAGTACGACCACAAGCAGTGGATTGACTCGCGAATTGTAAGTTGCACTTTGAACGCGGCCAACCGTGAAATTTTCCAAAAACGTGTATGTAAATCATGCTTTTCGATTCTTTTCAGGCGCTTGAGAACTTTTTATGGTGTGCGGGCGATTTGCTGGATCGACTCGACGATTGGCGCGAGGACATTACTCGGAATGACTTTGCGGAGGATGTCAACATCGTGAAACGTGCCATGGAATCTCATGAAGAAATTAAAGAGAAGATCCTGCGAGCGCCTTTCGATGACGTGGACGCCATGGGTCAGGACCTGCTCAAAAGGTTGAGCGTTGACTCTACCGGCAACTGCAGCTCAGGATACGACTCAGGATATTCAGGTCGCAGCAGCTCATCAAGTTCCGTTGTATCGAATCCCGACATGCAAGTATGTGCTCACTACCACATCGTTACTGTACTACCAAATGCTGCTGCAAAAATGTCATTGTCTACTTTAACAGGCGAACATCCCGACAATAATGCAAATGGTGGAGCAGATCCATGGTTCCAAAGAACAGTTGCTGCAACTTTGGCATGCAAAACAAGTGAAATTAGATCAGTGCTTTCAGCTAAGACATTTTGAACAAGACTGTAAGAAGGTATGTTGTGGCATTAATTCACAGCTTTCTTCTGAGTATTTACCTTCTTCACATTTCGTAAGTGATTCACCTGCTAATGTCAATGTAAAGCTAACAGCTACCTGGTAACTTGCAAGTCTTGTGCAAAATGAAAAAAAATTCCTCTGGTGATTAATGGTTTTCCGCATGAATGTCTAGTTAGGTATTTAATAACTTTCATATTTACGAAATTAGAGTAAATCCGATTTACTTCTATCGCTCCTAATACGTAAACATTATTATCATCAAGGGAAGGCATTTTCTCTCTCTTCACAGGAGAAATTGGAAAATATTTAAATAGTTGAACCGTTTAAATGCTGTATTCGTGAGGAAAACCAGAGGAATTATTTTTCATTTGGCACAAGTTTTGCAAGTTGCCAGGTCGCTGTTAGCTTTATATGGATATTAATGAGAGGAAATTGAATTCAACATCACACCTTCTTACCTCAGCATGCTAACACTTTATACAAAATCTATTTGCAATAAGTTTAGCAAGGTGTAATCTTACTTTCAAATGATTTTGCAGATGCTGGATTGGATACGACATAGCCATGACGCGTTTCTGACAACTTACGTAGAGATCGGACAAACTCACCAAGTTGCGAAAAGACTCAAGTCTGACCATGAGCAATTTACTGTGAATCTCATGGTAAGACGTTGAGAGAACATAACCTGTTCTAATAACGGCGTATGTAAATCAAATGTATGATTTTCAGAACGGCTTCGTAAGCATCAAGCGGATTCTGGCGATGGCCAATCATATGGTTGAAACTAATCACTACGCAGCTCAACATATTCGCAGTTTGGGTGGCAGAATTAATCAAGCATGGAAAGAGCTCACCTGTGCCCTTGACGAACGAAATACGCTGCTCGCACTTTCGGTGTCGTTCCATCAAAAGGCTGAACAGGTGATTACATGCATCTAATCTTCTCTAGTTCAGATCCTCGAAGACTGCTGGAATCATAAATGTTGATGTGTTTGCAGTACGCCGACAAGATTGTGAATTGGAGCCAGGCCTGTGATAATGTCAACATACCAACGGACGCAGCGGTTTTGGAAACGTCCATTCACTCGCATCAGACAATCTACGAGTCGATGTGTCAAGCATACACCGAGGTGCGTCTTCGTCATGATCAGCTTGCGTATACGTCTTCGGCATTTGCCGCAAGTGGGCAATTGGCGTTGCTTTGCTTCATTTTCACTCCTTGGTTCAATTTCGCGTTTTGATTGATGTGCTATATACTGCTTCAATAATAGCTTCATATTAATGCTGATTTCTGATGCAAATCAAATGTTTCGTGGTTAACTGCTGATTTCTCTCTTCCTCTTTGTATTGTGTGTGGGGTTTCTCTTTCTGCAGCGACCTTCCTTCCTGTTACCAAGTTTCGATGCTGCGGAGCTCTATCTCTCCAAAGTTCGATGTCAATTTATCATAATCTTAACTGATAGACTGTTTTGCTGAATCTTGTCTTGCTTTTCAAACAGGTGCACAGTACGAGCAAAAAGCTGTTGTATCAACTGGATCATTTAGTCCACGTTTGCAATCAACCAGGAATGGAAATTCTTGCGCATAAAGTTGTAACTAGCAATCAAAGTAGAAGCTGGCGAAATTAAATGGATGCTAAAATTGTGACTTATGTTTTTGTGTCGAAGGTCGACGAAGTTGGGCGTCTAATCCGAAACTCGGACCC
This sequence comes from Mesaphorura yosii, assembly GCA_009869945.1. Lineage (NCBI taxonomy): Eukaryota > Metazoa > Arthropoda > Collembola > Poduromorpha > Tullbergiidae > Mesaphorura > Mesaphorura yosii. The sequence goes on along the minus strand of WIXG01000010.1, from coordinate 551,007 downwards.
GGCTGCTGATTATTCGTCTGGTGCAAAACATGTACTAGATGTCATTCATGAGATCCTTGCCCGACATCGGACCTTGGAACAAAAATGGACTACAAAGAAAGTGAAGCTGCACCAAAGGCTTGCTTTGAAACTCTTCAAGGAGGATGTTAAGCAGGTAATGTTGAAATTCCCCCGATAACATTACCTTCCTTTCGATAGTATTCTCTTTTGAATCTTTAACCATGAACTGGTACAAGTTTTTGACATGTTCTTAATGTATACACAAATGATATGATATTTTGTTTAATAAAAACAATAAACCAAGTTGAACTGTGCAGTGCTACAGAAAGATAAAAGTAGGCATTGTGAAAGAGATGCATAAAGAGAGGAGATTGGCCTCGAGTCGCCAAATTAAGAAGCCAGTATTTCGTTCGTTATTTATGCTATTGTTAAAGCGTTCTTAAATTCTGTTTTCGAAGCTGTCTTTTTTGGTTTAATGAAATGAAGATTCATTAAGGCGATCTCGATTTGAACAACCTTGAAGGCTAAAATGAACTGCCAGACTTTTGCGCCCGAGCCAGCACGTCCCAATTCACTATGTATTGCATTGTCCCAGTCAATTTTAATCATAATCACGGTATTTGATCTTTCAGGTTCTGGACTGGTTGGATAAGCACGGAGAGCAGTTCCTACGCAAAAGTGTTGGAATCGGACGGAATTTACAGAAGGCGTATGCATGCCAGAAAAGTCAGGACAATTTTGAGAAAGTTGTTCAGGTAATTTTTAGCAACCTTCCAGGCTCGTCAATGTAAAAGAAAGTACTTCGTTTCGGTCCGTTTGAAATCTTCAGCATAAAGCAAATTACACCCCTTAAGGGTATAAGTTTCATTCAGGAACCTTGTGATTGATTTTGAAGCAGTGTATTTGTAGTTGGAAGTCTTCCTCGGATATACTTCACAGTTATAAATATTTCAATTCGGAATGTTTTCGAGCTCCAAACGTAGACAAAATATTTTTAAAGGAGCCAATGCAAAAATATCATGTTGAAATGCTCGTCTTTGTTGATAATTTTCGTGTTCTGCTGAGGCAGCTCGAAATAATTTTGATTCTTTCATGCAAGTTCTTCAGAGGCTACTATTTTTGAACTTTATGGAATGTAGTCTAATGGCACATGCGTTGTGAGGCCAGGACCAATGCATTTTCGTGCGGGGGGAAACTCGACAACTTTTCCCTTTCCAAAACTTCCACTGGAAGGTCATTTCAAACCAACACAACACAACAGATTTATTCGTCTGCGACTGCCACCGCTGTATTTCACTCTGCATCGGTCTACACGTGACAAAATTATTAGCTCCGTATGATTTCGCTTTTAATTTATCACCTAAACGTGCGCAAGAACAAAAGAGAATCGAGTTCGACCGGCACGACGTCAATCAGTCGTCGTGCTGGACCTGTCATGAAATTGTGGTAAAATGATTCAATAGTGAGAAATTATTATATGAGCACTTGAGTGCCTGGCACAGCTAATTTACTGTGAGCCCAGTCAACTACTTTAAGGTTCTGGTTTCGTGGCGTTGTTTGTGTGTGGGCATCCTTTCATAGCGTTGTTTACAATAATAGTTAGAAACTTCTTAATTCCTTCTTTGTTGGCTTCTGTGTTATGTTTTGTTGGTCCATCAATAATCAGTTGATCCTCCTTGTTGAGGGTAAGCTGTGCTGCAAGAAGTAGCAGATTAGAACAGATGATCTTTAAATACAAAAAAGATAAGTTATAAGTTGTAAAATGCACAGAGGAGAATGCGACAACTGAAAAGTGAGGATAGGCATTGGCATTAGGCAAAAGGCATAAACATGAAAGCATTCAAAACACGTAGTTTTAACTTTTCGAGTCTCAGTTGGTTCGAGGGAACGCTCTGAGTCAGACAAGACGCGAGTGAGCGTGTGAGGAGATGTGAGACACGTTTGTGATTATTGTCATTGCCTTTTCGAGTCTCATAACCACAACAAAGCGAAGCCCAGTCAAATGTGTTTAGTGCCTGGTAATTAATTTATAAGTTTATAGTGCAAAGTGATGGTTGGCTACTGAAAGAAGTGAACCAGAAGTTGTTTACATTGAGAAATTATTTTAATGGTTTCTGCACGGAGCTAATTGTGATCTGGCTTTGATTATTTGATAATGACGATTAGTAAAAGAATTCAAATTGCTTCATCATCTTCATCTTGTGTGCACCACACACACACACGCATTTGACATTAAGCATACACATCGGCAGTTATATGTTGTATAGCTTCAAGTTCATGTGAATTGTGAATCAATTTGTGCTGGCTACGGCTGACTTAGGCGAGACATTAATTAAGAAGCTGTGAAGAGTGTGAATGAGTGATTTATGACCGCTGTGGTCTGGAACACTGAAATCGTGCTGTGTATTCCGGGCACAGCCATAGCCATTTGAGATTACATAATGCCACCCATCTCTAATTACAAGTTGCAATTCGATTTAAACTTGTGTGATGCAGTGAAGTGTTAATCCTCCGCTCTTTTCTTCGTGCTTTCAGAACACGTACACAAATACCGAAAAACTGCTCATTGCTGCCGAAGAATTAGCCCGGACTGGCGAATGCAATGCTGAAGAAATTTACGCGGTTGCTCGTGATCTTGACTCAGTTGTGAGAAACTTTTCAACTCGTGTGCAGCAGCGAAGACGTCTCGTGGACTCTGCAGTCAAATTCTACACGCAAGAGAAACAGGTTGGTGAATCTCATTTTGAATTTTGTTTCGTTAAATAACTTTTGGTTAGTGCACAATTAAGCAGAATTTTGTCGTCAGTCGCATTCATAACGACAACTGTCGTGAAATTAATTGACCGCTTTTGATCGCATTGATTGACAATTGCGTAAGACGCGATTGGCGATTGGGCTCGGTTCGGAATTGGAATACGTGATTGATTTGTTCGCATACGCCTGAAAGGCACATTTTTATATTGAGGTTAAGCATTTAATCTAGTCGACCGGCACATGTTATCATTTTTGATTCGGTGATCAAATCAAATAATTACAAAGTTGCGAGAACTCGTTTTACATGTTTCGCAGATTTTTAACTGGTCAATTTCTTGCGATGATGGCTCATGTTGGTATGTCGTTCACAACATCAGTTACATAATAAATCGTGGTTTTCACATACCAGGCAAGACAGAGTTACAAGAAGCAGGTTAATTTCCCGTTAACGCATTTTATGGTCTGGCTTGGCTTGGCTTTGATTTAACTACATTTTACACCTGGACATAATTACACGTTGCAGCTTAACATGGCACGCATTTTATGAATAAAATAAAATCCATAAAATCATGAACATGTTCGGGTTCCTTGCAATTTTAAATGAACATATAGCATAGCATAACCTGACTTAGTAAGACTGCATTGCACTTGATTGAATGACAACAAATCAACGAGGCGAATGGCGATGTACGGGCTTATCAACAATCTCGACTTGTCTGAATTTCGATTAAAATGCTGCTGTGCTGCCTAAGTAAGAACTAAATGACTAAACATATTTAATTGCCGTACATGCACAAATTAACTGGATCCTTCTCTGCTTTCTGTCCGAGGGTTTTGATTTCATTCATTCCTCCCGTATTTTATTGTCCCTGCAGGCCAATTGTGTATGCGAAAAACATCTGAAGAAAGCTTTTAAGCTTTAGATTTACTTTTGCCTTTCGGACTAAAGCACTCATCAGGTCCTGTCTTTTACACAGCACAGCGTTGAATAATTACGTTATTGTCAAACTCATGCCCATATGTCTGTCATTTCAATGCAAGAGTCAAGAGATTGAAATCCCCTGCCGCTCTTCTCGTATTACACACAAAAGGCGTGCAGCGTCTGTCTTTTGCTGTTTCTGAAACTGCTATGCACCGAATAACGAATACGAAGTGCTCAAGTCACAATGCAATTGCAGAATAGCAGAATTTCTCAATTTGGAATTGTGGAACGTGATAAGACTAAAAGAACTACTGATTTGGCTTCAGCATCGGTACGGTTAAGCGAAATATAAAATACGGGGATAGTTTATCATTGCATCCATAAAAGACCGCGTATTTGCATACTGCGTTTGATTCCTTAGAATTTCTTGTATTGCATTGAATAGTTAAAATATTTTCGTGTCATGCTCACGCTCGCTCGCGGTCGGCTCAATAAGAACCAAAAGCAAAGGTCAACCAGGAAAAGATTTATTTGATCGCCTCCGTCATTCTTGAAGCCTTGCCATTCTTTCTCTGACTCGGAGTATTTACTTTGACCGTTTGAGCTTAATAACATAAATACTTGAGCCTTTTCAAAAGATTCAAAATCAAAACCGCATCACCACCACAAACTGCAATGCATTGCATTTATTCAGAAAGAGGATCAATTTCTCCCTATTCTCCTATTGAGTACCACAAAATCAGAATCCCAGTTGATTAACTGATAGCATGCTCACAGTTTCTGTTCCCTTTTGTATGTCAATAACCTCGTCGCGACTATTCGTGTCTCGACTATTTTGGTTCGTTCCTTTGATGGATTGGCGTCATGATGTGATGTGTGAACTGTGTATCAAAATAGTAATTGTGCTGAGATTGCGTCTGGCTATTATATTAGAGTCAGAGCTCACTTTTGTGAATATTATTGACTTCTGTGCATTGTGCATCAGTTACTCGATTATGGAGATTTTCGCCGTGGCCTAGCCTCCATATTAAATGTTCTGTGACAAATGAGCATTTATTTTTGCGAAACAAAATCTATGAACATGGAAATTCTTGCTCGAACATTTGTAAACCAACTGCAGACTGAGGCTTCATTCTATTCTCGTTAGCAAAATTATTTAAATTCTCCTCACTATAGATTCTCACGCTGATAATCATTTTGGTTTTGTATACTACATGGCCTAATGCTTAATTGCTTTCCTCCACTCAGTACATTGCATGTTGAGAAGCAGCAATCATTTGAGATGAAGATTGATACTCTTGTCAATAAAATTCCATACATGGCCTGCACTCGCAGGCAAATAGACTGCACACAGGCACAAATAATCTGCACCGCATACTCTGCTCACTTATACCGTACTTGCGAAATGATATAGTGAAATTTCTTCTTTTAAGTGTTTGAATTTGGCTTTAGGAAAAATGCGTTCGCTAATTAAACCCATTTAATCTCCAAATATGTGCCAGTGCCATTTTCAAATATGGCTGAAGGCGAATGCCGCGTGCGTGCTTGGATTGATAAAGCGAAGAAGACGTGGTATTTCTCCATCTCCGCAATCGTTAACAAATGCTAATGTGTTCATGTAACATGCGGCACGCAAGTATCTTGGATGGTCGAATCAGGTGTTGAATTCTATTGCCAATTTTAGTGGAAGAAAGCTATAAACAATGCGATAATGACGAATATAACGTCTCGCAAAGGCAAAGGAAGGAAGTCGAGCCAAGCCGAAGTCGCAGTCGAAGAGAATGAATGAGATATTATTTTTTACATCTCGGAATCTTCTCTATCATTATTTTCGATCCATCGCATCACTCATGTTTAATTCATGGCTTGGCGTAGATTGTGATTGTACAAAAGTCACACACTGCTGTGGTCGAGGTTCAAATCTCCATTTACGTGATCTCCAACTCGGTCTCAGCAGTCGCTCCATTATTGTGGTTTTGTTGTGGGATTACGAAGAAAAGAACCAGTAGTAATTTAATACGAATAATAACAAAATCATGCCTCACGCACACAGCACGGCGCGGACGCGGTTGCGGTGGTGAGCAGGGAATATTCCTGAATTGATTACAATGATCAAAATCAATACTGAAAGGTCGTGAGCATAAATGAAGAAATGCTCTACTTATTCGAACTCTGGACTGAAATTCAAATTTTGTAAACATACGCACTAAAGTACTTGATTACGGAATCACATGAACCATGTGAAAGTTCGTGCCGTCTGTGTCCGGCTTGCTGCAAACATTGGTTGATTTGCCACTTCATTTGCTGCTGCGCCGGAGCAAGTGCAAGAATTTCGCCGGCGTGGGCGACGGTAACATTGCGAATTTTGAGAGGAGAACCGTTTTTCTTGTCGCGTTTCGCAGATGTTGTTCTAAGCCATAATTGTAACACGAGTCGGTCGTCGCTGTGAAAGGAGGTGACATTTCTTAAGTCACAGCTTTGAGCTTTTTCTTTGAAGACAAGGCAATGCAGCGCTACGCTTGCCAATGAATCGCGCACATAACCTGAGAAATGCCAAACCAGCTCAAAAGTGCACAGCACAAGTGAAACAATGATCCGAAGGGAACAAGTGCACGTACCGTTTATAGCGTAAGAAGTTTATTAGTTTTTCTGAGAACCCCGAAATTTGACCTTTGTTAAACCAAGCTTACCATCTAAGGCTAAAGGGGTCTTGTTGCATAAAGGTTCATACAGCTCATTAGTAAAAACAAACCAGCAAGGAGCAAAGGGCCCTTGGCACCAACTTGTAAGGATTTATGGACATTGGTCAAGGCAAAGGAAAGCCCGAGCAATGTACTCATAGTGTACGAGAGTCCGAGAGTGGCAGCAAATGATTGTAGTCACGAAATCAGCCATCCCATACCATAAAATGAAACCTCACAGGAAATTGTCAAATGTTAACTTTGGAATCGAATTCCTCGGTCCAATAATGATGTGATGGGTAAAGATTCCACCAAAAAAGCAAACAAGAAAAACCCTTCACATGCCAAACCCTGAGCCTCTTCAGTCTTCACTCTGGTCCGGCCTTCAATAGGCTAAAGTATAAATCGGTGTCACTCGAATGGATGACAAAGTGTATGACACAAATTTTCATGGCACATTTACCGTGATGACAATAAGAGAGGAAGCGAGCAGCAACAGAAGCGGCAACGGAGCAGATTGAGCTTTGAGGACAGGCTTCTAAATGTTAATGGCTATTTTCCAAAAATAACTCGAGCGTTAAGGTGGGACGTTGGAACTGATCGACCGACCTGATTCGTGTCAGCTTTGTGTTTGCCATTTTATGAAGATTTGCACGTGCCGGTGCCGGTCCTGTACCCTGCGAATGCCAACAACGATAACCATCTGACAGCCAGGACAGGAATTTAATTACTGCCGAAATCAGATCCTCCCAACTCAATTTCCTTTCTGTGCCATCGCGTCGTGTCGATCACACTGCCGACTCCCACCTGTGCTTCACTGTTCTACGAACAATTCTGCTCTCTGCGCTGGAGAAAAGGCTGTTCAATTGATGTCATTAATTGTATTTGTACAGATTTTGACTACAAAAATGTCCAGCACATTCCTCTATGTCTTGCTATGTATTGAATGAGCGGTTGTTCCTGTTAACGTTAACACTTTAAAAGGTTCTTCAAGTTCTGTCTTCTGTCTATTTTCTATTTATATACACAGATGATATAATTCTATTATGAGTTGACTTGATAGTTGATAGGCACGTTCGCGCACACGTTCAGGGCAAAGTTTTATTGTCATTTCTGTTTTGTGCTGTTGACTTTCATAAAGTGAGAATCGATTATTAATGCACAAGGAAAAGCAGTGTAGCAGAGAGAACGTATGAAGCAAGGAGGACGAGTACAGGAATTTATTCCAGTCTTTTCCTAGACTGGGAAGTGGGAACTCTTTTTATGGAGATGATATTGTCAGACGCAATTTATTACAACTTACTTAGTAGCAACGCATTTGAAGCACTGCGGACTGAGAAAAGTGTGTTTCTAATAATAATATTAATCGACCTGATTTTACTTCATGCTGTTAAGCCCTTTTATAAAATTCCTTCCTACTTCCTTCCAGATAATTTATCAGATGCATTCAAAATTAGTGACAGTGAATTTGTGTATAAGCGTAAACGTGCAGCTTGCAGTTAGTTTAGTCTTGCTTTCATAAAACCCAAACCCGGACAGGATAGAGGGAAACGAAGGAGGTTTAACGCAATAAATCTGTCAGAATCCAAATCTCATGAACATGTTAACGTTAACGTCGTAAGAAATGTGTTTCATTCGTATTCTAATGCAAAGATTGCTTTCAGGTGCTTGGTTAACAGTCAATCTGTGAGAGAGTTATCTGTTTATGCCTATGATTAGATAATCTTATGTGACATTTATTTCTTCGTTCCTCCCGTCCCATTTCATTGCGTGAAACTCGAATTAGTAGTCGCATTTGTATATTAACAAATGGCGAAGCAATAAACCTCGTTACGTTATGAGTAGGAAATTCTTCTGATCTCGTTGCTTTCCTCACGCGCGCGCGTGCCAGCCGTCAAAATTCGAAAATTCGACCTCCTGCATCTCGTTTTCGTGTTCTGGAGTCAATGCAAGCCATTCCATGTTTGCTGTCAAGAAATTTGTATGTGTCAGTAACTCTCATTCTTAACCTTCACTACGCGATGTGATTGCGGGACAGCGACCGACCAAATCCTGTGTTGTATTCAAACAAAAAGCAGTCTGTGTTTATGGTCAATAATGCACTTTGTGCTGTCCACGTGGGCATGCATGGGCTTCGATGCTGATGCAAGATAAACAATTGGGTGTGCATCGTAATTACAGCGTGGCGTAAAAACGTAATGTATGGACTACGACGGATGGACGCGGCCGGGGCCCGGGGAGGGTTTATAAATTATAACCTGGCGGTGGCGGCTTATATTTGCATACGAAACAAGCGCGAGTGCATGGCGTAAGTTTGTATTGCACTGCATTAGTGAAATGTGAAATGGAACATGTTCACGCTAGGCTACGTGCGGTTCTGGTTCAAGTCCACTCTTTACACACACACGAGACAGGCGCGAGTATTTTTGTTTTGAGGCACGGCACAAGAGAGGAAAGCGTAGCGTGTATAATGGCATGGCAGAACGAGAAATGAGGAACCACCCGAATTAAAATGCAAGAAACTGTGTTATTTGAAAGCAAGAGATTAAGATTAGTAAGATGTACAAATTCAGGCAGATAAGCATATTTGAGATCGTTGTTGTTGCCCTTTCCTGTTGCGCCAAAATACAAGGCGCATGGCGTGGCGTCCCGTGCAAAGATTCGAGGTTGGGAGTCATCCAATTCGTGTGCTGTCGTGTCTTGATTCGAATGCTGGTTTCCTGTTGCGGTTGCCGAATCTGGCGAGTGGCGAGGGTGATGTTGATGGCAAAAGGCGGAAGAGAAGGAGACAGCGTAGCGGAGGCTGCAATTGCAATGTAAAGTTTATTAACATTTTAATAATTGTTTTGAGAGTGTGGGAGTCAGCAGCTCGAGCCCAGCAGCATAGCAAAAAATTATCTGCCTTTTGTGATTTGTGACTCTTGCTGAATGCGTAACTTGACGTATCGCGTAGCGTGCCTTGGCTTGCACTTTTTGGCAGCCAAGAAGCACGAATACGAGTTCAAGTTTGCAGTTGTACTTGTTCTTGTTCATTACGTAATCTCATCTCGCATCTTCTGAAAGATGAATGACTGCTTGTATTGTTTTCAGGTCAATCTGTCTTGTCTCTGCTTACTCGTCTCGTGAAGTGTTTATGTTCAACTGAGACAGACTGATATCCACTTCATTAAAACAATTTGCATTAGTGTATTAAAGCAAATGAATTTTCCAACGGCCGTCGTGGCCAGGCTTCTTGAACTTCTTGGCGTGCATTTTGCTTTTGAGGTTCCAAGGTGGGAGGATTTACGCGCATGTTTACCCGAACATGTTTTCAAAACATGTTCTGCGATTGAAATCTTGAATTTTATTGCATTAAGGAATTTATTCATGTGTTTAAGTACGTTTAAGATGAAGTGCATTAATCAGTGCTGATTTCGATTCATTATGATGCGGGAGCGGGCTGGTAAGCGAGCAAGGGCACACAAAATGTATTTAATTGAGCTAATGATCTTGATGGGATGGGAAACTCTTTCATGACAAGTGCTATACAGTAGTTGGCAGGTGAAGATGAAGATGACTTGTGTGAAGAACTTGATTTCCGACACAGCGACGACAAACGTCAACGTCAGAGTCAGAATCGTGCACCTCTTCATGCTAACAGCGCCAAAATAACAAAAATTCTGTATTCTGTATCAAAAATTTTTGTACCCTCCTCAAATTTTCGGCCTCTGCCGTGTCAGCTACCGCGTCGTGTCGTGACTCAAATGAATTTTGCACTGCAATTGCGATGGTGGTGCGAATCACCGCCAAGGCGCTAGAGCAAAAATGGCAACCAGCTTAAGTTGAAAGAAAATTCAGGAATGCGACTCCTGTTAAGATAACCACACAAGCTTTACACATAACGCACGGCTGCAGTTCCCGGTTTCAGTTTTTGGCACTGAAATATTTACTGACAACATGGTGCGAATAGCGAATGGCGACCGTTGATGTGAATCTGGAACTGGTTTTGTTTTTATAGCTTCAGATATTTAAATTCACTGCATTTAAACTTCATTGACACCACGTGCGACATGCGGGTGTGATGTTCTTGGCGAGCTTCTCGGAATTTCACTTTGTGCCGTGCCTCTGCGTGAAAATTTTTGGCTGTGCAGTTATTTTGTTCACATGCACTCGCGAAGGAGTTAAATTATGTATCAGAAGACATGTGGTGTTAGAAAAAGCATTTGTTGTGGGTCATTTCCTTGCGTATGACGCTGTTTAAATGGCTGCTCGAAAAATGCATCTTGCACTTCACTTGACTCCCGCACGCAATTACGCACGGGTATTGACATTAGATTTCTAAATGGAGTAGGAGTGTAAAATCGGTGACTACATTCTTCGTATGGGTCGTATGAGATTCTCATAGTTAAATGGTTATTATTGGCATTTGTGGATGAAGTTGAGTCTGAAACAATTTGTCAGTTGTCTCATCATTTCAGCTCGGATCCTCCTAAACCTTTTGACTTTAACTGCTGCACAGCTTTTTCGTGGGTTTATAAAAGTCAACCATGCGAAATTTATGAGTTCCACGTTTCGGTTGACTAACTGCTTCCGAAAATGGCCTAGCCGGATCTGAGGTCTTAATATTTTGTGTTAGAAAATGAAATCACAATATAGGCAATTTACTGCCTTACTACAATCGACATCCAAGTTTGAATAAGCAATATTTCATGCTGCGGTGCACTAATTCCGAACCATTTGTCAAATGCTTATTCGACTGCTCACAATTCGTATGAATTATCGCCCAATGCCAATGTCAGTGTTTTAATTGTCTTTTTATTTCATTTTTCGCAGGCTGCCAGTGTTCTCGAGAAGCTACGAGCAGACTTGAGCATTGATGAGGCCCCAGAAACAATTGAATCCACACAGCGTGTAGTTGAACAGTGGGAGCAGCAAAGGGAGTCCGGAATTCAATTCTTCCTGAGTTCGATCGGAGAAGGTCAAAGATTAATTCAAGATTTAAGGTAAGATGAATGACTTACTCATTTCCACAGCACGAACTTTGGGAACCTGTATCAGGGTGCTCATATTTATGCTTTTATGCTACTTTGTAAAAGGAGTACGGGTTTGACAATGGAAACTGACAATAGTGGATCGTTTGAGGCCTTGGAGGCTGCAATGCGCACGCTGGAACGACAACGAAACGAGCTGGAAGAACTTTGGGAATCTCGCAAACTAAAGTTGGATCTCTGCCTTCAGTTGAGGCTTTTCGAACGTGACGCATTGGAGGTAATTGACACAGAAATTAGTCAATAGTCAATGCGCAAGGCATTATAGGATGCTGTACCATCTCAGACAACGCAAGCCGCATGCCAGAATGGTGTCGATGGAACAGGACAAATTATAAACAAATTTTGGTGACACACAATCAATTAGTTCCTGTCTATGATTACAGGAAGGATTGAATCTTCTGCCTAAGTCTGACTAAGCCCGCGATAAATTTTGTTTGTTTTACATTTTGTAAAGCGCGCGCGCACGGAATTTGTAAGCAAACTGGCGCTAATTTGCTGATTAGCAGTAGCTGAGTAGAAGACTACAATGCTGCAAGGTTCAAGGCCTGGATAAAGCATAAATGAAGACATTATTCCAGTGCGCTTCTTGTCTTGCACTTTCGTTGCTCAAATGAATCAACTTGCACCGTATCGACCATAATTTATGGCTTAAATGATCTGAAGCTTGATGCAGATTGCAGTCTGCCGTCACATTATGCGACGCCACGAGTACTAATGTCGATTCTTTTCATTCCCAAAATAGACCACATCTCAGTTGGATCACTGGCACGAAAAGCTGCAAGCTGATGAACCAAATCGTGATTTAGTGGAGGGACTCAGCCATTATGAGCAAACTTTAAGAATCCACAACGACAACGTCACCCGTCTTCAAAATTCTGTCTTCCAAGTGCTACAGAAAGGGCAAGAATTGTACCAGGTATGAAAATAGTTGTAATGAGCAATTAGTGGTGAAAGATGCGAATACGAAGCTAAAGCTGGTTCCTGAATTGAACTGTAATAATTCTTGTTCATTTCATGCTTTCGTTTTCAGATGTTTGAAAGATCTGGTATCAATCTAATGGCAAGCACACAAATTAGTGCTCAAACGAGAGTGCAAGTTTTGTTGGAGTTTGTCCATGAAAAAGATCTCGATTTCGAAGATTTGGCTGAAGCGAGGAGAGTTCGTCTGCAGCAAACCATACAACTTTTACAGCTGCAAAACGAAGCTAATCAAGTAAGTCGTTTTATGCTCTCCTTCCACTATAAAATATTTCCACCGTATCTACATTTTTCCACAACTTCAGAAAGATCAAATGCAAATTGAGAGTTTTAAAACTCTGATAATGAATCAGACAGTCCGAAGCTGTGATTTTTTCAATTTTCTTTACATTTCTCCGTCGTGGCTTTCACTCAGCCAGTGACTCGAGTTCTTTTAATGATGACAGAACGATAAAAGGGTGGAAAATGTTGCCCAGCATATAAAATATTACTTTGCGTAGTTCCTTCTTGTCGTACGCCAGGACGCATCGGTTTTTCGTCCGCGTAAGAGGGGTTGCTCTCCGTTCTATGGTAAAAGTTGTAAAAGCAAGAATGATCTGTCCACTCAGGCAGCTAGGCGGAGATTGGATGCATTTTCCGGCAGCATTGTACAACATAGTAACATTGTTTAAGTGAACACTAATGTTGATGTCGATGCGATGTGATGCTGTTTTGTGGAATGGTGAACGAGAACTAAACTTGGACGTTCTTGAAAGGTTCTTGTTTCTTTTCTTTCCCACTTTGGCTAATCCCAAAATGTACTATAAATACCCTGCCCTGCCTTTCATGCTTCATCGTACGCGTATTCGGCATATCGTAAATATCGACAATGTCTTGAGATGATGGCTGTGATGAGAAGGGAACACTTTTTTCCAGGCAATGCTATGCTTTTGTTTACTCAGACGGGTAGAAAAATATCAACCCCTGTTTGATGAAAGTAAAACTGTCATCTTCACTCTTACCGTTCTTTGCGTGGAACTTTCCCCACTGCTATCGTCTCGCATCTCGCTCGAGGTATTTCATTCATTGCGAGAGCATTTCCCTGACATTACCCGACGGAGGGGTTGCATTTCATTTCCATCTTGCTTCGAGGCAAGTTGCAGTCATTCATTCACATCAGAGCTGAAATTACCAAATTACTTTTGCATGTTCGTCCCATTGTCGCAATCTTGTAATCGCAACAAGGCAAATTGTTATGTAACGTCATGCAGCGCAGTGTTGCAGTGCAGGGAGGTGAAGGTTTTTACCTTGCATTGTTAATTTTTGCAATGCATTTTAATTGCAACTGGTGTGCACAATAATCAGTTGTTCTCCAAACCCAGCGTGGATCTGCAACGCGGATTTGAGCTTGTCACCTTTAATAGGTGGTTGTGATTGTGATTAAACATACAAGAGCTCAAGAGCTGTTAGACGTGTATTCCTTCATAGCAGCTCATGCTTCGTGGGCGCTGTGGTAAGTGCCATTTGAAGAATTCTGAAATTTTCAACTTAGGCCAGGTAGTGTTTAGTTGCAACTTGGATTTACTTTTTGTCATTTGTTTTGATGGAGGTGCCTGTGATTATGCTTATAGCCTGCATTCGTAATTTTCTGTCCACCGCGGAGCGAAAGCGTGAACTTCCGGGGCCACGGAAGTTTCACACTGTGTGTGATAGAAATGTTTTGATCTGGTGATCTCAAGGTGTGAAACGCAGCGTGGCGTGGCGTGATTCGCAATAGGAATCTGTCACAGTCACAGTACAACTTGGTCGCATTGTGTAGTCGGACAGGCCAGAATGATTTAAACTTAACTCTCGCATGTGAGTTGCTATTTCATACATTGCAATGATTGCTGCATACTTCACGGTTGATATTCCCAAAACTTGGCGTAATTAACCTAAGCTGGCCCAAGGTAATTGAAACCTAGCACCGTTGCTAGCTGTTTTTTCGTGCTGTCGTCGGCCAATTGCAAATGATTTATTCCTGACAAACCTACTGCAATAGTTACCAACTGCCAATCATGTACAAATCAACAAAGGATCGAGCAAAGTCTGTCTTCTAATTCTAATTCGATTCCGGGCTTCTTGCTCGGAGATTCAAGTTGCTGAACTTGTCCAATTTGCATGAATTATATGAACTGAGTTATTGGGTGCAAAGAACACGCATATCGAGCGCACATGAAAAGAGTGAAGCCAATGTAAAAATATATCATCATAAATTGAGATTCGATATTCAATAGAGTCAAAGTCAACTTATTACTGCATGAAGGTAGACCTGAGGTCTATTTTCTATGTTAGGAAAAATCACTGGCATGTCATAAGAGAAACCGTATCTGAGTTGAACCGTGCCATGCATTTTTATTTCGTTGGTTATGCTTTATGCTTGTACAAGACTGCCTCATTCTCACTTTCAGTCATTCATTGTTCTGTTCCGTTCTGCGTCTGACACGAGCCTCTGAGAGTAAATGGAATTTGGTTGTAATATCATTTTCAATCTTCCATCGCATTTCGTGGTGTAAAAGTGTGTAATAAACTCAGAAACTCCCAGGCCGCATCTCGCGTAAATTGAAAATCGGCACAAGTTGCCAAAATCTCATGTCTCGTCCCAGTGCACTGCAGTGCAGGTGTGAAATTCCTGGAGTCACATTCGTAAAATTCGTATCTCGTGTCCACATTCGCAAGCCTGGATTCAGTATTCTAAAAGCTTTAAAGCTGTACTGTGCGTGAAGTGTCAAAACAAAGTCTCCTCGCGACTGGCTCAGAAAGTCGTGTGCTTGACGTCGTGCCAAGTGCAAATGCAAACATCAACCTAGCCTTGTGTTAGTGACGCTTTTACTTTGGAACAGTTTTTACAAGACATTGGACTCGGTCACTTAGCGAATTTTAGAGTGTCTCGTCTTTGCTACCGCCAGGTTTCTAAAAATCATGACTCGTGACAAAGCAATAAAGTGAGAAATCTTACATTGACTTAAAAGGTAGCTTACATTTTTTATTTAGACTCTTGCATATTCATATTCTGTAAATATTCACGAATTTTAACAATTTAAAGTTTCAAGTCTCACAAGTATATTATGCTTACGGTGGACGTAATTTTGCATTGCAATTGCAAGTCGTGACAGGTTTCGAATTGAATTTCACGCCATGCATGCCTCTAACGAATTCGTGTTTCTCTTTGTGCAGGTGATCAGTTGGATCCGTAATGGTGAAACGATGTTGACTGCCACATTCACATTTCCTAGCTCGCTTCAAGAAGCGGAGCAAATGAAGAATGACCATGACAAATTGAAGAAAGCGTTGGAGGTAAGTTTTCCGGAAAAGAAAGCATGGAATGGGAAATTGCAGGCACGCAGTGCATGTGTAGCTTATTAAGTGTTCCTGAACAACTTTCACGCGTTTGCGTTCAGGCGTTCATACCTGTCTCACTTTACAAGCACTATAAATATAACAACACAGGCTTCCACTTTGATGTGCACTTCTCAATTCTCGTAATGTCAAGCTATTGTGGCTTCCTTCATTTACTTTCTCCTTTGTGACATTCTAGAAAACGCACAATTTCGCCGTCCAAGTCAACTTGAAAGCGGAAGCCCTCATCGGAGGAAATCACTACGATGCGCCGGGCATCAAGAAAGTTTCGGACGAGGTCTCAACACGCTGGCATCAGCTTGTCAGTTCAGCTGAGGAGAGGCACAAACTCTACCATTCTGCGTTGAGTTTCTACAAGACCGCTGAGCAGGTCAGTTCTGAAATAACTATTTTAATGACTGCGACTGCCGAACCTGTTCAATTTACTCATCGATTCATTTGATTACAGGTTTGCTCAGTTCTCGATAGTCTGGAGCGAGAGTACAAAAGAGATGAAGACTACTGCCTACTGGATGGAAGTTCGAGTCCAGTAAGCGCAAGTTCCACCGACAAAACCACACAACTAAGTTACCTCATTAACAAACACCAGGAGCAGAAAGAAGCGTTCATGAAAGCATGTAAGAAACGAGCAGCCCAATTCAAGCAAAACTTCCTATTATTATGCGTTATTTATTGACGTTTGTATGATTTTATTAAGGCACTCATGCTCGCACAACGGCAAGAAACTTTTTGAAGATTTGTCAGCGTGCCTCTTACTCCTACCAATTTACAGAAGCTGGTCATATTTCGCCTGAACCGAAAATTAAAGGTAAGAGCGTCCGCCAGAATCGACCGGTTATCAGCACACATATCCTATTCAGCGTGCCGCGTCCAGCACCGGCGGCAGAAATATAATTGACACTCTGTTCTGAGTGTTGAATGTGCAGACATTCAGCGCTCTATTTTTACGAGATAAGTTTGAGACAATTTTGCTCCATAATGCGCGTATTGACTTCGTCGTCGAATGAAGTAGAGTGGTAATTGTTTTTTTTTCTTTCTCGTGGTTCGCAGTCATTTTGGACAAACTACTAGTCCAAGAAAATCGTGTCATGCAGTACTGGACTTCGAGAAAGAAGCATTTGGACCAGTGCCTGCAGTACGTCATGTTTGAATGGTGAGAAAACATTGAGCTTCAGTTTGCAGCTACTGCGAAACAGTGACTAAAATATCGGAAATGAATTTAGGTCGGCAAAACAAGCGATTGACTGGATTCATGACACTGGAGACTTTTATTTGTCGACGCATACACAAGTTGGCGAATCCGGGGAACAAACCGCAGTTCTGTTGCAAGAACACAACGAGTTCAAGGTGACAGCAAAGGTTAGTTGCTTACTTTAGTCGCATTACGCCTACCATGGCCATTGTTGCTGATAATCATCACTGAAAACTAACTTAATATTTTAGGAAACAAGAGAAAGAGTCAAGTTGCTTATTCAGTTGGCTGACAGCCTCGTCGAAACTGGACATCTCCACGCTAACGACATCAAGAAATGGGTCGCGACTGTGGATCATCGATACAAGGATTTCAGTTCCAGAATGGACAAGTATAGGTAGGTTATGCAGAAATTTTTGAATAATGAGGAAGGTGCTTTGGAATATACAAGAATTTCTGTTGCTACCTAGATCTCAACTTGAGGAGGCTCTAGGAATTAAAATCAGCGAGAGCAGAACTGACTTATCTCTTGATCGCCATTCGGATTCTAGTCTTGAGTCAAAAGTTAGCTGTGAAGAGAACAAAGATCTCAACGAGGAACAAACAAGGAGGAAGAGAAGACGAGAGTAGGCGGATTTGCATTCACTTTATTCGTGCGTCAGTGTGATTTTATTTAACAAAAGTTGATTTCCATTTTCCAGATTTATCATGACAGAGTTGCTTCAAACTGAACGGTCCTACGTGAAAGATCTCCAAACCTGCGTGAATTGTTACCTGTACGAAATGAGGACAAGTTCCGCAGTTCCGCCTGGAATTAAAGGAAAGGAGAAAATTATATTCGGCAATATGGAAGAGATTTATGAGTTCCACAAGGAAATATTTGTGAAAGAATTGGAAAAGTATGAAACGATGCCGGAAGACATTGGACATTGTTTTGTGACATGGGTACGCATTTTCTACAATCGTGATCTGACAGACTTCATCGTTAATCGAACTGTTTCCGTTTAGGCTCATAAGTTCGACATGTACGTCCAATATTGCAAAAACAAGCCGGAGTCGAACACTCTGATTATTCAGAATGGCGGGACATTTTTTGAAAGTGTTCAAAAACTGCACAACTTGGAGCATCCTATTCCAGCTTACTTGATAAAGCCAGTACAAAGAATTACTAAATACCAGCTTCTCCTGAAAGACTTGCAATCATGCTGTGATGAAGGACCAGGAGAGATCAAGGTACGCTTTATCTTATTAGTCGACAATTTCAGGGGTTAAATGTTTCCTTCCCGGTTTAGGACGGACTCGACGTGATGCTAAATGTGCCAAGGAAGGCCAATGATGCCATGCACCTTTCTCTTCTGGACGCCTGTGATACTTCTGCGGATAAGCTCGGTGAAGTAATACTTCAAGACAGTTTCCAAGTGTGGGATCCCAAGCAAATTATCAGGAAAGCAAGGGACAGACACATCTTCTTGTTTGAGATGTACCTTCTCTTCAGCAAAGAAGTTAAAGACTCGAGTGGCAAAGTCAAGTACATTTACAAGGCCAAACTATTGGTAAGAATTAAGGAAACGAGCCTCTTCTTTTCCATGACGTAGTTTTTGTAACCCTGTCGTTTGAACGCAGACGTCCGAGCTTGGTGTGACGGAATGCATTGAGAACGACGACTGTAAGTTCGCAGTATGGACGGGACGATCTCCAGTGGCTGACTACAGAATTGTGATAAAGGTACGTGCACGCCTTTTCGCCTGTAGGTAAGTTGTAATAATTACACTAATTTGGCTGAATTTGTTTGGGTTCAGGCTTCATCTGCTGAAATTAAGAAAATGTGGGTAAAGAAGCTACGAGAAGTGATCCAAGAGACTTATCTGAACGCGGCGTTTAGACTGAATGCTCCACGAAGTCCATCCAAATCCGAGACTGGGAGCCACAGATCCAGCCGGTACATACCTATTATGATTAGATTTTGATATACTTTTAACCGTGTGATTATTTTATGTTCTTAACGTCACCGAGATTTTGAAACAAGTTACGTTGACTTTTTTTTTACTACAATACAATTTCAGTGACTTGGAGGACATCAGTTCCGCTGATGAATGCTTCGACATGAACGACAGAGTCTCCGAGGCGTCATTCGGCTCTGGAAACAGCGGAGGAAATGACGGCGACAAGGTAAGCCCCGAGTCCGTTGTTTTGTACTGTCTTCATAGCCGGAGAAAGTCTTGCCGTGAATCCGGAATGCCAGAAACAGGAATTCGTACAAATTGAGTCTGGAAATTAATTTGCAATTTACAAGAAAATAGCTTACCATGTTTCTGTCCCCGTAGTAGGACAGCACGTAAGCGTAATATATTTTACTTAAGTTTGCTGTTTTCACTTTGATTTCATCATTTGAGCTAGAACGTGCAGAAGTTCATAAAAACAATCAGGCTTATTGTTCCTTAAGGGAGATTTATTACATTTGAAGAATTGCAGGCTACGCGAAAAACAAAATTGCTTGCAGTTGCTGAAATGGCTCACACCGGAGACTGGAGACAGATTCTTCGTTGGCATTGTCTTCAGATCAAAGGAAAGCTTGAGTTGGTAGTTTTTTTAAACTTGCTGTCTACCTATTCTTGGTAAAAGTGGAGCTCCAGAAATAGCGAATCGCTGGAAAACTCCCGCGGCGTGATGCGTACTAAAGTTCGTATTTCGAAGCATTTTTTAGATTCCAGTGTAAAAACGACGTAAAACGTAACATTGAGTAAATGGGTACGATTCTACTATTGAATTTGAGAATGATCGATTTCTCCAGGCGAAGATTTAAAAGCATTCCGAGTTGTGTCAAGTGTGTACCCCGATTCGTCTGTACATGACGCTAAATAATTCGAGTTCTAAAATCTCCTATTGTAAAGCACCCTTAATATTCGCAAGTGGCAGATTATGAATTATGAGATTAAGAAGTTGCGCTTCTTATTATTATTTTATTTTTATAACCCAGGATAAGAAGTGACCGTGCAGTTTCACATATAAAGTGTGGAAAGACGAGACCTAGATTGGAGCCCGTTGAAGGAGAGGCCGTATTTGACCCGGAGCAATTATCTTCTCATTTTTACTACCTTGCCCTGCGCGGAGCACATCTGCAGCACGCAGCAGTCTGAAGTTTCGCCAGGCCATAGAGTTATTCTCAAAATAGGAGCCGCTGCTGAGCTGCTGAATCGGAGAGAACGCGACCAGGCAAGATTGAGTTAGTCTCGCTCTACTAAAAGTTTCCAGTACTGGAGACAAGAACCATGGTGTGGAGTGGAGCTTCTAATATTCAGGATGCTGCTGCACGCGTCTATGAATTTGCCATATCCTTATCTTTCGCGCGAATTCTCGCGAGCGTACCATTTTCTGTGAATATGAGCCTGCCACTTTTACCACGAACTTGGTCTAGCTTTATATGCAGATCTCATATTCTATTAATACAACACGAAATATTCCCAATTAAATAACCAGGAGGAATTTTATAAATTAAAGTTACATGAACAACAAAAAATATCCAGACTCTTGCAACTGTTTATTAATTCCGGGCGCCGTACTTCGCACTGCACCAAATATACGCGATTTATTTAATTACATGAAGTTCCAAGTGGAATTACGCACGCTTCATCGGAGCTTTGCTGTGCCTTGTTATGAATGACCTTCTCCTCTTCGGCTGGCGAAAGTTATGAAACTAGCTCAAAAATATGTTGCAGATATGAAATTACAAAAATCTAGTCTGACAGCGGCAAACAGACGAGGAAGAGCAGCACTGAGTAAGGTGCAGAATTCCCACACTGCAGGTCGCAACTTTCAAGTTGTACCTGGCAAGACTCGCCATTCTCCATTCACGGCAAGGCAAGGTGTAACTAACGATAGTATTCCATACTTTCATCCGAAAGTGACTAAACTTTTAACAAACTTGCAAAGTTGCAAGCATGCCATGCCACATGTTATCGCCAAAAATTGCCATTGACGAAGATGTACGAGTCGTGGGCGTTTGTTCCACTGCACTGCTCTACACTGCCTTTTTTCCACAGACGCAGCCGGAAAATCGCTTCTCCACGACTTCGACTTCATTTCCCGTGTAATCCATTTTCCGTTTTGCCATTTCTCTACAAAGCAAATGGCAAAATCTTGAAAGAAGTTTGCAGTTGCAGCATGGTTCATTCACTTTATCTGCACTCCGGGGATAAGTGCTGAAATCCCACGTACGACCTCGGTGCTTTTGCTTGATGGGAACAAAAGTTGTGCGTTGCAGAGATACATCATCGGATTCAGTTGCTTTGTCGTTCCTAGAGTTGACTTTCCTTCATGCTGGATGTTACAATTGTCGTCGACAGAATTTGGCTTGGCTTGGGGCTGACGACGTCGCCAAGCAGTCTGCTGAAGCAGTATTGGTATCGATAGTACGTAGAATCGTATGGCGATTCTGGCTGCACTGTGTTGAAAAATTCACGAGAATTCGACATGCGACGACAACGAATGAAAGTGAGTGAAGAGATGAATGAAATAATAATTGCGTAAACTCCATAAGCTCTAATTAGTCTCTTTTCTTCGGAAAGGAAAATGGAAGATGAAAGAAAGGCTTGCAACACAGCGCAGAGCGTCAAAAAAAGTAAAAAGAGTTCTGGAAAAGCAAAAGAGTTAACAAAATTATAACTTCATTCCCGCTAGTTTGCAAAGCTTTCACCCTGCCTGCTTTCTTTCATGTGCTCATTCTGACAATTCTGACAGCAGAAAAAGTGGGAGTCGGGAAGAAACAAAACGAGAGCGAGACCGTAGTTTGTATTTGCTCAGGGCTGATGGCTCTCACACATCACACTCGGTCACGCACCATAAGCTGACAGTATTGGAACATTGGATATGGCAAGCCGGGGAAAGAGTTGACGGTATGAAATATACAGCAAGCAACTTTTATTGCGGGTTGTTGCGAAAAGCGCGAAATTGTTCACAGAAGAGAGCGAGACGGAGATGAATGAAGTAAAAGAAACGGAGGCAGGGAGCTGTGGATAATAGGCCGGCCGGCTCAAGGACACTCAAATTGACCCGAATTGTCTCGAATGGGCGCCTCCTCAAGCAAAGAAAGGTCGGAATGAAGCTTGGAGAGCTTATAACATGATTATTGGCCGGCATAAACTGAATATTTTAAAGTAAGAGCGTTGATTTTCAGATTATGTCCACAATTTCTCGTAACTCCATAGGTTGCCAGTAAAAAGGTGTTGTTGGAATATTTGAGATTCCAAAATTTCTGGAATAGACTTGATATTTTAATCACGTCTCTGTAGTCTGGACGAAATGAGACGCCTCCAATGATTTTGACACTTGACGTTAATTTCTTCGAGGAGGATCGAATAAAGTCACTCCCAGCAGAAATTAATTTTGTGATGAGAGGAGAGATAAAATTGAATTTTATTGACAGGAACTTGAGCACTTAAATTATGGCATGTGGCGTGGTGCCGGCGTTCTTGTGCGTGCTGAACTGAACAATGGCTGGTTGGCTGGTATCTAGCATATTTTCCTCTTGAAAATCCATAACTCCCGAATATTGTGTTAGAATGGCTTCCCGTTCGCAGTTCCACTCACATCTCATCTGCTTCTGTTGGTGAATTGTTCATTGCGAGCGAGCGCAAGCGAGTGTTAGGCACTGCACTGCAAAGCAAAGCTTCAGCCTTTCCTGGAGATGAAAGTAATAAATTGAGTAAAAGGAAAGGTAAAGAAAAGAGCTACCACAATTCTTCAGCATCGACTTTAATTAAACGCGTAAAACTGTGAACTGTGAAAAGAGCCTTTTCTTTCTTTAAATCGTGGTCGTCGCTGACTCGACTCCATTGTTCCGTGATTTTTCATCTGTCAAATGCTATAAAAGTTTAACAGTTTAAGACTCGCGAGAAGGATTGACATTTTCAGCCGTCGAAAGTTGAATGGCAATGGCAAGGCGGTGTACGGAATTTATCCACCTTCGTACCCAAAGGACACTTTACTTTTCTCGTCCTCGCCTCAGTCGCAGATTGATGTGGCCCATACGAGCTATTCCAGTGAAAACGACGACGAAGTCTGGCAGGCGGGAAAATCGTGTGTCTGTCAAACAATCCGGTGAAGAATTTAATGATTTTTGTTGTAAAAAAAACTCTGGCCTGGGAGAAAGTTTGTGTACTTGGCGTTTGGCATTTGACAGTCGAATAAACTAAAGTAGAAATAAGGTTTAGACGAGAAGAAAACGAAAACAGAGAAGAATGACAGTTTAAGAGCATTCTAAACGACAAAGACAGAGGACTCAATGAAAGTTTAAAGTGAGGTTGAAGATTTAAAGGCCAAGAGTCGACTGTCGACTCGCCTGGATTCTGTTGATAGAAACTCTTATTGTTTTGAGTCAGTCAGCAGCTGTTTTTAAATGCTGGTTTCTGTGTTAAGTCACATGGACACGAAAAATATTAACTTGCATTGAGTTTTTGTATCGTAGAGTGTCGACGAACGAGTTTGCCTCTTCTCTAATTGGTATTGACATTCCCGTTCCTAGGAAGATGTGGTCGTGCAGCTATAATGTCTCGTTTACAACATCAAGCGCTCTCAGTCAGGCTTTTGATGTCTAGCAAACCAACAGCACAGCACAGGCATCTTCATAATTGTGGCGTTCTTAGTCGTTATTTCCAATTGGCATGCTTTTGGCCACTTTGTTCATCGTGCGTGTACAAATATTTATTGCGCTTGGCGTTCTCTTCGACCTGCGAGTTCATTTCTAGCTAGACTAGAAAACAGATGGTTTCTGTTTCTATTTCTCCGCCTGAAAGCTGGTCCACGTCCAAGCAAAGATAAGCGTTCATTGATTTTTGCCTGCTGTGAACGAATGCCAATGCGTTGTGCGTGACGTCCCCAGATTTGGCATTTAGAACATGGACAGAAAGAAATAATGTCGTTTATCAGTCATAAAATAATCAGATTATGCCTGATGGAAGTGCAATTGGCGGGTAAACAAATATTTGCCTGTTCTTTGGCGAGGGTTTCCAAACAAGATGATTATCTAATTTCCTGCCTTGTTTTTCTTGTCCAAAACATGACTACGACCGACCATGTAAAACAAACAGTCAAATTCCGAGATTGCTTGGCTGGCTGACATCGACGGACTAGACAGAATATTCGAGATAGCGCAGGCAGGCTATTCATACTGATTATTGGTCTAATTTTCAGCATTTTGATTTTGTTTTTTCATTATTCACGGTCTGTGATCCTTCCTTACGTGGATTGCTTCTAACGAGCTATCACTCGTACTTTGGGTCAGGCTTTGTTAACAAGTTGTGTACTCAGCGAACTCGCACCAGACGCTTTTATTAAGGCAATGGAGCGGAATATCCCAGCCAATCTGCATTTATCTCTTGAGCTCCGTTGTAATATGCGGCCGAATTTATGACTTGCCTTTAATGGTCAAAATGTGAGCACCTCGCATTGCATTGCATTATGTACGGAGGCTGGTTTCATCAGTCGGCATTGTTTCGGTGAAACTAATTTTCACTCCACAGCACTGCACGAGTCTGCATCTGCACCGGTCTCCGACTAACGAGCTCTGCTGCTGAGGTTCCATTAGCCTCATCCCATATATCCAAAGTTTCCAGGCTCTTTTATTTCTTTCACTGCACTGGAACAGCCCAGCATTAGCTTGTTATTTTTTTTTTACTCTTTGAAGTCAAATTTTGTTGTGCCCGATCATGTGTGCGAATTTCTACGTTTCTGTTTCTGCACTCTGCTCCCACACAATGAGGATTTTTAAACAATGGAAAAGCTGTGCCTGCTCCAGGAAAGAAACAAGAGCTTATTGTTCCTGTTTTGGGAATCAAATTGCGACTCTGAATTTGGAGAGCATCCAGCAATCTTACCTCATTAGTATCATTGGTTCATTATTTTGCGCTGCCAATTTGTTCGAATTACGGCGTAAGAAGTATTATATTGCAAATTGAAAGCAAATTATTCTGAAACTGAAGAACGCTTAACATTTTGAAAGCAATTCTGCTGATCTTCATTCAGAATTTATTTTCGGGGAAAAAAAATCCGCACGTGCTCTCATTGTCTTCCCTGTTACAGTTACGGTCATGGCTCTTGAAAGAACGTAATTCCGGGTACGACGGCCTGGAAGCTTCTTCGCAGACAAGGCTCAAGTTTTTCTTTCCCGGAGTTCAAGGTCCCTCCCTGAAGATACCATGCCGCATGCCCGAGCAATGTTAATGCTAATTCGACGGATTATTGTTGTCTGGTTTGTGCCGTCGCCATGAGTCAGGAGTCGGTAGGTGGAACATTAACCTAGTGCCATGCCGGTGTATTCGTGTATTCAGTTCTAGGAGCGCAATCAAGGAGAAATGTTCCGGAAGGCAAGTTCGAGTTGAATTACATCATTTGCATTGTAATTCCAGTTAAGCACTCCGACAACGCTGCGTTTAGAACCTAGAAGCACACGGCAAGCAGCTCACGGCTTGGCAGGGACTCGATGAATAATTATAAACTTGCGTGGCTGGCTTACATAACCTTTGGCAAGCCGTTTCATGCACGCGCCTATGTTTGCTACGGGAAGGCGGCTTAGCAGCCTGAACTTTGATCCTAATCTGAGCCCCGGAGAGGAAATTGAATTGTGTTTCTAATTCCATGGAGTGAAATCCGAGACTTACTCCTCCAATGTGCTACTTCATTGTGTGGCAACATTTTTATGTACGAAAAGTACACACGAGCATAATCTTTGCTCTGCGTTTACTCTGGCACAATGTGACGACAATTCGCATCCAGCATCAGCGTCTTTTATTCATAATGCAATCCGATTAAGCGGCTCGGCTGGAAATTCGAATATACATACTACTTTTTGCGATGGCCTGAGTTTCTGAGTTTACCTCAACGCTGTTATGAACAGTGGGCTGCGAATTGTATATTGCGAATTCCCGCGGAGAGAAGTAAAGTTCAGTCCAACTCAGCGGATTTCCTTCTTTCGCTCAAATCATTCTAAAACGTAAAGCCTGGCAGTACAAACTTTTGCAATGCAATGAATGGAAACGGAGTTTTGATTCTTGCGACGTGCTCTTTTATGATTCGGGGCACATTGTGATGTTGCCTTGCTTTTGCTTTTATGATCGTGAAACCTGTGCTCGTGGTCCTCTTCTCATGGGCTCCAGCGTCTGCTTTGGTTGTAAATTCCCAATTCGCCGAAATTATTTTATATTCTGCTCACCTTCCATTTTACATTTATGATGAGACGGCTGAGACTCAAACTCAAGGAATTGCAACTTAGAATTCGCATGCCTTGCCTTGCCCGCAGCTGCAGCCTTGCAACCAGAAGGCAGAAATGTACTTCATTCGTACTCACAGGCACTCGCGCCCGTGCCCTCCAAATCCAATTCCGGCGGATAATAAAGCCATCAGGAAATTTCTGCCAGAGTGACTCGCATCGTGTCGAGTGTGGTTTCAGTTTCCACTTTAGAATGGAATCTTCCATGTTCCTTGTCGTATTCCGTGTGACACACTGAAATTGCACACCGTTGTCAAATATGAATAAAAGATGCTCGTTTCATGTTCGTCCTCATCAAATGCAGTTGCAGACACAAGAATATTGACTATTGATTCTTGACATTGACATGTGCTCCGGGTATGGCCTGATGGATGCCGGTCTGAGAACGAGATATTTCAATGATTTTCTTGCATCCGTATCATCCTGGATGCTTGGCCTTGGCCCTTTGTGAGTCTGCTGCTGCTGCTGGTTCTGTAAAACAAGATGGACACGTCTGATCTGCCTGGAATTGGATACAAGAAAGTTCACTTATCCTCTCCGATCCACGCCACGACTCAACAAGGCAATATTTGTTCTGATCCGACCCAGGATTGACGCCAACACTTATCCTAGGCTCTTTCTTGATACTTCGAAGCTGTGACCCAGTAAATGTAATTCGTTTCCTGGAAGCGGCATCATTTTCTTTATGGGTTTGATCTCTGGAGTAGAAAAGACTCGAGCCGGCTGCTCACCTCGATGCTGTGATATGTGAATTTTTCCATTTCTACTCGGTTGGTAGTAATATAATTGTTTCACTGAGCTCAATGATTTTTCCGCCAGCCCTCTTGCGCCAGTGGCAAGACCGTCAAGTGAGCGTGACCACCGTATTGCTTTGGAATCGCTTTGAGGTCGGTGCGTGGTTGTGTGCATTCATGCCAAATCACGGCACCATGCAAAATGTAAAGAAAGAACTTTCTCCCGGTTTTAATAGAAATGCTTTCATGCTTTGTTCTGTTCGCAGCCATGAGCAAGGAATGTTAAATTCTCAGAACTGCCTGCCATTCTTTCTTTCTCCTTTAGCGCTGCCCAGAGTTGATGGTGGCACGACATGGCGATGGCGGCACGGTGGAGTGAACAGCAAAGTGAATTGAGGTGGAAGTGAAAGGCAAAGGCTCGGTATGGCCGTAAATTGTGAATGTGCATACAAACGTGTGGTTGTGGTTTCCAGTTTGCAATTCACCGTAATCGGTGGCTGAGACTCTTACCCCGCATTTTTCATTTTATTCCTCCTCTCTGTGTTCTAACTGACAAATATTTTAACACCCACTGGAATTGCCCGCATTTTTCAAAGAGGCTTTGTGAGTGTTTGTACTCGTGGAAAGATTAGGGAAATATGTCTGAATACCAAAATTGCAAAACAGACAAATTGCGAGCCGGGCAGGAGGCTCACAGGCAGTGAGAATTTCCTAATCTCATATTGCCAGAAACACACAGGACAGGAAAAAGTGAGTAAGCCGTAAAACGGGAGAAGAAGGAAGCTTTGTATTGTCTGAAATAAAAATGGCACACAAATCCCTCGCAATGGAAACATTGAGCCGTATAACTTTATTTCGTCTCGTTTGCGCTCACTCGCTGTAAAATGACCTTAATAACTATCATTGTTCATTGGGCTTTATTCGTCAGCGTTCAGCGGCGACGTAGCCCAACAAAAGCAGAAACTGTCTGTCTCCAGGCACTTCGACACTAAAGTAAATGGCAAGTGGCAGCTTGTGTAGCGGCTGTTAGCGTACATCGCCATCACCACATAACACAGGGTCATGGCCAAGCCAAGAATTGCTCGCGCGAATGACTGCGAAATGCGAAATTTCAGTAGTACAGGCAATAAGCATAAACAGGATATGTGAACTTTGTCCGAGCTGATCAACATGACGCCATTGCACGGCACAGCACAGTACATTAGACGAATCAAAGGTGAAATTGTTTTGCTGCTGTCTGCTTGGATGGAAGGAAATGAAGGATGAAAGCAAGGCTGAGCCTGAGAAGACTAGTGAGACGACGACGATGTGGAATAGTTCAAGTGGAAAACTAAAAGTGTCCGGGTACGCGGGGACGGCACACCACCACTTCTTGAACAAAATAACTCTGGCGAACACCATCGAGGTTGAATTTTCGCCTTTCGCAAAAATTGCTTCATTCCTCGCATCCTTCCTTTTCACTTTTCTGTCTCGGTCACCCGCAACACGCAAAACTCTCCGTTTTCAGGAATTGCAAGAGCTTTCATACTTTGCTCTTATGTTTTCGGTTTTCGTCGAAAAATGTCGGGCAAAGGCAAATTGAGACAAACTTCACGTTTTTGCAAAGTTGTTCAAAGCCCGCTTGCTGCTTTCTGCTGTCTGGCGGCTGCCTGGTAACTTTATCCGTCAGCTCAACAGCTTCAAATTTTAAACTCATCCTTTTTGTGATCCCTGCTCTTTCATCCCGCTTCGAACATCAGACATCGTGCGCACAAGTTGTGTTGCAGAAGATAAACAGCAAAAGTGTTCTTTTAAATTATGCACGCAAGGCATTCAGCTTCAGCCGTTATGAGCCCCTAATCCTCCTGCAGTATTAATTTTTGGCTAATCTCGCGCTACAGTCACGAAACACATGTTTCTTGCACAAGACTCGCGACTCGCCCGCCCGCCCAACATCTTGCAGGGTACGCAAGCGAACATCTTGAATAAAAATTTTAAGCCTCATTTGCCAAATGAGTACCCGCGATTAGACGCTTAAACGCTCCTCGGCCGCTCACGTATTATATTTCCGTGAGACACTAGACTGGGCCAGGCCCGGCCATAAGCCGTATCAGCTTACATAATTGCTAGAATAAGAATTTGAGAGCAGTAAAGGGCCGAGCTCCGAAGAACAGCAAGCGGCAGGAAAACAAATATTAGCGCAATCACAAAGTAAATAATTGTTAATCTCCTTTCCGTGTCCGTGCCTGCATGCATGTGGTCGTGGTGCTGAGAAATTTGCTGTTTCGCGAAAACTGTGTCAGGCATCCAGCTTGATTTATTCTGTGCGGGCTGCACATTTTAAAACGCGTAGGCTTTCGTGAACTTTAAGCTAAACTGTGTTTCATGCGGTGTGATGTATTTTGTTGGCATTCGTGTTCTTTGGTTAAGTAATCGGCCTTCGTTAATCTGTATCATGTGTGTGGTTTCTACATTCTTGTCTTCGAGGGTTTCATCGCATCGGGAATGACCAGCCGAGTGTCGCCATGAACTTCTACTTCTCTTATCGTGAGCCACATTTATGAGCATGATGAAAGATAATCCCCAAGGTTGTAGTCTCTTGTCATTGTAAACTTTGTCAACCAAGCCCAAGCATTGCATTACAATTGGTTCGCGATACTGCATTATTTATTTATTTCGGTGCAAAGGTTATCGGGCACATAATTCCGTCAACTCAAGCAGTGAACACAAAGGATTAACGCTACGCTAAATCCGGCTTGACACCGAGCAGTAAACTGCAAGCAAGTAGTAAGACCAAAGGCTTGCAAGGCAGGGTAGAGCAAGCGCAAAAAGCTTGGGCCTAGCCCGCCTTGGCTTGGTTTTAAAGCTTTGGAAAAACTTATACCCAACAACCCAAACCTAAAAGCCCAAGCACGCGAAGAGTTGAAGTCGCGTTGAGGGTTGAGGTTCAGACTTGAGACAGACTAACTTTGGAATTCGGTGGGGCATGTTGCGGCAGTTTGCAGTCAGCACTCAAAAAGTTTCGATCGCGTGTACAGTTTTGGCGTGAGGCGCTCGCACGCTTCGCTTTTGTGCTTGACACTCCAATCTGACGAATAATTGTCGTTCGTGTGGGCAGTGAACGTGATACAAGAGTAGCATTATTAATTATTTTAATCGTGCCAAAGCATCTCCGGAAGTGGAATTGACATCTTTTGTGTTTTGTTCATGAAAGGAATGAACGCTTGTACTCGTGCGAAAGTTTCTGAGTGTGTGATGGACAGACGAATTGTCGTCTTGCCACCTTTCATTTGGTCGGTCACAGAAGAGACATTAGAATTTTTGTAGTCGTGAAAAGTCCAGAGTCCAGGCACAACAAAAGAATACACAAGAAGGGCGATGGGCGACTGAAGTGAATTACTTTTTTTAAAGATCGAAACCGTCAGCAGTGTGAAGTGTGTCGTTGCTGTTACGAAAATATAAATGTTGTCCAGTGCTGGAATGTTCGAACGTCCTATTACAAATTGAATTGAAAATTGAGTTGACTCTGACTTGCCCCGTGCCAAGCTCATAGTCGTGTCCGTGTTCAAAACTGTTTAAAAAATTGATGTGGTCAGCGCCGGCAAACCGAAAAACCAAAGTATTGAAAGAAAGTCATTCATTCACGGAGCAGAAGCTCATCTTTCATTTTTACTCTCATCCGGACTGAAAAGTTGTGGCTTTTTCTTTTCACATCAGTTCGGTTCATTTCTTGAGTAAAAATTAGGCCAGGCGCAGCACAACAAACTTTTTGTCACGTCTTCATTTCATCTTCATCATCGCGGCACCGGAAAAGCAGCGAAGCAGCCAACGATGAAATGAAATGAGATTTCATCATACATAATCTACAATCCGTGAAAGGCTGTGTTTGTGGCTTTCAGCGTCTTGTCTCAGTGTCTGGCGGCCTGGCTGGAGGGACGTTTTTCTTGTTATCTCGACTCTCCTGGACAGCACCGCGACCGCGACACTGTTGGCTTAATCCCAAGAAACGTGTTCCAAATAATGGTTTCGCGTGCATGTACATTGTTATTATTACTTCACCTCAGCGGGCGAACGCGACTGGAGCTGCTGCATAGGCATTTGGATTTTTTTCTTACAACGTACACCTGAGACACGACAAAAAATAATAGCGTTTTGTGTTTACGTTTACTTGCTCAGCAAAAGGCAAACGCATAGCTCAACAGCACAAATGATGCGAGTTAACTCAATCTATTATTGAGGAAACGTGCCAACTCCGAATTGCCAATTATCGCCATCGCCAGAGCGTATTCGCGTCGACGTGAATTAAATATTTTATCCTCTTGTGATGGTAAATCTCTGATGGTAATGGTAAAGTGATTACATGCCCGTGAATCTGCAATGCTTTGTGTTTTGTGAATTGTAATTGGTGCATCAAAGTGAGAAAGTGATTGCAGAAGCGCGGCCAGGCCACAGTCACAATGAGTGGTGACAAAAGTGCCAAAGTTCAACAAGGTGCTGCTGTTAGCAAGCCAAGGAGGAAAATCTCACTTCCGTGGTTTAGACAAAGCTCTTTCAGTCCACATTCGTCGTTCGCTTTCGCCAGACAACACACAATCGATGTACCTGGCTCAATTAAGTTCAGCTCCTTTGATCAGACGTCCAGTGCGGCTGCACAGGTAATGACTACGTGGCTTGGCTGCCCACATTTGCGAGTGGCGTTAGTTCAAATGCAAAACGACCCATTAATGAAATGGGTCGAACATGAAAAGTACAGTTTATGAGTCCATTACGTTGTGAGACTTTTAACATCTGGTTCGGTTTTCTTTGTCTTTATTCCAAAGTGGCCAAAGTCAACGTCATCGTCCAATGTTTTCCTTTCACTTTACTCGCTTATCTGCTGTGTCGACCCGCTGGCCGACCATGCCAGAGGCCACGCTGGAATGACCCAAATCAATGAATCGATTTTGCGTATAAGTTTAACTGCATTACATTATCATCAGTGTTACGCTACGTTACGGTGAAAGCAGCGGGCATTAATTTGCGGCGTGGCACGGCGCTGTTGTGTTCGTGTCGAGCGTTCCTTTGAGGACATTAATGCAGTCATACCATTTTATTACGCGTATAAATGCGGAGGATCTGATAAACCACGTCATACCTTACCTGACAAACTTCATAATATCATCATCATGGTCGTGGCGCAGTAAATTTTTAATGAAGGAACATGACAATGGTCGTAACTCGGTAACAACTTCGGCACGAAACCGCACACAAAAGCAAAATGCACGGAAATGTGAAGAGTGAAGGTGACGGTGACAGCAATAGTGAAAGCAGTCTATTCGGCTATGGCTAATTCGAGTATATGGATTGTATAATTTGGCTTAGCTCGAACTCGAACTTTTTCACAAACAAGTGCATTGAATTGAGTGCAAATCCATTTGCAAATAATAAAATTTCTCCCACGCGTCGCCGAATGCTAAATGCGAGGAGAGCTAGTAAATATCATGGTAGTGGCAGGCAGATCCAAGGAAGTGGCATCAATTAAACTTATCCTGTTGACTTTGACTTCGACCTGGGCGCTGCTGGACTTGATTAGTGTCTGTCAAGTCGAGTGATCCACCTGTGCGGGCAGGCAGAC
This sequence comes from Mesaphorura yosii, assembly GCA_009869945.1. Taxonomy (NCBI): domain Eukaryota; kingdom Metazoa; phylum Arthropoda; class Collembola; order Poduromorpha; family Tullbergiidae; genus Mesaphorura; species Mesaphorura yosii. Next base: position 518,483 of record WIXG01000010.1, on the reverse strand, counting down.
AGGCACAGATTAACGGGCGCTAAATAATTAAGTGAGGTGCTTTGGGAATTAATCCCTTGTTGGCGCGCCAATCGTGAGCCGGATGGCTGAATGAATTCGCATTGCGATAAAGCCCACGTGTTTCGTTTGCTTCTAAGTACCATGAAGCTCTTACGGTGGGTTTTAAAAATGCACCTGGCTAATTTGTAATTCTTGCTTCTACCTGCGCCGTAAAAAGAGATCACGACCTGAAAGCTTGGTTTGCCGTTACTTTGTTACGCATGCCATTTGTAATTTGGAGCCTCTCATTAATATTTTACGCCTTCATTACTAGATTAACAATGCAATGCCATTTCTTGTTATGCAATGAAAGCGTGCGGCATGATTCATAAATTAAGACTCACATTTCTGAGTGACACAAACGGAAAGTAGTTTCTTAATAAATTTTGAAGTCGGAACGCTTGAGCACGGTTACGGTACGTGGCGCGGTAAATGTGAAATTGAAATAGCAAAGGTGAATCTTGCTTCTTGCATCATCCTCTGCTCTGCCGCATTCCAAACGCAAACACGAATTGTGACTATGAATATTATGATAAATGAAGTTTCCAATGAAATATTAATTATGGTAAAGTAGCAGCGAAGCGAAGGAGAGAAAAGAAAGAAACCTCAGCGGAGCATAAAGGGAAACTTTCTCCTGGTGAAAGCAGAGAAGATTTCTCAACTCCTTGAAAGCAGTCGTCCTCGTGCCTTGCTTGCCTTGCCTTTCACGTTCATGGAAATATTTATAATTTGACGTGAATGCTCACCTGTCATGCGAATTTCAAGATTGGCAGTAATTATTTCATGTTTTTCCGTCATGCTGGAAACGGAGAGAAAATGGCGCGGTGGTCCAATGAAATTGAAGCGTATCGAGGACAAAGTCGGAGACGGAGGCGCTGCTTCTCTGCAAACTAATGAATTCTTCTACATGTCCTTATCCTAGTTCTCGTATCGCCATTTGAAAATACGTGCGCTCTGCTTCCGTTCCCCGTCACTTTCTTGTCGACGAGCTTGGAAATCGACTCGCCACGGCCACGATTTACTCAAAGAAAATGAGATTCTGTGCCGTGCCCGCATCTTGGCTGCATAAGCACTAAGTAAAGAGAAAGCGGAAATTAGAAATAACTCGATTTAATTTGTTTTCCATAAGCTCCATAGCCCTACGAGCATGTCAATTTATTCCGACAACGCAGCCTGCTGCATGTGAGGATAGATTAGTTTTTTGGTATGTAATGTAGCGCAGGCAGGACGCAGGAATTAAAGCAGAGCCGAGCGCCTCGTATCCGTATTTAGGAAGAGATCCATCACTTTCTTCGGACAGAGCAGCTAAGATTTCGGTCGACTTGAAGATGGAGATGGTGCGTAATCGACTAGCTTGTAAACGAGCCAAGCCACTCGTCTTGGTTGCGCAATATGTCCTACCAATTTGCCAGCTATTTGTTTTCACCTTTCTCTCTCTGAAATGTTTACTGTTTACTTCTTAAATGTCCGATCGTATTAGACATTGGCATTATAATGTTTATGTTGTCCAATTTACTTTGCAAAGTTGAAAATAAATACGGTATTTGCGAGTTGCGAGCTCCGTCGATCACTTCGCGTTGCCGATTCGTCGACTTTCACTTCGCTATTTTGAAATGGGCTAAACAAGCATGGCTCTATTGTAAATGTAACGACAGGCGATAAACTGACACGACGACATAAGATTGATTGCCATTTAGTTATACTACGCTACAATGCGGGTGTTTCTCGCGAAAAGTTGAAAACTTTCTCGTTAATTGATAAGCCACGTCATTCAAGCGTTCATCTTAATTTCTTATAAAAGTATGCAATGCGCGGGAGGAAAAATTCAAAAGGCAGATAAGGTAAGGCCTATTTGCCTTGCCACGCTTCACCGCAAAATTCCTGGAATCTCGAAGTACTGGAAGACTGCACAAAAAATGGAATATGATACTTGAACTAATGGAATTGTTTGTTTTGTTTCTGCAGAACTCCAACGACGTGGCGTGGGTGCTAAACGACTATTCAGCCGTCGCCGGTTCCAAGGAACTGTCGGTTCACAAGGGACAGCAGGTGGAGGTGCTGGAGTGGAGTGTCCCCAGCAACACCGAAATGTGCTTAGTAAGACTGCAGATAGGTGGGAATGACATTCAGCCTGAAGGACTGGTTCCGGCCGCCGTACTCAAACAGGTTCCACACTCGAGGCCGGAAAACGGTAAGAACTAGACTCTTTTAGAAGCTCATGCTAGACACTTGCGGAGCCATGGAGGAGGGAGCACACTCTGGCGGCGGACACGCGGTTCATTTTTCTAGCCTGGCTCTAGTAGTTTACGATTCTGGCTCAAAGAGCGAATCAGCGCGAGCGCCGAACTTAGTCGTGGGAATTAGGCTCTGTCGTACAGAATACTACCAGCATGATGTTTGATGTTGTAAGCTGATCGGCTGAACCTGAACCGAGAACACGATACACAACTGACTGGTTTCAGACACGAAATCGAATGTAATGGTATTTCTTTCAATTAATTCTGTCGTGGACCTGCTACTGCTACCGTGCGTATTGGTGTACCGTGTAGGTTTGCGTTTTGTCGCCGTCTGACAATGTGATGCATGATTTGAGGCAATTACACGACACCCAACAGGACAAGGCTTAGGTTTTGAATCGATCCTGAGCCTCTGCATTATAGTTACATAAAAGAGGCTACGGGTAGAGTTTCCGGGTACCGGACATTTTGGTTTCCTGACATGACATGACTCAAAAACCAGAGAATCCTGGCCAACGTTGATTTATTTTAGACAGGAGTCATTTTTATCGTTGGAGTGGAATGTGACCTTTTAAATTTGTCGATTTATGATAAGGATTTGTCATTCTTAATATGGAATAGTATCTTGGAATTTTTTGTTTATTAAAGTGATGTCTTCTTTAATAGGATTCATTAAATATTCGCTCGAATATTCGGCTTTGCTCGAATTTCGTTATTTATTGGTCATTATGGAGCCGTAATGGCCATGAACCTTGTCCGTCCAGGTTTAGCATAATTTAAAGCGACACTGAATCTCGAAAATAATTGCAAACAATTTTTTGCGATCACGACCGCAGCAGTGGCATGCCAGACACTTTGTCGGCCGTATTCTTTTGAAATGACAAGTAATTAATCGACTTCCAAAATAGGAAGCCAAGAATTGCAGCTGATGTAGGAATAATGAATCTTCATGAATATTTCTCCTTCTTGGATCAATAACAGCTACAGCGCAGCATTCTGTTCGGACGTCATTCCAAACACCACACCGATGCCGATCACGCATTTGTGTAGTGCCCTAAGCCTGATTATTTTTGTCCTTGCCTCAGCTCACATCGCAAAAAATGATCCCTCTGGATTTTTCCGCAGAGAAGCTCAAAAAGATTAATTCCTTGTAGGAGGAACAGCTGAATGCAAGAGTTCTAAGGTAGATTGAATTTTTGAACACGGGATGAAAATTAATATTTTTCTGCCAATGCGATGGAAGATGCGATGCCTTGTATGGATTCATCTTATAAATCTTATTTCTTCTTCTTCCGCCATTAAATCCATTGCTATACGAGGTGCACGGTGGCTTGTTAATCTGCTCATGCAGAAATGCGCCGTGCCACCAAACCAAGCCAACATAACCATTATGGCATTAGTGCAAAGCAAAGTAAAGCAACGCAGGGAAGAGTATTAGTTTCAGTCTCACTGCCTTCATAAATCAAACCGTGTTTATTGGAATGATTTCATGATCAAACCGAAATTTATATTCTGCTGAAACGAGTCACTTAACCAGCGCACACAGACACAGACACATTTATCGAGTTCAGTGCGGAAAGCAGAAGGCATTGTTACTACGAACGGAGACTGGGACTGAGACTGGATCGTTGCGCCGGCGTTCCAGCTCCAGGCTCCAGAATTCTGATTTTAACATCAGCAGCTGTGCGCGTGCATCTGTGCTCTGTGAGCTGTCTTCATATTGCTTGCGAAAAACTCCATCCAAGGTCTGCTGCTGGAGAATGGAGAAAGAAGTAGGAGTAAGGAAAGGAGTACGAGTGTACGAGTAAGTGAAAGCATTCACTGGCTCGGTGTGGTGGCTGTGTTACTCCAAGGCAGTGAATAAAAGAGAAAATTGTGTGGGGTCTCTTTCACAGCGCGCAGTAATAATGTAATAAATTTCCAGCTTCTCTCACTTTTCCATGCTTTCCATGCAGTCGTGCCATGCTCGACTTTCTCTCACTCATCTCATAAGATAAAACCGTGAAGCTGGAGAGCTTGAGCCCACACACACTCATTTGCCACCTCCTGACTCGTGCATCGTGCACGCGTTGTGCTCTTGAACGAGTTGCCAAAAAATCAAATCTTTGCGATACGGCTGGAAGTGGTTGACTCGTTCGCATTGCTAATTCGATTTACAGACTTTAATTCACCAATTGGTTGTGAACCCCGAACAATTTCCTTTCATTAGACGTTTAAAACGGTGTCGGTGTCTCGAAACAGATGCACACTCGATAGCAAAGTGGTATTTGTCGTGTTTGTGACCAGACAAAACATACGATAATTAAATTCCACACGCTTACGTTGTGTTGTGTTAAACTTTCTGTGTAAAAGGCTACGTGATAAACTGTTGAACTTGTGAACTAATTGCTAATTGCACAAGTGCATTGACTCTTGACTGAATTGGATTAATGAAGTGCAGGCTTTGACATTCTGGATTCTAAGCTCTGGTAAGTTTTTGTACGATTTACTCATGGTTAGCAATAAATCCAACTGTGGTCAGGTTGGATTCGTTTTCGAATTTTCTTAATTCCAAGTGGAATTGGCCACGCGAAAAGTTGGTATTTACTTTCGCATGAAGTTGACCGAATTTTTTGGCACCGCTGCCGCTCATACAGTCGTTGTCGTCTTTGTTGTAAACCTGCCAATAGAACGCTATTCAGAATGATTTATTTTGCACGTTATTGGTCGCTGTACATAAGTTATTTCGAGGCTAAAAATTCTTGAAAACTGTGCATATTAACGAATTGTGAATGTCGCGATGTGAAATTCAATTGTCCCAAACTACAATGAGTGATGGACTATGGCTTTAATCCAATATTCAGAAGAAAAGTTTTGGAATTATTGCGAATTGCGATTGTGTTGCTGGTCTGAAAGTTATGAATCTTTGATGTGGCAATAATTGAACAGGGACCAGAATTTGTATGGTTTTCGTTACAAGCGATAAACTTCCAATTTTCCTACGCGTGCGTGGCCTGCCTGAAGTATTTCAATCGCGAATTACCCAGACAGACTACTGCTTTATTTTCCCGGCCCTGACTAGACGAGATTGACATCGACATTCGGCTTTCATTAAACTTTCATTGCATTCACTTTTGTGGACTTTGCAGACAGGCTTGCTTGGTTAGGAGGCCGCTCCCGTTCCGTTACAATTACAACGTGTTTACTGTGAGGAGAAAAGTAAATGAAATTCGACACTTGGTTGGGCTCTGCCGTAATGTAATTGTATAATGTGTAAAGTTTCTAATCACACGGAGCGTTGGTTCTTTGCTTTTCCTTTTCCTACAGCAGTGCAGTGGCAGCGCCAGTAAAAGCAGCAAGAGTACGAGTATTATTGACAAAAGTTTAAGTAAGAATTACACACCATTAAACTCGTCTGCCTCAGCTTCGTATGCTTTCATACGTAATTCAACAACAAAATAAAAATGCACGAAGCACGACGAAAGCCGTCACGGAAATTCCCTCTGATTTCCAGTACAGCCGGCCATGACTCGCGTCGCACTTTTTGTATTCCCGGAAAGAAATTGCAAACTTTTGTTGTCTTGTACTCTTATTTGATAATGCTTTGTAGTTTATTATTCCTTTTCATGACTTTTTGCTCCACACAACACAACACGACTCGTATCCATTATCATTATTGACTGGATTTACTTTCAGCTGCTTCTGCTCCTCGTGCTCACAGAAATTCGCGTTTCGCTTTCGCAAGTCTGAGCACAAAGGGATTTAAAATGTAAACTGAGCAGCGTCAATGTCCATCTTTTGTGCGAATTATTTCGTATAATTTGAATACATAGAAGCGAAGCGATAACGAAGAAGCGAGTCGCCACATCAAATAAAATTATGCAAAATTCGGGCGCCTGAAGATCATGTGCAGGAGTTGACAGAAAGCTTGTTGGTCCATAGATTCGGTACGTACGAATTTGTATTTGTACGGATTTACGTATTGCGCATTAAATGCGAGACAGATGGCACGATTCAGGAGGCAGATGACTGACTTAATAACGCGGTTTTGTTTAGAGTATTGAAAAATGTCAGTATTTATGACAAGTGTCATATCTATTTCACAGACGATAGCCACTTTCCCTAACTATTCGATTCGATAACGAGCGATTTTCTGCCCTGCATTCGGAAATTTTATTGTTCGGTTGAATAACCAATTTGCTGTTTCCAGTTTATAAACACGGAAAGTGTTTTTATTTTCCTACTCGTGTCTTGTGTTCCTCGTGCCGTTATTTGACGCTCGTTTGTCAGAGAATAATCGAAAGATTTGAAAGTGTTTTCGCACTGAATTTTTATGGATTCTGTTTTTCTTGCAATGACGCAAGCACTACATGTTTGTTGCGGCCACGTGCCAGTCAAAGTGAGAAAGATTGTTCTACGAGCGAATGGATTTGATTTACTAACTCGTGTGCGTATGCGTTCGTCGCTGTCCCAGATTTCATTAGACTAATGCACCGCACCGCTCCTGGAATGAAAGACCTGCTTCACATTCCGCACTGCACTACTGTGAAAGCAGTTATTTATGCTGCCTCGAGAAATTAAAACCAACATGTGTCCGTCGCTGAAAGAATCCGTTGTTTCTCGGCTCGGTTGTTTAGACAGAATTCCCGTTGTGATTTATGAACTCCGGCTCTCAGTTCTCGGTATCCGCTCACCTAGAACAAAGTTGCAGGCGCTCAGTCAGTAAACATTACATAAATAGGTCAATAATATTTTTTAAACCCGGCGGGCTCCGTGCGCCGTTCTCGAGTACTTCGTTAGATGCATTTACCGTTTGCTGTGGACTTTACTAGACACAAAGTGAGCGAGAGCGAGAAAGGCAGCAAGTTTTTATAGAGCCGTTATTTGATTGGGGGAATACGTGCCGAATTTTACTCATCGAAGCAAGAAAAGCGAAAAAGGTCACGCCTCAGTCACAGAGCGCCACGACGTTCTAAAGAGGGTATTGTATGAAGTATGAAGATTGCATTTAAGATTCGAATGGAACAACGAGCGACTGAAATGAAAAGTGTGCCGTGCCACTTATCTCTTGAGATCCTGCAACATTTGTTTTTGTGCAGCATCTTTGCTCGAGCACGATCACGGGTTCAAGAGAGCTGAACGCTGAATAAAAGAATAACAGAAATAGAGATCTTATTATTCGTACGACATGCATATCATTACAGCTGGCAGGCTGGCTGACGCTGAATATATTTGAATACGACATTTTTCTGTCGCCTGTCGCGCACTATCGATCTGTGGCCTATCCATTTCGCTTTTATTACGGAGGAAATGCAAAACTCAGACTTGTCGCCAGCACTCGATTTCAAGTCTTGTATTTGCGCGTCGCGTGCTTACGATTTCATGATGGCGATTTTTTATTTTGAAGTTTACGAGATTACTTCTTTAAAATTAGTTTTTTGCTTGCGGATTTGAATTTGAAAAGTTTGGGTGTTTGGGACAGCCCAGTCAGAGTACTTGCGTTCAAGTATTTTTTTACTGTCAGACTGTCGTTATCATGCGGGTCTGCTTCGCAAGAAGCGCTCAGACTCAGGGTCAGGAAAAGGAACTTCCGACTCACTAATTTTGTTGGTGAACGTGGGGAAAGTTAAACAGTTTCTCGGTGCAAGGCGCTTGTTTTGATCTTATTTTGTTGACAGCCCAGATAAAAGCAAAGGCGCTTTCTTTTGTAGTTGTTGCTTCCAGCGGGCAAACATTAAACATTATGTCAGTTTCATTTTTCATTAATTTTTGCTTCGCGCTATTGTAAACTTAATGCTTGTATACAAAGGCGGTTTGTGTAGCTTGTTGACGACGGGATGGGAAAGCTTTTTATGCTTGCGGGAACATTACGAAAACTTTGGCTTACTGTTCCCTCCGGAAGACGGTAGAGATTGACTTTGACTTCCAGTGCATGCTTTGTGCGTCGTGTCCGTTCTGAATGCTACATTGTGGGTAAGAGTGAGAATTCAGAACTGCGGACCAATATAAACTGACTGTACCACTCACCAGTCAAAAATTCTGTCATGCACGCACGATATGTAAAGTGCAAACGAAGCACCAATTAAATTAATGCTGCAACTCGCCCAACACGCGACGCAACGCATAAATTGTTGCCACCTTCGCGCCATTGTGTCATCGTGATTGAAATGCAGAGAATTCGAGTTATCAGTTGACGCAGTATGGTACAGTACTTAACTTATTGTGCAGCTGCAAATCTTTTTATGAGCTAGACTGCTGAGAACATACAATTTAAGCTGTGTACGGATTGCTACTAGCTCTTATAGTGCACACAGTGCCAGTACCATAAAAGAAGAGGGATTAAGCTAATCAGTTCTTATCTGTGTCAGAGTTTATTTGTTTCATAATCACACGCGTCCTAAAGCACGGGATAGCATAAGGCTGGGATGGAGTTATTATTAACATTTATGGTGGACATCTGTTGCGTTGCAGTTAATGAACAAAGTGGCATTTCCAGTTGGTCCACGTCCGTGTCCATGATTAGAGACAAAAATATCAAGAGTTCAGTTGATCACTGTGCATAGTCATTGGCGCAAGGGAATTTAGAAAACCGTGCTTTGCAAAATGAGTAAGCGCGTACTTGTTCAGTAGTGATTCATTGTTCTTGATTGTGATTGTGACTTTGACTGCTTCGTGGACGAGGGACGAGTTACCATTTGTGAGATGGAACGATTCAGAAAAGCGGTGCATATCGCCATGAAGTCGGAATCATGGAATTTGACAGGTTTAATTTTTGAATCTTCAGTTTTCTTATTTGATCCTGGCTCGAAAGCCAAAAGCCTCGATTAAAATCATTAAAACCGCAACAGGTTGGTTAGCCAGCAGAGCCAAGAATGCACTTAATCATAATGGCCAATAATTGCATAGCCAGTTTCCAGTGCGGCAGGGTTGCTTGGTGCTCTTCACCGTCCACGTCTAGACATTTAATTTATACTTTGTGTTGAAATATGCAGACAATTTATTTACTTTAGCGGTTCGTAAAAGTTGGTTAGTTGGTGCTACATTGCCAATTACTCTTGACGTTGTACCACCAGAACGAAAATATCCGCGACTTGCAACAACCAGGAGCCAATCTAAATTATATTTGATCGTTATTACCTACTTATTCGCCTTATTGGCGTTATTATGTAATTCGGAGCCAGAAAATCCATTTATTTTGAGTCTTCGTACGGGTATGACGCAAATGAAAGTGCAGAGAGCAAGAGCCCATCGTTGAGTCTTGGCTTGGCTTGACCTGGTGTGAAAATTGGTTCAAGTTCTTCATGCTAAATACTAAATACAAAACCGACACTTTAGCATCGATAGCGTAGAGAGAATTATTTCTTGGCAGCGCCTATGAAACAGGAAAAGGAAGTTTTCGTTATCATAGGTTCTCTTCTTAAAACAGGCACGACAGCACGAGCGACGAGTGATCATCACTCAAATAAAAAGTCAGTCAGCTACCGAATACCGAGCACCGGGCAGAATTTGGATTTTATTGAGGACGAGAGCGAGAAGGCGAATGAACAAACAACTTAATCAGCAGTTTACATGCTTTTAATGCGAATCGGTGTGATGCGACGCGGCACATAAAACGCCTACGCCGGTTCCTTGGATATTAGTATCATTTTTCACTGTTCGAACACGTGCGACGCGCATAAATGCAAGCAAATGGACAATTTTTTTGCGATTCGTTTAATGAATTTGTCATTGTTATTTTTATGCAAGCTGAAACGAAGGATTTCATGTGTTGGTTGATGATTTTGGCTTGGAAGGCCAAGAGACGCGTGCTCTTGTGTTCTTCACAACTTTTGTTATGCATGATTTGGTTTTTAGTTCAGTTCAGTACAACAAGCAGGCGAATCGAATAGCGAAGGCTGCTAGTTACTTTTGCCATTGCTGTTGCTTGGATTTGCTGAAACATTACATAACATAACATGGAATTACATCGCACCTCTCCTCGCTATCGTGGTTGTACTGTGCTACCTTTTACAATCAGATGTGAGTCGTGTATTTATAAACAGTTGCCCACGGTACAGTAAAGTTGGCAGCCTCTACAAGCTCTGCGGCTACATACATGTAATGTAGTAGTAGAAGTGATTTGTTAATCACGCAATTCAAGATGTAATGGTCTGGCGTGACTTTTGAGCGCAGCGGCTGAATCATTTCAGTTTCGTTTTCCCGTTCTTAACGCGAGTACGTCGGAAGCATCGAGCTTCGAGCTTGTTTATGTAAAATAGTAAAATAGTGATTGGGCAAATATTTTCAAGTCATTTAAAAAGCAATGACGGTTATTGTTTGTTCAACTTCACGAATTCGCACGGGAGCCAGAAACAATTGGCAATTTGAGAATTAGCACGAAATTGCAGTACAATCAAGCAGGTGCAAACCACAGCTTAGCTTGGATTTACATAAGTGGTTTGGCTGGTTGCTTTTATGTTAACGTGAATTTGTGTATGCAGTCAAATCGTGTTGAATGCTGGAACTCAGCAAATCGCGTCATTATCTAATTAACGTTCTCGGAAACTTTCCTGCTACAATTATTGCCTGCCGGAGTGCAAAAAGAGGAATTGAGAAGTGCGAATCGGAGTTTAGTTTAGTGTGACGTGTGGATTGAAACGCGACAGATAGCGAACTGAACTCCGTGTAGTGACAAGTGCAGCTGACTGACTCATATACAACCCGTAGCAAAAACGCACTCGTGAGTCGTGACATTCGTACAACTCATTGATGTTGGGTTTAGCTGGTTAACTGGCTACTATGTCATAATTCATCAACATCACGACATCACAACTTTTTACCTTGAATTTTTTGCATTGAAATTGTGAATAATACGTTTACGGCGCACAGTAGAAGATAACTCGGTGGCTGGCCCTCAGTCGATATTTGTGCTTTGTACGGTGCAGTGCGTGTAAACTCTAGTCTTGGACATGAAATTCACGAAGGCTGTCCATGACAGAGTGGCAATGTTCTCCACAAGTACATTTAAGGAGCTGAACCGTGTCTTCAAGCGAACCAAAAGCGCCAATTCCATTTCCCTAGACAAACGAGGTGATGTAATCATGCTTTTTAATTAACTACGTGCACCGCACTGCGTGAAAACCGCGGATCAAAATAGCAATAGCCTTTGTAGTCGTAGTGTAAATTGTTTTAACACAAGCCAAAGTCAATTTTCATCTCTGAATTCTGAATTAGCAACCAAACAAACAAGCAAAGTATGTGTGGGCGTTCAACTTATGATTCATGGCTCATGAATTTTATTGAAAGGCTATTTATATTTATAAAGATGGAAGTGCTCCTTCCTAAAATCGGTGGCCCATTGTGCTGCATTGTGGCTGCTTTGTGCTTTGTCAGCTTGTGCAGATTCCAAAATAATCACGCGTCACCTAAAAATAAATATTTGTCTGCTTCAAATCGTATTTTAACCTCTTGATCTTTTACTGAATTGCAGATAGTGGGAGTTCAGCGGAAGGAACCAATTCAACCGTACCTGCTGCAAACAATTCACCTGTCTCGAAGCGGAGGGTTTTCAGCGGGTAAGTAAAAGATAAAAGCCCGACCGTTGGATTTTGTTTGATCCACCTTGTCATACATTTTGAACGTGGCTGTGTAGTAATTAATGAACGGGAATTCCAAGTTTAGAATGGCAAACTTCCTATTTCTGGAAATGTGCGAGTTATTTTCGTACCTGAACTGGAATTCGATGATAATTCGTCGAAAGCCATAGACTGGCGACCAGAACTTTTGTCGTCTTTCTCGACTTCGGTTCCATAAATACACATTGCAAAAGTTTGGAATATTTCACACGGCCAACAATCGATTTCGTAATGAGTTAAAACTTTAAAGGACAGAGTATATTTTTGAACCCTCGTCGGGAAGCGGCCGGTTATTGACATACACTGCATAATTCATGAGAATTGAGCGAGCGTTTATTTTGCTTGTGCTGGAAAACTTCTTCAAAATTGCTGCGTCTTGAATAATGGAAGTAGGACAAAAATAGGACGGCGAAAGATTAATATTGTTGCGTGTGAAATGTAAATGTAATACTAATGCTGGCCAAGATTAACGGATGGTTTATAAAGTTATCGTCGGGTCACTTTATTTTAGAACTCCTGTTCCTAATGAAAAGGCGGGACGAAAGGAACATGATGGAGTGTTCATAGCAGCTGTCAGAAATATAGGCCAACAAAATGTTGAACACTAGAACCGAATCACATCAAGAATCAAGAGTCAAGCTATATTTAGATTGCAGGTTATAAACGTGAATGCGATTTTAATCTTGGCCGTCTGCACTCTCCGAACAATATACACTTTTATTACAAGGCAGAGGAGGAAAGCGCGCATGCATTTTTGTAGCCTGTCCTTTTGCGGAAGTCGGATTTTGTAGAAAATGTAAAGTAGGCACTTCGTTACACCTTTTATGTTTGCGAAATGTGGACCTTCTTCACTCTTGCCTAGTAACTAATCTTGCGCTCTGATTTCCTTTTGTGTGCAGAAAATGGCTTCCACCTCCTCTGAGAAAACTCAGTCAAGGAAAGTTAAACTCTGATAGTGCTGGGAAATCACAACCTCCTCTGAAGAAGACCGTCTCCGACAAGAAACTGAAGGTAAGTGTGCGGCATCAGTCGTGAATAAATGGCAAGCATTTATTTAATGACAATGGCAAAAACATAAAACCCGCCGATGGCAAAATGGCAATCGTTTTCTGATCTTAGAATGGTTATGGTTCGTTTCATGGCATGGCACAGCTCGGTTCATGGATTATTGCGATTTGGCGCGTAAAATTTGAGCTAGACGATAGCCAAAATGTACAACACTTCGTACTCATGAAATTAAACATCAAGTCAAGTCAATCGCCAACTGCATTTTCCATTCCGCTGCGCTTATTGGGTTCTTGTTTACTATCTGGTGCTGGCGCCACGACTCTTGGAATTTACCCAACATATCATTCACAGAGTCTTATCACGACCTGCGAATGACAAGCATCAATTCAAGAAATAACAAATACTTTCTAATTGCATAATTCGTGGCCATTTAAACTCCATATTTGGTGTGGTTATTGACATTCTTCGCTGTGCCATTCAATATTCTGCATGTGCAGCGTATATTCACTTGTAACCGAAGAAAAATGCCGCAACCAGAACGCTATATTTGGCAGGCAGAGCATTGTTGCCATCTTTTATTTCACACGATCCCACTAACTCAAAAAGTTGAACAAAACCAAGAAAACTCACCCCAAAATCTTTTCTGGGTAAAGCTGTAAGATGAGGTGAACACGTAAAATTCATTGGCGTTATGTTAGAGAGGACTTTAATTACTTTAGCTCGAATGAACCAGACGCCTTTTAATCAGCGGAACCTTGCAAGTTGAAATTCACACATCCCCTGCTTATTGCAATAATTTGCCAGTCATTCCATTCTATTTGTCTCCTGCATGGCCACACGCTAAACGCGGTCTACATAACATGTCGACAAATATTCCAGATACCAATCTATCAGCCAGCACGCGACACAATAAACATTTCCGAATTCATGCACGTCTCTGTCTTCGTCTCTCACCCTTTTATGGCATGGCCCATTTCTGTATCACGCTAATGTATTTAGCGTGTTCTCCAGCCTTGGGGTCTCCTCAGGGTTTTCGATTCGGCGAATCGCGAATTTTAGTACGTCTTCCGTCAGCTCGTCAACTCATTTTATATTCATGCCTGCTCGTAAACGTATTTTGTCAGGATTATCGTCGAGCTGTCGTCGTCGTCGGACGCGATGCGGGAGAGCAAAGCCGTAAAATTCGCCAGTCTAGAAAGATTATCGTCATCATAGCAGATTACTGCCTGCTATGATGACGATAATACGACGCTAGTTTATCTCTCCGCGTCTCTATTTGGCTGGATTATTATTTTTATTATACGATCTGGGTCATTCGGTTCGAAACGGTTGAAAAGGAACGAAAATGAGTTCATTTAATGATTTCATATTAATTGTAAGTGCGTTCCTACATTAACTTTCGTGCCAAGGAACGTGCTCGTCATATGTGCTCGGTCAGACCTTTGTGCTTTGTGCCATGCATCATGCATGCAATGAGATAATTCGCATATCATCCTGAAAGTGAAAGGAAGACAAGACAGACAGACGCAAGGCAGGCAGCGTAAAAGAATGAACACTTGACTTTTGTTAAATTGTCCTTGTCGTCAGATGTGTATACCTTTTATAGCGAATGGCATGGCGAATGAAAAGACGCAGGCGGCACACGACGATGACTGTCTTCCATTATTGCATTCATTTGCCATTAGCCCAACTAAAAGCATTACGCGTTTAGTTTGAAATTGGTGCTGGTGCCTCGCCGTCGTTAAAGTCGTTATCTCGTCTTGCCTGCTGGTGCCTTTAGGCAGCCGTAAGCCGAAGATATGAAAGACGCTCTTTCTTTATCTGCAGTAAAATTCGTAATGTGTCTCGAAATTCGCACCGCACCTAGAATTACGCTACGTCCGTATTTTTCGAAAAGAAAGGCATAAATGTGGTTTCGGATTCACCGAAGCAAAAGTTATTAGCCTTATTAATATGTCTTTGGTCGTTTGCTTTTCCAACTTTTCCATTCTCCCGCATTCGAGAGGCGCTTGTGGAATGATTCTATTTTTAGCAATTCTGTTCACCGTATTCGTAGTCTCATATTCTCATACCCTGTGACCGTTTCGCAAAGCTCGTAATTTCGTCCTACTTACACTTAAGCTTGCCATGCCATAAAATGAACCGATTGCCGGAGTCAATCACGACTCGCGTGGAGACGAGACTCTTTACGACTACGACCGAGACCGAGATGGCGATGGTATTGGACGAAATACATTTTTATTAATGACGCTTGCGAAATGTGCGCTCGTTTCACAGTTTATGGCCTTGTTGAAGGATTTAAAGAGAAACCATGACTCAAATTATTTTTGCCACCCTCGTTTAGTCGTTTCGTTCATCTACGGGCATTTATCGCCTTCCACATGCTTTATTGTGGCTCTGGTGAGTCACTCATTTTGATTGCTAAGCTAAGCAGAGACCTGGCCTATTTAATTATCACCACTTTTGTTCAAACTTCCTTTCCAACCAGCGGAGCAACTAATGATTCATTCGTGCATGTGAATGCATGTATGAATGAATTGATTGAACTGTGATTAGTAAATGACTCCAATTTTAATTACTTCTGAGAGCTGAATCGACGTGATAGTGACGATAGAAAGGCCCAAGCATTTACAAGCTCAGTCAGCCCTTGTCTCTTGTCCAATCCTGCCAAGCTTATTTGTAAAACGTGTGTAGGATTTTCCATGTAGACTTTAGCCTGCCCTGCAGAATTAATTTTTGATAAGTATTTTTGCCAAAATAAATGGCAGTTTGTCATTTTGACTCACCGCGTCACTTCCGTCTGCTGTGCTGCCTGTCTGTGATAAACGCGTTCTTAAAAACTTGGCTCCATTTGAGTTGCAATGACGTGAGACGAGATCTTTGACATTTCCTCCTGGACTTTGCCCCAAGCCTAATTTTAGCTGCATTAGGTGCAAGTGATGGCTAATTGACTACAACTTCGATTGTGGATCAGCTTCGACTTGCAAAAATGCATTGTTGTGTTGTGAACCAGAATCTTGCCCATAAAACTAGAAGCTTCGCTGCTGTTGCTGCACAGCACAGAACAGCGCCAGCAAAGAGTGCATTAAACCCTGAAATGGAGTCACGGCAATGCAGACTGAGCAGCAGCAGCTTTTAATCCGATTTAAGCTGGACGAACTTGCTTATCTATGCGGTTCATGTTTTATGTCAAGCGACATGCGGCCTCACTACTAGAAGTAGGCAGACTGTGGATATAATTACGACTGCGTTAAAAACGCAGCCACCCTGCATCTGCATCTCGTTGTTTCTGTAGCTTTCCTTCCTTAGTTTTTAATATAAGCAGGCCGTGAATGCCATGCCAGAATCCACTTGTTCCACGGAAAATGACCAGTTATGTGCTAGCAACCGCCCAGGAGAGACCGAAGTCTTTTCATTTGATTCTAAATCGTTCATCGTAGATTGTGCATGCCATTTCGTTGATCATTCAAGGCTGAATTGCCAACGTCGTCCCAACTCCAAAACACAGTGTCGAGTCTTGCTGTTTTGGCTTTTCCTCAAGTTCCGCACCGGAATTTGTGTGAGCCGTGGTTTAAATTGTTATTGTTGGTGGTTAAACCACTAACAATTCGCATTTGTTGGGCATTTATTGAGCATTTGTTCAAATCCGCGGCACGCGCGCACGCGTTGAAGTGCTTTCCGATTGGGTGCCGCACCAACTCAGTTTTCAAAGCTCTTCATTTGAGGAAATCTCGTTTCGAAAGTGGTTTGCCAATTTGTGATGAATGCGAGTTGACATTGCGCAATTCTCGTGAATTTAATCTAATCGTACGAAAATTGGGTTCCATTTTCCTGACTCGAATGCATTCGTAGGATTTCTGCGCTGCGCTGTGCTGATTCCTCACCGCAGACGCATCACGCATTCGGAATTGTGATTAAATTGTGAGTACAAATGCACCAGTCTCCATTTGGACTTGAGTTCCTCCGGTGATTGGATTCCGGTGCTGAGCTGAGTCGCTGAGTGCTTTTACTGTGGTTTAAATATTTAAGATTTTGGTCAGCAAAGAGCATTACATCTTTCGTGCCTCTTGCATCTTGCGCAATTCGAATTTGAGAGAAAGCTGCGGTGAACGGTGTCTTGTCTTGACTCTTGAGAAACGTGTCTGTGTTTGTGTAAGTGCTTTTCATCTTGTGCGGTGCTTCGTGCTCAGCACCAAAAATCAATACTTTCGAGATTGGTATGCAGCTGCACCAGTAGCCAGGCAAAGACGACGGGCACAGGCGAGGCAGGACGAGTAGCAGTGAAGATCATTCCTTGCATATTGCTTGTGTGGTGTGTGTATTTCTTCTTCTTCGACTGACACGTTACGGTGAATATCGCGAAAATGAAAAAACTTCTAGGCCCATTTCGTTCCAGCTCCAAGAAAGATCTGAGCCCCGAACCTGCGAGTAATTGTAACAATGGGCCAGAAAGTTCAGATGATAATCACACAAAAGAAGAAAAGTTATTTGCTGAGCAGAAACGAAAACAGGCTGAAGACAGTAACGCGTCAGTAACGAAGAGGAAAGTGAAGGGAGTCAGTTACGGTTGCGGGGCTGGGAATGGAAATTCTAAACCATCATCAGGCATTAACAGCACTCCACCACCGCGATCAGAGTCTTGGGCTCCGAGCAGCAGCCTCGGTGCTCGTGATCGTGATCGTCATTTTGGGGAAACTTCTACGTGTACGTGGAACAGCAACAGCATCTCTGGCAGTACTTTTTCATCCCATTTGATTGATTA
The DNA here is from genome assembly GCA_009869945.1 of Mesaphorura yosii. NCBI lineage: Eukaryota > Metazoa > Arthropoda > Collembola > Poduromorpha > Tullbergiidae > Mesaphorura > Mesaphorura yosii. The sequence goes on along the minus strand of WIXG01000010.1, from coordinate 500,844 downwards.
TACGTCTGCCGAAAAAGGCAGCGATGGCGAACAGCAGCCACCGCAAGCCCAAGCACATGCACATGCCAAGTCAAAGTCAAAGCTCATTACATCGCTAAGAGCGAGCACGGGAAGCAGTAACAACAGCAGCGTTGGCAGTGGCGCTAGCAGGAAAACAAAAGAGCTTCCACGCACGATGTCCATGTTCCAGGATGTCAACAGACATTTGTACACGGCCATGGCAGGAATTTTCTCATTTGACGTGCACGCGCGTGCTGAGGTATCTCATCCGTCCTTGTATGCCTGTATTTCTGCTTCTAAATGTTCTAAGCCACATAATCTACTCTGCTCTGCGGTCCGGTCGCTGGTTCCATTTCTTACTTTCCTCCAATCTGCAGATTGCACGAGCCTGAGGAGCTTTGATGGGATTGGAAGACATAAAACGAAAATCTAAAGTTGAGATAAGTTTAAGGGTCACTCCAAGAGCCAAGAGAACGACATAGTTTGCAAAATTCTTGCCGCCACAGCACACGATTAACTTTGACAGCTCATTCCCATTATCCTTCGCTTCCCTGGTTGGTCTCTTAAAGATGCAGACGGCCGGCACGAGAAATGTAGTCTTTGATCACTCGTTTATTCATCACATACCGCATGCGGCATGCCGGGCAGCGTCGTTAAGCTCGACGATGGCGATGGTATTCAGTATGGAAAAGATAACGATATTTTTATGCATGAATGAGCTCTCATAAACCATATCATAAGCTCCGCGGCTGCCGCGTCTCGAGTCGAGTCCCGATCCCGAGCGGCGGAGAAAGTTGAGCCTGCTGATTAGTTTTTCATAACCATATCTTTTATGTATGGCCACCACACATGCAAGTCAAAGTCTTCAAGCCACAGTTCCCAATCAAAACTTCTTTACCTTTACCTTTGCCAATGAATTAGTTTGTGCCTTTGCTGCTTCTGGTTGATTGACACAACCAGCAGAAGCAGAGTTTCTAAGCATAATTGACGTACCACAAAGAAGGCGAAATGAATGGAGTTTCGGGTTGTAACACGTGTAAGTACCGTGATAACAGATGAGAAAATTGATACCTCGCTTACAGCGTTTCCAGTACTGTGCTGTCAACAGCTAATTATTAATGACTTTAAGGTTTCGTCTTGAGAAATCTTCCCATTTCATAGTATTCGTAAGTTATTAAAGCGCTGTATTGTATTGTCCTTTCAAGGTTCAAGTCCAAGTCAAGGTCTAAAATTAAACTTGCCATTTCGCGTTTTGCCGCTTGCCGTGAGAATGAAACATGAGAACTCTGATTTGCTATTTGCCATTGCCATTTGCGGTTGACAGTAGCCTAGCCTAAGTTAGAGTTCGTGTAGTGCAGTTTAATTAACGCTATGTTCTTTCTGCCTTTGCATTTGCAGACCCATCCCGCCTCTCCAACCACAGCCACCGCCGTTAATAGTGATATGGGAAATCGTTCTTCGGCATCCACAACAAATGAAGACGATTTCGCAGACAAACTGAAAGCATCCAAGAGTTTTACGGGTGCAGATATTCCACTGAACGAAAACGGAAGGCACAGCCACGCCGATGACCAGGACGACGAAGTCGAAGTTCCTCCGCCTATGAAACCCATCTCAGAGCAATTGCTGGTGTCCACGATGAGCGACGAAGCCCAAGCCAAATCTGTAAGTTCACAAGCTGCTAGCGTAAATCTTGTAATTAATTCATAATTTCTTGCTCAAAACTTTTCTTCATAATTAAATTAAAATTAGACTGGAAATTCTTAGAATAGTTTTGTACTCTCATGAAGTGCTTCGGTGATTTAGCAGAGATTAATCATAATTCCTAACTTCCTTTAGTCTCCATGTGCGTCTCACGAAGGGAAAGAAGGTTCTTCTACGTCAGAACTCTCAGCTGAATTAGAACGAATTGTCCGTGAAAGAATGGTTGGTTAATATTACGAAAGACTCTTAAGTGTCAGTATCTTGAGTTGTACCATTCTCTTCTGTTGCGCACCCAATAACTAACAATTAATTATTGAATGCCTTTCATTTGCAATTATGCTTTTGCGTTGAGCATGAAATCTTATGATTATTATTTATATCTTATGCCAATTTTTCTATTCTTGAGTTTTATTCCTAGTCAAGTGAACGCCGTTTGTGAATTCGCAAAATTTTTTTTAAACGAAGCCTTGAGTTTCAGTTTCTTGGGGATAAGTTAATTCGATGTTTCTAATGTGAATTGATATGATTTTGCTGATTTGAAAAGCTGTAGCATGACTTATCCTTTGACAAATTCTGCGGTCACAATTATAATTACTTATGCCGATTTCGTTTTATTTCAGGAGCAACATTCTGACCGAGATCCAATTGAAAGACTTAACGAACTCTCCTTAGAATGCCAAAGTGACAGACTTTCAAATCCCCTTGCCACGTTAGAAGAAGCGAGTGGAACTAGTTTTAGTGCACGTGACAGTGACCCGCTGGACAACGCTGGGGAAGGCAAAGACTCCTCCGAAGACGAAGTGACGGTTGCGATAAGGAAACGAAATTATGTGATTCGCGAACTAGTCGACACGGAAAAGGACTACGTGCGGGATTTGAAGGAGGTTGTGGACGGCTACATGGCCGTACTCCGGGATCCAAATACAGAGTTGCCAATGCCAGAAGATATCCGTGGCGGTCGTGACAAAATCATCTTTGGGAATATCGAAGCCATTTCCGATTGGCATCGAGAGTAAGTTTCCGCTGTCTTTTCATTGAAGTTTGAGTTCTACTGTTCTACATTGGAATTTCTTTCATTTGTGTGTGTTCGTTTACAGCGTTTTCCTGAAAGGACTAGAAAAGTGTATCGAGCATCCCGAGGAACTTGGGCCACTGTTCAAGAAACACGAGAGGAGGCTTCACATGTAAGACTGGCTTTCTAATTTTAATACTGTTACGTAATATAACCATTATCGTTTTCATCCGTTGTTAACTTTGTTAAAAAAATCAACATACCGTTCCTGACAGTAAAACGAACTCTAATATGATATAGTAGTAGTGCAGCGAATGATTATTTTCTATGTATTTATATTATTATTCATTTATTTCTAATTATGTATGTATTTCTATGTCGTATATTTAATGTTTTATAGGTACGTGGTCTACTGCCAAAACAAGCCCATGTCAGAGTACATTGTTTCCGAGTACATCGATACATACTTTGAAGTAAGTTTCCACTTCCACTAGCGAATCTCTCTCTTGAACTTGAGACTTGAACGTATATATTAGTACGTAGAATTCCGTAACACATAAATCAATGATATGTGGCAATGGCGCCTTGCCTGAAGGTAATTTCTGTTGTCGGCGATAAAGCTGTCACAATTTTTTAAGTTTAAGGCCGTATTAATTCCTTATTTAGTATTTTGACGTATGCATGATTAATAATTAATGATTTTTACACCTCAAAAGCAGCATCACAGTTATGACTTCTTTAACTTATTTGGATGTGTTGCATCTTTTTCTTTGTTTAGGATATTCGCCAAAGACTAGGACATAAGTTGACCTTGTGTGATTTACTCATCAAGCCGGTAAGTAATAATTTTCATTAATCATAGGTAACAGAACTTTGCCTTAAATTAACAAGTTAAAATATCAAGTTTTTTAATGTTTCGTTAAACGATATTTCATTAAAGGCGAATTCAGTTAAAGAAAATTGCAAATGAACACATTTCAAAATTTCAAATTTTTTGAATTTTGCTCCCATTTCAGGTTCAGCGAATAATGAAATATCAACTCCTGCTAAAAGACATTCTCAAGTACACCGAGCGGATTGGAGTTCAAGAGGAAATCGATGCGCTGAAGCAAGCTTGTCACGTTATGCATGTCGTCCCGAAGGAAGCTAATGACATGATGAACGTGGGCAGACTCCAAGGCTTCGATGTAAGTTACAACTTTTGGCAGATTTTGTATAGATGTAGACTTTTCAGAAAAATACAATACGGTCATATACAAAAGCATAGCTCCTGAATTAAGTAAAAAGTAACGTGCGAATGAATGAGCGATGCTTGAAACCTAATCAGGGAAGAACCGCAACCTGAAACCAAAAGCCCGCACGGCCCACAAAACGCAAGAACCAGAAATCTTTGACCTTTTGCATTTCACCAGACTTGTAATGAATGACTCTTTTGTTTTGCAGGGTAAAATCACAGCACAAGGCAAACTCCTCCTCTTTGGTCCATTAATCTGTAATGAAGGGTCCTCAGCCATCAACTTCAAAGGGAAAGAGCTCCAAGTATTCTTCTTCGAGCAAAGTATCATCTTTAGTGAGGCTTTTGGGAAAAAGACTCAATTTTCCAATCCTGCCTACGTGTATAAAGCTCACATACAAGTAAGTCCGTGTCCACTCGCTCGTTTGCACTTTTATTCTTGTCACAATTCATTTTATTGGATACATATTCTCATCATCACGGTAAAACTCACAAACTCACTGCTCAAACAAGAAAAGTGTAGGCCAGCGTAGGAAAAGCGGAAACTTTTCACTTTGGCCGAGTCGTATCGGAATTATGAGCCGGATAGTTTAGAAGTTTGCTCTTAAATCGATATTCTTGCAAAAAGTTTTGACCCAATCCAATTTATACAAACGGAACATGAATTATGGCCCGCTCTGGAAACGAAGTTGGCAAACTCTGGCCGATTCTCAGGTTGTATTACCTGAGAGAATCTAAAGTACTACCTCTACTTCGGGATTCGACTGCTTTGGCATGTATTTTTGGCAGTTCGGTATTCTTGTACTTTATGTGGGATGACAGTTATAGAAAGAAAGACGACATGACAGGAGAATAGTGCAGAGTACAATAGCGGGGGCATTCTGGATTCAGTTCTGGAATTAGTTGAAAGTTGGAACAAGGAAAGTAACAAAGTATGGAAATTAAGGACAAGGATAGACAAAAGTTTATTTGGGCAAAGACAAAAGACTTTTCGCAGCAGTAATAACAACTGTTATCTATTCTGCTTCACCAGACCGAAGAGCCTGCTTGCCTGTTTATGGATCTTCTTAATTAAACCACAAAGTCCTTTCTCTACATTATTCCTCAGTAAATTAACATTCAAAGCATTTCAGGCAGCGACAAGGCAGGGCAAAAACAAAAGCCGCCCAGTCGAGAAGTTCAGACTCTAACTTCTCTCGCACATTTCTCCATGCTCTGGAAGTGTTCGGTTCAAGTTTGTGACCGGATTAACATTCTTCCAGGCCTAATTTGAATAAATGAGAACCAGTCCCTGCCAGAACCTTCTTTGAGTAAAGAAAACAGATCGCAAAGCAATTTTCACCGGCGCGATAAGAAATTCAGTTCGAAATTTCTTTCACATCAGCAGGAAGGTCAGAACTTCCATAATTTGTAGCATGAAGTTTAATTCGGAGGGACAAGAATTAACGGCGATTGAGAATATAGCAGAATTTACTCTTGGGAGATTAGCCTAGGCCTAATTGTCTTGATGAGAATTGATTGCTGACCGAGCACGAATTTAAGCACATTCTTAATTGAAAACATCCTTTTTATGTGCAGGTGAACAAAATGAGCCTCACGGAGAAGGTCGACGATGACGACCCACTCAAATTCATCCTAAAGTCCACCGATCCTCGTAAGCCCAACCTGGCGTACGTTTGCCAAGCAGCAAGCAAGGAGAACCGTGACGACTGGATCAAGAATCTCCAGTTTATACTTCAGACCCAGAAAGATTTCCTCAAGGCCATTCAGAGTCCAATTAAGTACCAAAAGAACAGATTGACGAAAGAAGTGTAAGTATTCTCGTTTCTGTTCAGTTCTTTTATGATAACGTAGTCAGTCTGTCACCTGGCTACGATGATGATCTCCTGTCTCTTCATTCATCTCAAGATTAAGTTTACTGTTGGACATATTCTTTTCTTTCATACGCACCTTCAAACGCTGTTCTTCTGATTCCTATTCTATTCGCCAATCGCGACATGTGGATGTGATTAAGTATAAGTTTGTATTTGATAACCTGAGTCAACATTGTTCTACTACTCCACATTTTAAATATAGCAACGTACATGCCACAAGAGTTCGTGGTGGTGGTGCCAAGTTCCAGCAGACTGTAAAATCCTGTTGAGTCGAGTAAAAATGTATTCGATGATAATTTGATAGTATGACGCTTGTAAATCACAAAAGAGCTATTCGGTCTCGATTCCAGCAGAGCAAAAGTGAATAGCAAAAGCAAAGGCATGCAGTACATCATTTTTATTGTACACTCAGTCCGCCGTAAATTGGGTCAAATGAGACATACTTAATGATGCCTCCCCGACCGACCAACTTCTTACCAGCTCATCATTGTATTGGGTTAAGAATCTGCTACAAAACCCTAAGACAAGCGACTAGATTGCGATTGCGTTGTGTAGCATATAAATTAACAGTCTTAAAGGTACGTCGGTTTGCCAAAAATAATAATCAAAGGAAAGTAACTGTGGCTGAAGGCTGACGCTGACTCAATGCATACATGAAACAGAACATAAATTCCAATTACTTGAAGCTGTGTATTTATGAATTGTGAAGTGATTAATTTGTATGTTGATGTACGTAATTGAAAAGGTCAACTCCTGCAGTTGAATTCAGTATTTTAGGAAAATAAAAGCTGGGCTTTTAGCGTTTGTGTAGATTCGTTCGTCGTGATTATCGCAAAAATGTATTGCCATTGCATTGCTTGGTTTGAAACTCTTGTATTATACACTCACGTACACGTCCGTGCTCGTATTGAATGTAACTCTTGTAAAATTGCTCTTGTCCACTTGATTTTAATCAGCCAACTTTCTAATGCTCAATTAATTTATTTACAATTCGAGATTACCCGGCACCACCGCGATTTTTATGTTTATGTGTGGTGAATGCGTAAAAGCAAGGCAAAGCTATTGTAAGTTTTTCTACTGTGATAAAAAGAGTAATTATTATTTAAGTTTAATTTCAGGGACTAAATTGACTTTACGCATTTCCAATGCCCGAATCATTTATTGCTAATTTAGAATTGCTACTTGCTAACTGCACGAAATGTTACCAACTTGTAATTTGTAACTTGCAAAAATGTCCAGCAGCCAGTAAAACTGGCGATATAGCTAGAATGCTAAGAAGATTTATGCTTCGCGTCCAAGTTATTATAGCGCTAATTACGTGCGTACGATTGTAATCTCAAATTGCATTAATTTTAGCGTATTCAAGCAAAGACTCAGGTTTCCGTTGAACAATTTCCTCACTTCACAAGCAAATGTACTGTACTTTTTAGGTTTTATATTCGCGTATGGCATAAAAGTATTTTTAAAGGTTGTATAAAACGAATATGATAAACGAATGAATTTATTTCAATGCAATGTTAGTAACAAATGCGCTGAGAAATTATCCGTTTTTAATTACTTGACGTGTACTTAAAACAAACATGCAAATTCTAATCTAGTTTTGCCAGTAATTAGCTGACAGCATAAGCAATCAGCGGCGCAGCGGGGTCAGAAGTGAGAAAATTGTAGACAAATATTACATTATAGAGTATAGTGCAAGCGCTTCAGGTTTTAGAGAGCTCTGTTTGCTAATTTTAAGAAAATGATCAAAATTGTTAAATTGACATTGGAAAGAGAGAAAAATACAAAGAAATATATTTGACTGATTTTCGTATGAAAACGCCGTGATGTTGAAGCATTTTCACTTTATTATGAGACACTGTAGGAAAGGTTGTACGGAGATGTACGACGACGAGTAATGGTGGTTATTCGCTGTGTAATTTTATCGCGTGTTTCAACTTTATGTTATTTTTTAAAGTAATTAGCTGAATGATATCAAATGCAATGAGTTCCGTTTCGCTTCTTGTTTTTGTTTATATTATTTTTGTTATTTATGAATTGTCTAAGCCATTTTAAATGTGGAATGCTGGAATGCAATTGCGATTTGTGACGCGTTTGTGTTTTTGTACCGCACACGCTTTGTCACTAGGATTTAGAAGCCGATTCTCTGTTTTTGCCTTTTATGTGATTTGTGTTTGTAGCTTTTACTCATGTTGTCTGATTGTTTTGCACTTGTACAGCTCCGCACCTGATTTTTGGACTTTCGGTGACAAGCCAATGCAATTGAACACGAGCACAGGGGCTTTTATTGCACATAGCACAGTAGAGTCGCCAAGCACTGCTTCAACTTCTTACTTGGACACTTCCAGTTCCTTGCATCCTTACTCCTCCGCATCCAACAACTCAAACGGCCACGGCCACAGCCAAAATGGCTGTGCCGGTAATGAAACCTTGGTTCCTGACAACTCATCTCATTCCCCAAACGAGGAACTTCCTAAATTATCCTCTTCCTCGCCTTCCCCAATGCTCCAATCCTTTTCTTCAAACTGTAAAGTGAAAAAGCAGAATGTTCTGAATAGCTGGAAGACAACGCTACGATCAAAAGGACGGAGCAGCAGCGGCAGCAACTCACGATATGCGACAACGACAATCGGCGGCACCACTCCGACGGGACCAGTTGATTATATTTTAGATGATTCAGCGTGTGATCGCGATCGTGATAATGGCAGTACTGCTGAATTTGGTCCTTTGAGTCGACGCTGGTCGGAGTCAAGCAGTGCACAGAAATTGGTACATTATGAATCTGTTTCCTTCACATCGACTGACAAATACTAACTTCTGAGCTGCACTTCTTCCGGAAAGTCGGTGGTGGTGGCACACTTCGTATTTTGGTAGTCTTTGATTCACGGTGGCGGTGCTGGTGAAAGGTCTCTGCGCGGGTTTTCTTCTTGGCTTTCTGGTGATAGTGAAATCGGTCCGCTTGTCGCTTGTGTATAACCTTTTGCTGCATTACAGCCGCTGTCTAATTTATTGCATATGAAACAATGGAAATGGAGCTAAACTGTCCAGCATACAAGGAGAAACCAATCTTCCAGGAAAGCGCAGCTCGCAGCTGTCAGGAGCAAAATAAACTCAAATTCTTCGGCAAGAATTTCAAAATTGGATTCTTTTATCGCAGTTTGTTTTTATGGGAGTACGTTGATGTCATCCCAGAGTCCAACATTACATCATATGGCATCCTTCTGTTTCTACGTTTCTACATCCAGCTGCAGCTGCTTTCTTGAAGCAAAAAGTCGACCTGAAGATGCAGTCAACATGTTTAAACCTTTAACCTCCTTTTACTAACTTGGTTTCACTGGACAGTGCAGGATTGCATGAGTTTGCATGTAGCAGATTTCACAGCGTCACTAACGAACTTGTTTCGGGCGTCTCGATTCGATTTATGGTTACAAATGCACTGGATTACTCAACTTTCAGATTAACACTAAACTCATTTCAGCCAACGGATGTTTAATTTCCTAAGTGCGAATGATTGCCATTGTTTTCTAGGACCAAGACACAACCAACATTATTACCAACTTCAGCCGAACGAAAAGTTTATTTATTCCGATCCCACCCAGTTCGATTGTAAAAGTATTAACCGACTTTCAAGCACTAAAATACGACGAGTTGACGGTGACAAAAGGCGATTCGGTGCAAATTCTTGGGCTGGACCAAACGAATGGTTACTATTTTGTAAGAAAATCCTCATCGTCGTCTTCTTCTACCGCTTTTCCACGCTCACCGTCGCCTTCACCAACACAAATTAACTTCGTAAATAACTCTTCTCACAATCTGACTGAACCGATTGACGGCTGGCTTCCGCCACACGTGCTGCAATTCCAAAATCACGCCAATGTCCACACTGCACGAAAGCAGTGGACCTTCCGATTGAAGAATCTCACTAAATTTAATTCAAGAAGAAGTCTTGATAGTAGTAACTCGAAAGGATTGACGAGCAATAATGAAGCCCCTTCATCTCCGCATTTACATTCGCACCATCATCGCGTCATTTGTGGGTCTGCAGAAGATGTGGATTTGATGGACGAGCTGCGCCCAATGTTTTGGCAAGAGTTGGCAGATGTGCACTGCACGAGCGGTGAAACAGTCACCTTCCAGTGCCAACTGTACGTCAACCCTCATGACCCTTGCACCGTGAAATGGCAAGATGCATTCGGGCATATTCTTCGCAATGGACCACGCACTAAAGTCAACTTCAACGAAATCACAGGCATTTGTTCACTCACCGTCTATGAAACGAGACTGAACGATTCTGGACGCATTACGTGCATTGCTAGCAATGACGCGGGCACGTCGACAACTTCCGGCGTGTTGAGAGTTACAGGTGAGTGGCATTTGTCGCTTTATTGGAACTATTTAAGGCAATGGCAATAATTTCTAATTGTCTTGCTCTTCTTTCATTGCAGTGCTGCCTCCATGCAGACCTTCTATTCCCATTATCACAACGATCGAGTCTGAATCCGCTGTTCAGCTGACCTGGACCACGAAGGAAGATGGAACTTCAAACAATTCGGTGTCGGGAATCGTTAAATTCTTCACCGTACAACACAGCCTGAATGATTCCGAAGAATGGACAAGTTGCGCTGTCGTCGCTGACTGCAACTGCAAAGTTCAGCATTTAACCCCTGGCCAAATGTATTCGTTCCGAATAATTTCGCATGGCGAAGGCAGCACAAAAAGTGATCCAAGCGAACCTTCTGAGCCCATAATCATACCGCCAACGACACCACAAAGTCCAAAATTGTCAATGTTCTCGAGAACAAGCCTGAGCTCAATGTCGATACACGAGGACGTCACGGATTCGGCTTCTGTAAAATTTGGAGTAAGAGGCGAGACCGATTTCCATAAAAAGTACATTGAATTGGATGATATTGAGAGAGGTACAATAAAATTAAGTGAACTGCTGTCTGCCGCATTGTACCTGGACATGCAATAAAACTAAGTTACTCTATTACAGGTCGATTCAGCGTAATTCGACGATGTCAGGAGATATCAACCGGGTTGGAGTTTGCGGCTAAATTTGTTCCGAAGAAGAAATGGAAGAAGCAAATTATTTTGAAGGAATATCAAATCCTGTCTGCAATTTCTCATTCTAATGTCGTACAAGCAATTGCACTTTGTGAGACTCCGTCGGGCTCTGCACTTGTCATGGAATTGTAAGTGCCTGGATCTCATTCTTATTTCTCTCCGTCTAGACTAGACCTGCATATTCAATTTGTTATATCCATTTTCTTTCTATTTACTATTCAGCATTCGTGGAACAACGCTTCTAGGATTTCTCTGCGAGCAAGAATTTTACATGGAATACTCAGTGGCTGGTCTCATGCTGCAACTCTTCCAAGCACTGGAATATATTCACAAAATGGAAATTGCTCACCTCGACATTGAAGTAAATAATTCGAAACAAATTAATTGTTCTTTGTTCGACCACGCGCGTAACTTTTTCATTTTCTGTACATTTCAGTTGACGAACATTCTAATTGACAGAAGTGTTCTGCCTCCAGTTTTGAAGCTGGTTGACTTTGGCGACGCGTGCCATGTTGCAGAAGGCAAACACAAACTGACCTGTTTGATTAGAGATTCGTGATTTAACTGCAATAATGACTTCTTTATGACAGGTTCGCCCGATTACCCACAAACGCCACCATCTTTCGAGTTTTCGTCGCCAGAAGTGCTGCTCAGGCAGAAGTGTTCGGTGTTCAGTGACGTGTGGTCTGTCGGTGTATTAATCTACCTCCTCCTCAGGTATTTAGACAATCCTTGTCGCATTGTCACCCCTTACCTGCCAGCGATGTATGTAATAAGTGGCTGTTTGATTTTCAGCGGAACCTTTCCATTCTACAATGAAAGCTTTGAGAAAATGACTGCCAACATCATAAATTGCCACTATCGCTTTGGACTAGAAACGTTCAAAGGAATTTCGTATGAGGCTAAAGAACTGATTAAACAGCTACTGCATTCTGACCCGACGCAAAGGGCATCCGCCACCGAATGCATTCAGTCATCATGGGCCCGACAAGTAATGTACTTTTGTTTGCGTATTAATTGAGATTTAATACGCTTCACTCTGAAGCGTTTTTTAATTGACACTTTTCTCCTTTTGTCCTTTTAGGCGAGAAAATTTGTGACGCCACTCCCAAGGTCCAAGCTAGAACCGTATCTGACCAGCAAAAGGATCGAAAGTGGTTTGCGACGGTTCTCTCCGAGCGCTTTTAGTAAATCGTTCTAAGACTCCAGAGTTTCGCCTTTGTCCACTTCAAACGTGGTCATTGCGACCACCGGACGACCCACGACAATGAAATCCAGCTACTTGCTGATTTTGTAATGATACTCATTTTATGAATACTGAATAGTTACCACTGTGATACTTCCTGAGATAGGCTACTCTGCTGATAAGCGACGGTTGATATTGTATTAATAACTACTTTGATCATTTGATAAGATCTCGTGCGGGTGTACGCGCGACAGATTTTACCACACAGAATCAGATTAGATTTTAGATTGATTTTATTGAGAATTTATGAATAATTCCTTGACCTCCTATTAATTACTCGTATTTCGTTCATTATTCGTACAATCAAACCTATTTTGACCCACCTTTCGTTTTCCGTACTTGTAATTTAGTGAAAATATGATATACAACATGCGACGAATAAAATGACGACGATTTTGATGCTGAATTTAGTACAACTTATTTGCGAAATAACTTACAACTTCCAATTTATTAAACGCCGACATAACACTGATAATATGATAGAAGATTGTGCCAAGGGTGGCATCTTAAAACTTAACAACTAACAGTCACAGGACCCATGGTATTCAATACTTATAAATCATCCCAACGCTGTACTGTACAAACTGTTGACTACTCTATACATTCGGAACATTTTTCAGCTTTTCATTTTCAGTTGTCAGCTTTTTTGGCCATTCAGTTGACCATTTCTTAATACCTAAGCTCTTTTGTTCTGCCTGATGCGATATTGCAAAGAATCCTATTTGACTTCAAAAATAAACTAGACTCTAATGTAGCTGTATAAGTAGCAGCTGTAATTATTGTCTAAGGTTCCTATTTTAATCAATAAGCGTTTAGTGACACCGAGAAAGGAGAAAATTTATTTTGACACACACAGCTTTGTAATTGCAATATATTTCATCTGATAGAGTACATACCGAAGCTATTTAGCTGTTTTAGTTACTTTTGAGATTAACGTTCTAATTTTAACTCTACAATGATTAATTAATTATCAAATATACAAGGATCGAGTTTGCAGTTCCTTCCAGTAAGTTAGTTCTGCCAGTTCAAGTTTGTGTTTAGCTTCGATCACCAAAAAGACTCAAGATGTAGATGAAAATGTTGACAATATCCAGATACAAGTTCAAAGATGCGAAGATGTACTCTTCTGGGGAAAGTGAGTACTTGTGCTTGCCTCCCATCATCAGTTGTGTGTCGTAGACCAGGTAGAGTGAGAAAATGAGGGCTCCGATGCCAGCATACACTTTGCGAATGATCGGAATATGTGGGAAGAACATCGCAACAATACCAAAGAGGATGAATACCAAGAGGATGACGAAAAGGTATGAACCCATTCCAGTGAAGTCCCATTTAGTTTGGAACGCGAACAGAGTCAAGCCAAGACAGATAACCGCAGTGATTCCAACAGCCAGCAGGACTGAGTCGGCCCTGAGAAATGTCAAGTTTACAAGTATTAAGAAAAGAATTTAAGTCTAACTTTAGCTTGACTTACGTGTAGGTGCTGCTGATCGCACCGAGCAGGAAGCCTTCTGCGACCGTAAACAGGCCCAGGCAGATGAAGTTGTGGGGAGCCTTACGTCTGACATTCTCACAGCACGCCATCACAAGAATTAGAACAAATGTCAAGATGAAAGCTCCAATCAAGAGTCCAGGATTCCGTTGACTGAACGTCTTCATGCCCTCACTGAAGAAGAACAGTGAAATGAATCCAAATGTGACGGCCAGCTGCACCATCAAAATGCTGTAAACCTTTCTGTAACATAGAGTACACTGTCGTTAGTATTTGAATTAATTCAACTCGACCTCGGCGAGAGTTGCGATCCAGAAACTTACCGAATGAATGCTGCACGAATAGTCTTATCATTGAATTCAAATCCAGATATATCGTTTGCAAATCCTCTCCCGTCGTCTGATTTCGGTTCTTCGTACGGTTGACCTTGCCCAGGAATTTGAAACCCAGGTTGTGGTGCATTATACTGAAAACCACCTTGACCTTGCTGTCCATAGCCAGATCCTTGTGGGTATCCTGGTCCTCCAGCAGGATATCCTGGCCCTCCTTGAGGTGGATAACCTGGCCCTCCTTGAGTTGGATAACCTGGTCCAGCTTGTGGACCACCTATATGACATGATTCACAATAATCAATGATCAATCCTCCTGTTCTGCTGGAGTACCTTGCTACGCCAAAATGGAACTTACCGAAGCCATATTGTTGCTGCTGCCACTGGTTCTGATTATAAGCCATTTTGCGCCTGGATTATCTTGTCCACCAATCAGTCCGAACACTGCAGAAGAGTGGAGTGGCAGTTAATCAACTGTAAGGTTTATAATGTTCCGACTGTGTTGTGGCCGTGCTCTGAAGTGCACGTGGACTAATCTTTTAAACATCTTAAACGGCTTCAGAATTCCTATCACTTGCCTGCTGGAATATGAGGTTCCTAACCATAATGCGAACATTTTTGACTAGCTTAACTATAAAAAGCCCTTGCGTGAACTTACCTTTTGTGGTTGTAATTCGCAAAATATTGCCTCAGAAAAGTCACCGATAAAAAATATACGTAGTATCTGCCGAATGCAAGCACCAGAGAATGTGATAACGGCGACAACGCTAAATTTAAATGATAAACGAACTCGAATATAGACTTTTCTAGATAAATCTGTCGATGGGAAGGAGTTTAGAAATAAGTAGAGCTATAGTCTATTATGTATGACGTAGATAAAGTGTGACGAGTAATAGACCAAAATTGAATGAAGAAGCAACAGGTAGAAGCAAATCAACAGCACAATACGAGAAGAGATGAATAATGTGGGGTATGCTTGCTTAGGATGTGATGACGAATGCAATGCAATTCTTTAGGGTATCTCTATTGAATGCAATGAATTTGAAGCTTTCAAGCAAGATGACTCACAATCACACCACTCAACTACTGTTTTGAAGGTACTTTGTCAGCACTTTGTGCTTATTTTCCATTTCCTTCTACGCTCGCAAACGACCGGATAACCCCTTCAACCTTAAGCTATTCAACTATTAATAACTTCAAGCTACTTCTAAATTGTCAGTTCCAAGTTAAGTTAACGTTAATGTCAATTAACTATGGAGTACCTGAAATATGGGATATAGCAAAATTACGGTGTCTTCTTTCTACGGCAGGTATAATCAAGTCTTCAACGGTTCACAATTGGCACGTTTACAGGTATTATCTAGCCGGTTGCTCCGAACTTGCCTGACCGCAACTCTTATTAATTAAATTAATTGTAATTCGCGTTTGCCCAGAATCAATTTGACACACGTCGAAGCTACAAGTTGCACTGAATGCGGTACGATGCTTCCCTTACTTCACTAGCGCTGCGCTGCTCCGTATCCTATATTTGTGTGCAGTGACGTATTATTTTTGGCACAACGTAATAAATCAAGAGAACGCTGCGAACACGATAACATAAACAAACTGAGGTGGCGATCCAATCACTCATGTGACACTCTCCATACGCCATGCTGTACTGTCGCGATTATGATTCATAATAAAAATTCACGTCTCGCAGAAAAGAGCTTTCTGAGTTTCACACGTTCACACCAAACAGAAGTGCCCGTGTTCCGGTGTCCCATTCATCACAACTTGTACGCGGTGAGGAGTTTCTATGAGAAACTGCAAAGATTCATTGGAGATTAGATCAATATTGGCAAACGCCAAAATGAATGAAAGTTGCAGGAACTGGAAGGCGAGGCTCAAAAGCTTTAAGATGTAACTGTCTAAGACTTCCAATTGAAAGAATGCATGAATGAATGACTTGCAAAAACGTAGTTGTGACAAGCGAGTCCTGAAGGAAAAGTATTTCGATCACAATAGTTTGATGCTCAACCTTCGGCTTCTTCGATCGAAATCAGCATGTTCTGAATTACAAGGGATTTACAGATCGCACAACACAATGCAAAACAAACACGTGTGTGGCATCTGATTGCCACCGGGCTTCGGTTCGTTCGTTATAACTGTGCCTTGGAATTTGTTGAGTAAATCAGGGGCACGCGGTGAATGTTTGACCGGACGACACAGGATAGGACATCTGATGAACAAATGTCAGTGTCCCACGCGAGAGAGACATCTTGGTTGAGTTTGACTTACTGCTGGACAGTTACGACCAGATAATAAATCAAAGGCTTGTTGGTCATTGTGCACGAGTTGGAGTTGAGGGAGTCAACTTCTGTCTTGCAGATGGTCAAGACTCAAGAAGTCCGCGTCCAGTGTCTCATGAGACTTCCTCATTTCCTTCCTGATTCCTCAGCCCACACGATATTACACTTTTAGTGCAAGACGCATTTTGGCTAAAATATGGACCTCCAATATTTCGGCTGACTGCCATGCCCAACTGATGACCGCTCATAGAGATTTATGTGCTGTTGATGAAATTTGGACAAATTGTCCCAAGTTAATATTGTTTCCAGAGAAATTGTTCCAACACAGTGAAGTTGTTTCCAGGCAGGTGGTTCCAGCACAATGAAAGCCAAAGAGGCTTCAGTTTCGTAGTTGATTGGTATAAATACGAATAGCTTATACGAGTCAACTACGAAACTGAAGCCTCTTTGATGAAAGCAATACAATGGTGTCCTGACAGAATGATCTGGATCATCGTGATCGCGAACATTCGTTCAAATTCAATCACATGTTTACGATATTTTTATGGCTTGAAAATAAATGTAACTTTTATTACATCAATCTTTTACGCACTAATTAAGAAACTGTTTAACGCTAATTAATTACAATTAAATGTTGTCGTGAGCGAGGCTATCTTAGCACCACATTTGTTCTTCGCATTCACGGTCAGTGGCTCGTAGTTCATTACGATCAAAGATGCTACGACTGATTCAATAGCTCTTGGTTGTCAAGCAAGTGTTCACCACTTCGAGTAAATTGTTGTTCTCCAGCGCAGCAGCAACTCGTTCCTTATCGTTTAATTGCTTGTTCACTGCGTGTTCTGATGCATGAGTTCCAGGTGCGATTTTGACATCAATCTTGAACCTTTCTGGCAATGATCGAAGCAGTTGCACACGAATTGACAGCCCAATTAGAGTTGCCATACTACAGTGCGGAATTGTGGGTGTGAATTCCACCTTCACGTAGCTGTTCTTGTCATCCACCTGTCGATTAATTTCATTAAACCGTTTAATTAAGCTCGGGCAGCATGTAAAAGGTAAAGATTAAGTTGCTCACCACAATTTGCTGTTCTTGCACCACATTTAATTCTTCCAATGTCAACGGATGCTCCGGGTCGTTAATATCCCGAATCAAATCTAAAAGTATGACATACAGATTAATTAATTAGCTAATTAGATTGCCAATCGAGTAATAATTTTTTTAATGGCTTTCGGTTCGGTTCGATTAAAGATAGAGGCGGCTTACCAAAGACTTCCCGAGCGTCAATTGCGTCGTGGACTGAATTGTCAGTGTCTGATAAGGTGATCACTCTGCTCTCACTCTTCGCTTGAACCATAGGATTGGCATTCTCCAAGGCCTCCATTTTGGGACTAACTTGTTAATTTCCACTGACTTAATACAATGCAAACACAACTTCAATTAAATCGAATCGGTTGAAGTTGATTGTAAAGACGCAGCTCTTTTCTTTTCACATTTCGAACCAGTGAGCATGTGTTCGGTTCCAAGGACAAGTTCGCATCTGCTCAATGTTTTCAGTTCGCGAGCAAATATACTTACTTTGTTCATCAGTTTCATTGTTCAATGTTTTGGGCAGTGCTCTTTTTCTCGTGCTGGATTTTTAAATGAACTTCAGTTTATAATTTTCTAGCCCTACATTCCAACGGGCTCACCTGGACCTGTGTGCTAGCTCCATCACCTGCTACATATTCCAAGAACTTGTAAAAAGCGAAAGCATTAGTTAAGCAACGTTTTTAGAGAAGCTGGAATGAATTTATTGAACTTGTTAGCATGTTAGCTTTATCGTATTTGCTGACCTATTCAACGCAATGTCTTGCAGAAATGTCCAGTCTTAGCGATTAATTGCATAATTTTATTAAGAAATCAGATTGTGCAGATGTATTTTATAGGAAGCAGATGCATTGTCAGCGACCAGCGAGCAAGGAGCCATCTTTTCTCATTTCTGAGTACACCGCCCGGCATCGGCATCGGGCGATTGAATGAAAGCATTGAAAGCAGGGCAGGGTTTCACATTTCATGGCGATGACGATTATTGTGGCACTTATTTCACAGGTGCAAACTGGCACGTTTCCTTAATCATATCTTTAAGCCTCGGAGTCTCAGTCTCGACGTGTCTTTGCCCGCGTGCTCGAGTGCTCGCTGCGGCTGCCTTTCTGAAACTACTGCTCGTTGTTCATGCTCATGATGAGCAAATTATAGCAGATCTCCTTCCTCATATTTCATTTTCCGGGGCCCTTCGTCCGCTGGGCTTGATCAAGCATTGAGCGTTGAGTAGGCAAGGGTTTTGAGTTTCGACTTCGACCGACCGACATTTGGGCTCAGCTTGCACTCTGCCTTCTTTTCTCCGCTTTTCTTAGTTTTACGAAACATAGGCACACGTGGAGCGAAATACCGAAATACGGTCACGGGACGGATGAAGGGTTGGACCGAGTCGAGTCGCTGGTTCAAGTTTAAAGGAACTCGTTGCCTTCTGTCTTCGCATACTGAAATTATGTAAACTCGCCCATGATGTAATCGGAGGGCTATAATTTAGCGTAGCAGTGGCGGTGGCATGTGCTACTTGTCTTCAGGAAGTGAGCAGGAGTGCAGAAGACTCACATCTTGAAGACAGCGACAGCAAAGAGCAGATGCGATTGTTGGTGTGGCGGTTCTTCTGTTGCATGCAAATAATAATTTAACGATCTCAACTCTGTTTTGTGCCTCGTGCCCGTGCCAGAAGCCGGGTTTAAAGTCTCGAGTCTTGAGCCCGTGTCTGCGCCGCTAATGATTCATTTCATGGCAAGGAACTGTTACTGTTACTCATAAAAGCTATATTTAAAACAGGATTTTAAACTCCGATAAGGCGAAAGGTAGTTTAAATGGCAACGGCAAGTCAAGTCAGGCAATTGCGCGACAGACGGTGAATGTGGCCACAATCATAATGGAATGAGGATGGTAAAAGTAAAAAAGGAAACACTGCTAGCCACTTGTTGTTTCTTATTCGTTCTGGTGCACCGGTCGGTCTGGAGTCAAGTCAAGTCTGAAATTCCGTAATATCCTCTTTAGTCATCGAACAGTCGGCCCAAGCAGAGGAAGACCGCAAAGAAAATGCAACAAAGAAGGGTTCGTTTGTGGAAGTTAATTTTTTGGTCTTTAACCAAGCGTCGCGTTGGGTTGCGTTGCGTTTTCGTTCAAATTCCAAATTCAGTTCAGAATTCGAATGCTAACCTTTAAAAAATAAAACCCAAACCCAAAACCATCGTTCGCGTACTCATTTTTAAATCCTTTGTGAGCTGACAAGCAACAACCTTATGGTAAATGGCAAAGGCTCAACATGTCCATATGACCGTAGAGTCTGAGTTTTTTGTGTTACGGAAATGCCATCGTTTGTATGAGAGAAGGAGCGTCATTCTTACTTCCGTTCCGCATATCCCTTGAGCCTGTCGACCATGCCATGCCATTCCGTACCTGTTTCGTGTCCATGTCCGGTCGCAACCGCGATTGTCGGGTTTTGGGTTTTTTCTAACGTGTTCGTGGGTCGGACGAAGTGTATTATTTAGAACTTTTTTATTATCATTTTAATAATATTTTTGCTCTGGCCTGGCCTGCCTGCACATTTCTCATTCACATTCAGAATCAGATTCACATTTCACATTAGCCGTGCTCGTGTATCATAAATATTCAGCAGCAGGATGCGTGAACGCGAACCCGAACGTGGATTGAAGTGATACCAGTAAAATAGCTCAATGATTGGCTGAGCACTGAACCTTTGCATTGCATTACAGAAATTTTTGAAAATTGACTCATAAAGTGATACATTCCTACGTAGTCGTCGTTCATCCCATGTTGCCTGCTTCTTTTTATTGTTGCTCATTCAACTATTTCGACTGGGTTAAAATAACATCCGCTTTTTGGCTTTGGGTTTCAGAATTCTACGTCGCAATAATGTAACACTTTCCTTCTCTCATTTCAGTACATCAATCCTTATCTCTTCACTGTTCGCAGAACAAGAATTTATACTCACACTTGCAGTTTGGCTTGGCTTATGTTTGATGCAATAATCGAATTGCCATTGCGTCGACTCGAGAACTCATAAATTGCGGTGCGGGTGCGGGCCCGCCTAGCTCAGAAATGCGATGACGGCACACATGCTTGAATTCTTGCACACTTTTAATTTCTTCTTCCTTCCTTTATCTTTAAAAAGTCCGCCTCTTGTAATAAATTGTATTGCCGATTTCTTCACGCAACGCACGGCCACGGTGAGCAATGAACAACGCTTCTAGTCCGTGAACCTGCTTACCTGATGTTGTTCTTTGTCTATTTGTCTATTTGCATTGTACTTACGCGCAGGAACTTCGACTTCGTCCTGGGAATTTGGTCACAGTCACCGTCACTGCATTCGTGTGCTGTGCAATGCTATTGGAGGATTTGTCCAAATAAAATAGCTCAGTGAGCAGGAGCAGTGGTTTGGTTTGGTTTCACTTTCGTCTTGCTCGTGTCCGTGGATTTCCAGGTCCAGGTCCAGTGACTCCAGCCTCAGAGCCGCTTCATGACCACGGCGTGGCGTGGCATTGCATTTGAAATGCACATTGCATGTTGTCTGAGCTTGGGCTCGATTCGATTTGGAAATCCAAACCGATCCGTTGAGTAAGCACCCCAACTCGACGTTCGTTCTCGTTCTCGACGTATTAGCGCAGTGTATTATTTCAGGGCACAGCAGAGCAGAAGAAGTGTGTCTCGCATTGTTTCATTCATTTACCTGGAGCTGAAAAGCAAAAGAGCCGAACACTGAGCACAGCCCAAGCTCGTGGAACAACAATATAAATTATATCCTTAACTCGCCGTAATAAGTAAAAATCCTCTTCCACACCGTAAAAGGCTACGAGAAGAAAATTAGTTACATAATAAAACAATAATGCACATAATGTAATTTTAGATTGGCTGTGGCTGCAGTTTCTTTGCCAGAAATATTTTACAATTATTTGAAAAAGGGTGCAACAATGTGCATCGCTCTCGCTCACCGTGCCGCGTAACTCATCATCATCACTGAGTTGGTCGAGTAATCAGAAGAGACACAGAAGGAATTGAAGCACTCAATTCTTTACTCTTTACTCTTGTCTTGCAGTTGCAGTATTCTTGTGCATACAAAAGAAATTATACTTAGCCTGGCTGTGGCGTGGCTCGTGAAATGGGGTAAAAACTCAACGTGCTCCTGCCGCTGCACCGTATAAATTCATTCAAACTTTATATCATCTCATCCATCCATCATCACCGCCACCGCCAGCGTGCCGTGCCGTGATGCACTGCATTTTCAAGTACACGTAATTTCTGTTCTTTGCTTTCTGGTGCAGTGCAGTTCAAGTAAATTAAAGTTTGAAGCCAAAAAAGTCATGTTCAATTTTGCGTGCAATGATAATGGCCCTGGCCTGACGCTTTTGGCTCTGGTATGGTTCATTATTGTTGCAGCCGGCAAGTTGCCATCCTGAAATTCTGCTACCGCGGCTGCCGCTGCTGTACTTCATCTCATCATCTCCAACATCCTGTTCAATTCATTGCTCGTGAAAAATCAGTGCAGCCGCCAACACGGCAGCCAAGCAGCCCTGGCTCGTCTCTGGTCTCTGACACTGGCATTTTATTGTAGCTGTGGATCAGTACACAAAGGAAATTACTCACAAAAACTTAATCTGCATCACAACGCAGCGCAGTCAAGTGCAGAGTTGCAGCGTGGAGCAAGCAAATGCAAAGCTGCGTTGCAGTCGTCGCAGTTGTGCACCGAAAATAGAACAGAAATCTTGGAGATTCCAGAAACACACGGCACACGGTGAAAAAATTATTATTAGTCATACGCGTGTGCACGTAAAAGGAAAACAGAAAACACTAAACACATGCCGCACGCGTCTGACGGCTTGACGCGCGACCAACTGGTTTCTTGCTCCCGTGCGCTTCCTTTCTTATTTTCTTGAAGCCTGCGTGCCTGCGTCGCGTCGCTGTGCAGTTGTTCACTGGCTTGACTGGAGTCACAGCGGCAGTTGCATTGCAGTTGTCTCCTTTTCATCATCGACATCAAAGGAGACCAAGACGAAGGCTGGTGGTGGTGGCATGAGTAAATACTAAACACTAAACGCGGAATTACTGGACCAGGAATAATAAGATCGGTGGTTCAGTTCATGGCAGTGCATCTTTGACGAATGGAAGTAATTGAAGTGCTGTACAGCTTGCCATTCCATTCCGGAGTAACAGCAGCAGGACGACAGACAGCAATACAAGAAAAAAGAGGAAGTAAGTTTTCAAGTTTGGAGGAGTTTTAAGTTTCATTCATTCATTACACCCGTGCATTATTGTTGTTGTATGGCATTGTTGTGTATACACAAGATGTGGTAAAGTACCCATTATTAAGTGGAGTGAGTACGTTTTGAGTGAAAATACGAAACGATACGAGTAACGAGTAATGAATCTTGAGCATCTTGACTCATGCATCATGCTCGCATCTCGCATGTGAGCTGGCTCTTTGAACATTTGGCGTACGCCAGCCAAGCAGCCGAGTCGAGTACTTCCACCGTGCCTGCCGCGCCGTGGTTGGACTTCCTTCTTGGTGTCGTGTTTCAAATGTGTTAATTAACCGGGTGTAGCACAGAGGATTGGGAAAGTTATAAATACACACTCGCTCATTGTTGCAGCCAGGCGCAAGATGTGCAACTCGGAGTGCGGTATGTCGTGTGTGTCTTTTGTCCCAAAAATACAAACATAAATTTGGGATCCTTATCATCGTTGCTGCTGAATTCTTGAAAGCCGTGCGTGGCGTGGCCAACCAGTTGCAGTTGCTGCAGTTGTGAAACAGACGTCAATGTCTCAATCGAGCCTGCGTTGTGCACATCTGAAGAAATCTCCCGAACCCTTCTCCCGTGCCTTCTTTGTGTTGGAATTCTTCTTTGCCTGTGATTAAGTTGTGACAGTGTTGAGCACCGAGACTGCGGTTGAACGTTGAATCTTAATTCGTCAAAGTTGTTTGACTTGACTTGAAGTGGTACTGAAAAACAATTCCAACTCAATTATCGCTAAATTCCATGAGAATGAAGAAATCGTGACGTGACTATGGCTTGAGTCTTTTGTAATAAAGTGTGAGATAAGGTGTTGCTGCTGATGATGTTGAGTTGATTGTGAGTTAATTGCGGATTGAGGTTGAAATTGAACTCACACCGAGTGTGAAGACGGAAGCTAAAAGCCGAACGAAGGCTGCATCGTGCCAGCAAGACAATAATTGTGTCTCAGAAGACCCCGTCCGCGTCCCGTAATAATTGTGCACGCGTGCTCCGTTCCTGACGAACGTGAACGTGAAAGACGACGAGAGCACGACGACTTTCTAAATTACTGTTGAGCCACTTGCTAACTTGCTACTGTACTCGTACTGTGTTGGCGTTGGCAGTGATCTTGAATCTTAATTGTAAAGAGTGCTTTGTGCTTCGTAACAGCTTCAAGTGCAGCACTGCCTTGATTACGCAACCTGAACGACAAACTCCGTAATGCATTAATCAATTTTCTAACCTCAATGCGTGTTATGCGTACGTGAAGCTGAACAAAACGTCTTTTAATGAGTATAATGCGATGCGTGTGCTCGAAAGTCAATGACTGATCTGACACATCGTTAAATACCAGAATAGAGGCGAAGGAGGCTGAAGGCCACGTACGCTACGTACAAGAAAGGAAAGATAAGTAGAACAGAACGTCTTAACGACATTTCGACGATTCGACGTCCAAAGAGTGAAAAGGCGGAAGGTGAAGCAAAGAAATCAATCAGTCGACGTTTAAAGGCGGAACAGTGACATGTGAATGTGATGCTTGAGTGCAATAAATCCGCTCACAAATACTATCATCCATCCGTTTCCACAATTTCCAGCGGCACAACCACCCCCTTTGCGTCTTTGGACATCGCTTTGGAGCCTCGTACCCAAAATGGTGATGACACTGAACCTCGACTACTGGGAAACGTACTCATTGACAGCTGGTAAGTAACTTTATTTCAAATAACCATTGAAGTAAAATGTAAGTAGCGAAACAAATAACAGGTATAGAAAAAGATCAAATAAAGCATAAGGTTTTTGAAATTGAAGCAAATTAAGGCGTATTGCTTAATAAATAACAAATATTACTTAATTAATACTTCGGAGGGATGTTTTGACCACCCTTACCGTTTCCTAAATAATTTTGAGCCCGAGTGTCTCCTTGAAATAAGATTCTCGGCCCGCCTTGGAGTTTTTATCACCATCAACTTTCTCCAAAATTGTAAATCCATTGCCTCCAGTATTTTCCCCCAACACTAAAGGTGGTTCCCCTTTAGACCTTAGGCCCATCACCTTAGGCCAACAACTTGTTTAATTCATCAAACTTCACTGTGGTAATATACACTTTTCCAGTTTCAACTATCCTGCTGACCTTGATTTTCTTCGTGTCATAATAGTAAATTCTGCGAAGGAGTTTGCGTTCAAGGACGTGTCTCTTGCTTTTATCTGCATCAGTAATTCGCACTTTGAAGCTCTGGACATTGTTGCGCATTCCTTTACATCAGTCTTCAAACAATTTCTAAGTTGCAGAATCATAATTACTTGAACTGTTTCCACGGTAGGTCACGAAATCCTCTCGAACGTCTCGTCTCCAAGCTGTCAGACAAGCAATACTTACTCATGCATGCATCATACGCAATCTTAGGTCTAAAA
Organism: Mesaphorura yosii; assembly: GCA_009869945.1. Taxonomy (NCBI): domain Eukaryota; kingdom Metazoa; phylum Arthropoda; class Collembola; order Poduromorpha; family Tullbergiidae; genus Mesaphorura; species Mesaphorura yosii. Next base: position 475,874 of record WIXG01000010.1, on the reverse strand, counting down.
TCATAATTCTTACACTCAGCTTCATTAACAAAAATCGCTTCGCCAGTATCTGCATGGAACTGCCAGGCTGTAGCTAGTTTCTCTCTTTTAACGTCGACATCATCAGGCTTTTCTTTGTTCGGGTATGGTTGAGACTTCATAAAATCCAACACTTCCTTGCGCTGTGGAGAAAGCAGCAGCTTGGATGAATCAATTATATTCTGCGGTGTGTGATGATGATGACAAGTTGCTTCGGTTCGAGATTCTTTGTTTGTCAACTTTGTCTTATTTTGTGGAATTACATTTCCATCACTAGAAATGCTTACAGTGTCTACTTCCTTCGACATTTTGAAGTAGTGTGAAAGTACTCAAAGCCAAACAAAATTCAAAACAGCTAAAATTTCTGCTTGTTTATTATTTGTAAGTACCAGCAAGTTTTAAGAAAGTTGAAAGCGAAATTAAATTTAAAGTTAAATGCAAGTTGCAACATGCTTTTGTTTTGTTTGTTAATTTCATAAAAACAAACAATCCGAAACGCCAGCCAATCAGCATCCTCCAAATTGTATTTTAATTGGTGCCAATACTGGTGACAGCTTTCCACTTCCTGAGACGCTAGAACTGCAAGCGTAATTAATCGTGGTTATATTTATTCAACAGGATGCAACCTTTACGCGAAAAAGTTCCATTTATGTGTTCAGAATGTGAGATCGGTGGCTGAGCAGCAGTCCGTCCAGATCTTCCTCAACAACAAAACCGGAGGCGGCGGCGGAAGTTATTCGAACCTCGGGAGGAAAACGACTGCGATGTACTTCCACGAACCGGATAAATCACTTGTACCTACCGAAGCATTTCTGGCAACGGCCGTTCCTAAACTCCTCATCACGAGTCTAATCATATTTCTTAATGTAGTCGCGATAATTACGCTGGTCAGGAGCAACCGATGGGCCAAGTCGTCGTTTTACCATTCAAATCAACAGCACGCAGCCGCGGGAGCCGGGCCGGGTCCAATTGCAACAATTTCAGGTTCCAGTATCGAGTCAGGCACTTGGCTGAAGCGAAGGTCAAAGTTCACGAGCCACAGTTACTACTTCATCCTGCCGAAAACAACGCAGGGCCTTCTTCACAGCCTCTTCTTCAATTACCTGCTCTTTGGGCTGGTGACTCTCTACTCACAAGTGTCGCTATCAGTATTCCTACTCGGTGACAACGTGCGGCTCGTCGACGACCAGGGGAAGGAGTGCCTTGTCGTCAACTGCATGCTGCTCATGTTTTCCTGTTCAATCGCCCTGCATTTGGTGTCGCTGGCAGTTGATCGGATGCTCGCATCCTACCTGAGTTTCAAAAAGTACACGTCCATGTCGCAGGGCACCGTGCCGCTGTGGCTCCTTTCAATCTGGCTCCCATCAAGTCTTCTTGGAACTCTTCCTCTGGCCGGCTGGCGCAAGTCAAACTTCAGTTTCTGTGTGTTTGTGTATCAGTTCAATGATGACTACCTCCGATTCGTCGCCATCTTCTTCTTGACAGCTGTATGCCTCATCCCGTGCCTGTACATTTACTTTCTGATTTTCCTACGACCGAGGCAGCATGTAATCAGTGCTGGCGGTGTCGGTGGCGGTGGGGCAGGCGGCTCGGCCTACAACACGTACAATTCGAATGCTGCTGCGGCGAACACGATAGAAACAACCAAATCTGGTGAACCACGCGTGGTGGTGTATCGATGGTACAGAAAACTGCAGGCCCATCATCGACTGACATTCACGCTGATTGTGCTCGTCAACATTTTATGCTGGACACCATTCCATGTGTATTTGCTCCTCGCCTGTCAGTCGTGCGCGTACTCGGACTGGTCCGCAAACGGATTCGTGCTGGAGTACATCTTCATGCTCACACTTACTCCAGCCCTCGTCATCCCGCTCATGTTTTCGCTTCGTTCCAATTTCATGGAGAAATGCGCGAGCAAAATTGTGCGTTGTGTGACTTTCCGCCACGACGAATTCTACGAGTACGGGCGGCGGAAGGCGACAAAGAACCCGATGAGCTACCCAGTCAGCTCGGTAGTCACCACGCCGCCTTATCATCATCAAAAATCTTCGTTGTTCTTCATCGACGACTTTCAGCACCATCATCTTCATGGAGCGCACTCATCGAGTACGAGCAACAACGGGAGTGTGAGCTGCTCCTCGCTTCCGACGCCGACATCGCGGAGCAACAACAGCCTGAGTGCGAGTGCGAGTAATAACAGCACAAGCAACATAATTCTGAAGAGTGACAAGGAGACAAATAATAACACATTCTTTGTGCCTCATTACCTGCCAAATAGAGGACCAGAGCCAGCTGAAATTATTCACGAGAAGAAATCTCAGCAGCAGCAGCGTGGCCGTCGTCACCATCAAAATCATCACTCAACCTTGTCGAAACAAGTCTTGGCCAGCATGGCGAAAGGTGGAATTATTGTACCGGTACAAGTACACCATAATTACAACAGCAACGGCACCGCGACGACAAGCAGTCAGAGAAAGAAGAAGAAGAAGTCAAGCAATGCAAACGGAGGCAGCAATGGCGGTGGTGGCAGCATCACGAACAAATACAAATCCAGCTTTAAAAACAAGTACGACAGTTACAGCAACAACAAAACGCTGCCGCTGCGAAACTTTGTCGCGTACTTCAATAACGGAGCCGAATTCAGCAACGACAGAATCGTGGCCACTATCAACGACTGCTGCGGAACGGGAATGAGTTCAGGTGCGGCGGCGCAGACGCCAAATCAGCAAGAGTACAGTGGCAGTGAGTACTTTCACAGTCCTGCGAGCCCCGTCGGCGGTGGCGGCGGCCACAACCACACGTACAATAGTTTGGAAAGTGATATGAAGTACGGGTTTCCTATTACTTATAAGGAGCATGCGTATAATGACGGGGATGATGATTATGGCCACGGTCGTAGATCGAATAGTCGTGGTCGTGGTCGTGACGGCCCGAATGCGAGTGTGAATAACAAGACAAATATGACAAAAGTCGAGAATGCAAGTCAAAATCAAAATTTCGGCAACGGCATCGGCAACCTCAACAATTCGGCAAATCTGAATAGAAATCTGCACCAGCATCCACAGCAGCAGCAGCGCGTTGGCAGAGATCATGAAAAGAGGCAAGCAATTTACTATAACAGTGATGAGGATAATGATGATGGACTTCGTGCGTCTGTTGGCATTGTTCGCAACGTCCATAATTATGCTAATGGAGGCGGCGGTGTACGGAAGTGGTGAAGTGAAGTGAAACTCCGAAAACTGATGAAGAAATTTGAAAGGGATGTCTTTGAACTTCAGGCGATTACGGGCCAGGCCAATCAAGCGATATATTTGGGTTCCTCGTGCAGTGGCGGCTTCTTTTACGGCAGTAAAGCAAACAAACTTCTTCACAACTGATTTGACTTCGACTTCCTGATTCGGTAATGAGCTGAGCTCTTGTACTCGTTTAACATCGTTTTGTCAACACCAGCAAATTGTTGACGAAACAAATGACAAACTGGAACGAGTCATCAAATCAAGAGGACGAAGCAAGGATTGGGTAATTTATTGCCCTGCTCTGCGCTACGCTTGTCGCTGATAAGATTAATTCATCGTTGACAAAAGACAGTCGTAATTCGTCAACCAACATCACATGAAATGGTTAAAAATCAACAGCAATGTGGAGACAACATTCTTATTCTTATCTTGGCCTTTGATTGTTTGTTCAACAACGCAGTACAAGTAACGTCAACGTACAAGTTCAACAAGGGAAGAATAGCATGCCAGTCTTATAATCTTGGCCTGGCTTGGGCGTATTGTGTCGTATTTCCTGCACTGCGTATTGGTTAGATTCGGATCGGAGGTTCATAAATCAACTCGTGCATCATGCCGGTCGTTATCTTTCAACATTCATTACTCGTAATTACAAAGAATGAAGATGAATGCGAAGAGATTGCAGTGAAGCTGCGAAGGAGAAGCGAAGCCCGATAAATCAAAACAAACCTCATCTCATCACATCACATCCAAGAACAATGCAACAATGACTGAATAGTGAATCAGACTGCACTGCTGCAAGGCAAAATATAAACAAACTTTCAATAGATTAGATTTTACTTATTGGTTGCTATCCGTTGGTGTTGGCGCATGTATTTCATTTTGTACATTACTTGAGACTTGAGATCGAGATCAGTTTCTTTGAATTATTGTTATTATTGAAGTGTGATGATAAAATTGCTGATTACGAGTGCAAGTACAGGAATTCCTTCAGCATTCAAGTACAGAACAACGCGGAGTGGAAGACAGTTCAAGATTAAATATTCGCGATCGAGCTGGCGTCTCTTCTCTTACGAGGAAGTAGCGTGGCGTGAAAGGGGTTGCTGTTGTCTTACTTTACCCCTCAACACGCCGAGATGCTGCGCTGAAGAAAGGGTTGAGATTGTTGGAGGCTGCGACTGAGAAGATTAAGAACATGAAATATGTTTATCATTATCGTAAAGCCTTCAGCCTTATGTAGCTTTAGCTTTAGCACTTCGTGCATTGTTGTATACTGTATACTGCATTCTGTATAAACTTACGGTACGTAATTCTTATACAACAATACTTTGTATATTGCCATTAAGAAGTTGCAATTGCAGTCTTGGCAGTACGTATTTTGAATCTTGAGGTGTCTTGTCTTGTCCCGCATGGGGTACGTTCTGTTATTGTATTGTAAAAGTTGTAAATTATAATTTTCTTACTACTATTACCTTACCATAACCATTATACTTAAGCATCTTTCATTATACTTTGTCTCTCAGTTGCGATTCTTGGCTTGTAGAGGCAACTGTTCGTCAGACCATTTTTGCAAAGCAAACGATCAGCTGCTTGCTGTCAACTTGTGCGTTGTCTGCATGTGTGCATTGTTTGCGTTCAGTTCAGCAATTAGTTTGTAACATAAACTCATAAGAAGTAGAAGTAATTTAATACAGAGCGTCAGATCTAATTTAAACGAGTTGCAGTGTTGTTCTTCTGGTCATTCAACTTGTAATTAACCACTTGTACTTTTCTTAAGCGTGCGTGGTGGAGTGAGTGTGTGGCCGTCTCGCGTAAGGCAGAACAAAAACAGACGCTGAACTCTAAACACATGTTCTTGTTCTTAAATTAGCTTCGGCATTGTTAGTGTAATTGTAATGTAAATTTGTAAGTAAGACGTTCAACCGTACTTAATTCTTCTGTGTCTGTGTCCCACTCCATGCGGATGAGTCTGTCATGCTATTTTGAGCAAGAACAAACGACTATTGAGACAGAGACCCTGAATAGCTGAATTTGGTCGTTGTTTGGGACGTGTCTGTGTTTTGTGTTTCGCTGTGTGCTGTCAGTGATTGAGTCCAATGCCCAATTACCAATGTTAATTACCATTTGTACCAATTTGTACAGCAGTTATTGACTTGACTCGCTAAGGTGCTACGCTACTTAGTTTTCACAGCATTGAATCTTCAATAGTCTCCTTTTAAGTTGTGCGTGTGCGTATTTTAATTTAGGACATTGCAAGAATCTTCCAAAGATTATTGAACTAACTTGAGTTTATTTAGTCAATTTGTGTATAACGATTGCTAATTAGCTGATCTTAAGGTTGAACTTGATTTAGTTGTATAAACTTTTGAACTTTAATAAAAGCATTACCTTACGTGAAATCATAAAGTGACGTTGTCAGTTCTTAAACATGTGACTTGGTTCAGCGTCCAGTAGTCTCAATTTTGACGTAAATTCGTTCGCATCACATTTAAATGGGCAAAATGACATCCGACTACGAAAGAATCAAGAATCTTTGCCTGAAGCGTGGGGACCTTTGGGAAGATCCGGAGTTCTCGGCGGTGCAGTCGTCAGTCTTCTATCACCAAACGCCGCCTTTCCAATTTGTTTGGAAAAGGCCAAAGGTAATTTTTCTCACCACTTCCTCATATTTTTTCAAGGCTTCGGTTGATTTCTACCTGGAAATCAGTAATTTCTCACTGTAATCTGCCATGCATGAATCCAAATTTGGTTCAGGGACATGAAACTAAAATGTGGGCCCAATTTCTCAAGTAAAATTCCATGCATTTCAAATTTCAAGGCAAGACTCTGCCCTGCCACATCGTAGCGTTTATTCTTAGACGTGAAGAAAGTTTAATGGTGTCATTGTACAGGCAAATAAGTAAACCGTGTACTATAAGCGCATGTATGCTGTCATACTCATGTTTTCTCAAAGCTCTTAATAATAGCATCCATCACACATTGCCAAGTTTCTTTGCGTTGAGACGAACACTCACGTACACAGAAAGACACGCATTTATTCCGATACGCTACGCATGATTGCATTTTGAGAAAATAAAGAACGAGCGTGTTTACAGTTTATACATCTTCAATTGTCAATGCCGTTTATTCAGCAACGCAATGAGATTATTGCACTCTTGGGACAAAATATTGACAAATTGACGCCGAGCCGAGATTTCTGCGTCGAGGGAATGATTGGATGGCAATGACAAGAATGTAAACACGAAACCACGAGGAAAAACAGAAAAAATTGGTTCCTCTTCGTGCGATTACCCATTAAACACAACACACCTGCTTAAGGCGAAGCATCATACATTTTACAGAGACAAAATTTTGATGAATAAATCAAGGCAGGGTTTGTGCGTATTCGCAATGTGTACATTGATTTCCGGTTTGCGTTCTGTTCTATTCAAAATTCATGCTTATCATTAAGCCAGGCCAAAACTACAAACACCATTTTCGTATCCATTTTCATCCACACCTGCTGCAATGCAATTCAGACAGACAGCTGCAGACCGATTTTGCAACATCCCACTTGCATTTGGTACGATGGCATAAATACACTGAATAGAATAGCGATGAATAAAATTCTGAATTACGACGCTGACGCATAACGCGAAGAAATAAATCCCAATTCAAAATTGTGTCAAAATTTTAATTTCCAATCAAAATGAAACGAGAATGAATATTGCATAATTGCATTCATTACATTGTCATTGTCTAGTCTACGGCACTTGTCTTTTGTACTTGAGCACTTGTACTTAACGAGCATTCTCTTAACAAGAATTTAATTGCTTATTGCTTGTTGCGTGCCTCCTTCTTGTTGTTTCTTGTCTCGAGTGTTTTATGCCTTCGCATCACCTTCTCTAATGAATTCTCGAACCGGGCTGAGGATTGTGCATGTAAATGAGTTGTCAGTGTGACGTCCACTTCAGACTGCTGTTTAGGACGCCTGTTTCGTGATTCTTACTTCCTAGTTCCTATTTTATGAATGGGTCCACGAGTTGTTTGCATGCGATGGCCATTCACCACATACTTAATCTAAATTAGCTAACCCGAGCGTATCGACGTGTGTTACGTGCTCTGTTACGCCAGATGCACGCACGGTCCACAATTTACTTAACGTAACTGCTCAAAAAGCAAAGGACTGACAAAACATGAAGCTGTGGCCGCACGCGTGCGAGAAAGAAGCGATTGTTAGCCTCAAATATTCATCAATTTACCAAAAGTATGAGTGCTGGCTGGCGTGGCGTAACAAAATAACCACAAGATGCTTTTTCGGGACAGGATAATGCCTGTTTCATCACAAGCCATGATCATCCATCTCACCTGGTGATGTGATGATGTTGCATGCTGATTGCCGCCGCGGACTCTGACGCTGTGCTGAGTTGACTGCATTACAGGGACAACAGATGATAACATCAGCGCGTCTTTAAACCTCCGCTGATTCGCGTTTGCGCCTCTCCTAACCGAGCGGTATCATTACGAACACTATTTATGATTATGGTCTGATGTAAATTTAATAATTCCTCAGTACGATACTCTTATTCATTCGTATAGGCCGCAGCACAAGAATTATAAGAAAATGATAGCACACTACACGAGCGCATCTCAGCGCATAATTGATCGTGCTAAATTCCTCATTGTTGAACGCATTACGACATTACGGGAACATTGAACATGCAATTACGAGCACAGCACAGCACAATTACGCTTACGCGAACAGTTGTGACAAAAGACAACGATTGTGGAGGAAGAATATAAAAAAAAAGCGGGCGAGTGATGATGACACTTGCAAAAATATTATGTGGAGCCATAAGACGTAATTCATGCTTGCCAGGACGATCCAACTGTACTTGCGTAGAATTCTATCAAGAATATCTAAGATTTAAAGTAATTGACGCCATCGTCGTCGTCACTACATTCTCGGCATGGCATTACAGTTTTAAAGCAACACATAAATTATCTTTATGGCTTGGCACGAACATGGAGATGGCTAGAGGAAAGGATGCGATTAACGATGCAAATGGAATGTAGGCTGTGCCGAAATTTTAATACGGATATTTACAACGTGTAATTTTCCCTGTCAGTATGTAGGCAGAGTCAAGGTTATCCGAGCGCATTGATCTTCCCATTCAAGCAGCTCCGAAAAGATTAGCTTCGTGCACTTGGCACTCACTTTGAAGAGGAAGGCTCGTGTTTTGGCTGAATTCGAGTTGGAGATTGTTTCTTTGTTGCCACACAATGTAGCTCAATGTATAGGCAAGCTGTATATTAAATTGTTGGGCGAGTAAAGAATCAATACCTGCCTACGCACACGAGTAATGCATGTCAATAAAGATTAGTTACATACCAGACTTATTCAGCATTATTGATTAGCTGAAAATTTGAGGATTTCTGGTCTCCTATCAATTGAAAGCAGAATGCAGGTTAAGTCGCAATACTATAAAGTAAGCTCGCTTAAATTATAGACTTCACTCACTCAATTAAATCCGAGTAAGGTTTAAAGCTTTGGCAAATTAGTCAACAGGATTACCACAGACACCTTACAGTAAACTTTGTAAAACATTTTGCTTTTCTTGAAGTAAAAGTTTGTTTAGAAACGCCGTGCAAATGTCACAGTCGAGTCTCTCAATTCTTTGCTTCGATTCTCTGTACTGTGGTGCCGTGTGCTACAATTTTGCCATTGCTTTTTAAATAATATACACTTCTCAAACACAGAAATGATATCAGGTTAACATCGGTCAATGCAGAGTACGGTGAAAGAGAAACTGGGTCAATGAAAAAGGGAATCGGCACAGCATCAGCAAGAGTCAAAGGTGTTTTCAATGAGTGTCATGCTGTAATCTATTTTTAATCTATTTTCATATCAATGCTAGTGTGAACTTGTACCATTGTTACTGTTACTGATGTGACTGATGCTCCGGTTGATATCGTTATCACTTTACACTGCGTTGCTGAAAATGCAAGATCATTATCTCAGAAATGATACTTGTCATTGTCGAACAACGCAGCTTGGGGAGACGCTTCTTCAATGCTGAAATGCCAGCACTTTAAGAATGCGATGATTAAATGACGAACGCAATTACTCAACTGTGATTTCTTTCTCTTCCAGGAACTCTGCCCAAACCCGCAATTCGTATTCAACGGAAACTCCCAGCAATTCGATATCGTGCCTGGAAAGTTGGGTAAGTTCGCTCTTATAATTTTGTATCATGCTATTTTATAAGTGAAAGAATTTGCGGTGGCTTGGTTTAATTTTGGCAAAAAATTTGCGTAAATGCGCGAATTAGAGCGTGCCACCTACGTCCGCCGCCGCCACATGCCTGCGATAGTAAAGCGGATGGCAATAGCAAGCACATGGCTTCACATTGTGCGAGCACATTAATACTTTCATTGTTCTCGCTGTCATTGCCATTAAACCGCCACCGCCACTGCCATCACTGCTTCTGGCATTGCGGTTTAAGAGTGAGGCTGACACGCCTTGGCAGGCTGTGACTGCGACATTGTCGAATTGTCGATTCTGAGCCCTTAATTCAAATTCGTAGGCCAGCACGAATTGCGCGAAACGAAAGTTGAGAGCCTGGTGGAAGTTAGGATGGCCAATTCACGACATTGGAGTGGATTGTACGAGGTCCAAAGCAAATACGAAGAAATTCGAAGAATTAGCTTTTGATTTATGCATTTCAGTCATGAGATTTTGTTGGTTTTACAAATTTGCAGCGTGAAAATCGCCAAAACCTTCCACCAGTACAGCTGCACGGCACTTTGCACGTAATTGCTAATTTTTTCAGAGTGGACAGACAAACTCAAGTGCATCATGCACGAATGCGCAGCCAAAATTGAGGTCAACAGACAGACTCCAATTGTGAATTTTGCTAACCAAACATTTTAGAGTTTCATTCTTCTGCTACACACTGACATTCTGCATTGAGAGCGCTGTCTGTGTTGTGTTTAATGAAAATATTATCCAGTTCACAATTAAATGAAATCATATGTAGCCATTGTAATTGTAATTTGTTTTCTCACTGCGCTGCGTATGTCTGAATGTCAAGTTCAATTATCAAAACAGTTTACCATGCACGTTTTGCACTTGTTTCCTTTTACATAGTACGCTTGATTTATTCGCAAGATTACACGCATTTTATTTGTACACCTGATTTGAGACAGATTCACCGTGCTTTGCCGTGCTACACTTTGACTTTGAAATAGAAAGTGGAAATAATCGGCGAAAAAGGAGAAAGAGAAAAAAATTAAGTTGGAAAGTTGTCAGAATTAATTCACTTTTTATGTCAATCTCCATAAAGAGCTTTGCCTTGACTTTTGCCTTGAAGAAAGACAAAAGAGGGAAGGAAATTGATTAGAGTCACTCTTGTTCCCTCCTCTTAAAATTGGAGTGGATGTTGACATTGACATTGCCCACCACTTAATCTCATTATTTCATTTCAGCGTGCATTAAAGTGCAAACTGACTAATTTGTGGTAGAATGGAATTAATCTTATCCGCACATTTTATGATAGAAATCTTCGCAAAGTAGTCTAACAAGCTTTTGTGTGGAGCGGGGACAAAAAATCTCGTCTTACATTGACAACTTAATTCGTACGTGCGATGGTATTTGATATTCGAATTCGCCAAGTTCAGACTTCAGAGGCACAAGTCCAAAGTTGAAAGCAGATTTACTAGTAATTTCATTCGCCACCAAACTGCACGTACGCACACGCATTTAAATTGCCCACCTCGCGCAGGCGAATTGCGCTGCCTGAGCCGCTGCACTGAAATAAAATAATTAACTTGTATCGCGCATCACGAAAGTTGTAAATTGCAAACGAAAGTGCAAGCCGCAACTCGCAAGTCCAAATGTTAGCTGGCATTCGCGAAATGCGGCGAGTAAATAAATTGTGTCATTGTTATATTTGTTTAATAATGCGAACCGCGAGCAGTGATGCTGAGTGCTGATGTCCTATCAAAGGCGTCAACAAAAGACCCACTGAACAATGACAGGAAAAGTGCATGTTTTCTTAAAGTGGGAATAATTGTGAGAATTTTTAAAGCTGTTACACTTCTAAGTCAGCACAAACTAACAAACTTTGTTACAATCGTGCATAGAAGAGAACTTTCGCTATTGTACAAATGGCGCTTGCGAATTATTGTCAAAAATCCATTAAAATGGACGATTTACTTGACGACTGACGGATTGGCGACTTTCCGGACAAGAAACAGCCAATTGTTGGGATATGATTAATGCGACGGAGGTTAAACTCATAATTTAATATGAGTTGAGTTGCAGCTCGACTGAAACTCGTGGATCTTAATCACAATTCACAAATCACATTAATAAGACACGAATTGGACTTCAGCTCGGCCCAGCTCGACTACGTCTTAATTTGCATAGGCAAGCACGCCACGCACGCATGAGCACGATCAAAGTGGGTTACGCTAATAATGGCCTGTCAATACGCACAAATTGTGGTGCGAAGAGATGAAGGCATTAAGACGTGTGGTGTGGCTGCTGCGCTGCGGTAGAAGTGAAAGTTATTAAAAGAGTTTGTTCTTTTGTTGAGTGGACATGCAGACGATGGCTTGATTTCAATCTTGCTGCTGCGGTAAGGTAACAGAACACTTCAAAATTAATATGAATTGAATTCCGCATACGTATGCCTTAATCACATGTGTGGATATGAGAAGCATGTTTGTATGGTGAATTGGGAACACAAGACGTGGAATGTAGAGTGTGGTCGCCCTCCGACTGGTTCATTGCGCAACAATGCAAATTCAATATTGTAATAAGTCAATAAATGGCAAAAAAAATTACGTACGCTTATTGTTTGCGCGGTTGTGGCCGGTGTTATAATTGCTTTTGATCGTAACAATTCCTTATTGCCTATTTATTTCTTGTTCAATTATTCGTTCAACAGTCCTGATAAGCAGACAATCGGTGAATAAACGCTGAATGCATTCGCAACTTTTGAATCAGTTTGAGTACTGAATAATTAACAAAACATATTTTGCGGCACAATGTTAGTCTTGAATCTGCATCGTGCATGTTCGAATCATGAGCATGTGTGAAATATTTTTCTTGGCACAGTATTGCCATTTGCGATGTGTATTAAATAGAAGTATAAATCAAATATGATTCTTTGTATGTTAATTACTCTCGGAACGCTTTCAGAAACTAAAAATCTCATTTTTGATCATGCGCTTCAAATTCGGCAACGCAATGCACGCGGGCGACAATTAATTTCCTCATGAATTATTGCTGGCGCGTGTATTGTTACTCGTTCTTTGATTGATTGATCGAGCATGTAATTATGCCGTTAATTGAAACATGTCAGCATTGTTGTACATTTGAATCATACAAAATTGTGCCTTTCTTGGCGTAAGTCATATTTAAAAATGATTTTCTCTTGTTTTGCAGGTGATCGATGGTTCGTGTCTTGTCTTGGCTGTTTGTGGCTCTCACGCGAACTCTTTTACCGCGTGGTTCCGGCTGACCAGGCTTTCAGCGACGTCAACATTGTTAAGAGCTCTGATGATTACGCTGGAATCTTCCGCTTTCGTCTCTGGTGGTGCGGTGAATGGAGGGAGATCCTCGTCGATGACAGATTACCAACCGTCAATGGACGTCTCGTGTTTGTGCATTCGATGCACTCTGATCAGTTTTGGGCATCTTTGCTCGAGAAGGCGTATGCCAAGTAAGTCCCTGTTTGGATTCACCTGCCCTCAACTGCAATGGGTTCAGTCGAAGGTTAATGAAACTCTTTACAAAACACGCATGCAGGCGCGCGCCTGGCCGACCACATTTTCATACAAGACCAATCACGAATGCAATAATTTTCCGAGTTAATAAGCAGAAACGCAATCGGAATGAATGATACGAGCTTTGGCTTGTGGCAAGAATACACATTCATAAACTCTGTCTTCGTTGGATAACTTTTGACAGGCTGAAAAGGAAATTATGAAGTAATTTGGTGAACTGAGAACAAGAGTTTTTACGATTGCATTTTTTCCGTAATTGAAGCGTGACAGTAAATAATCGAAAATATGAAACGAGTGCACTTGTCTGTCGGTCTGTTGCTCTGCTCGTGCTCGCTTGCCTAATCTGAATCCGTGTTTCTGCATCATAATCATTGTTGTGGTAAATATCTCAATCCATTAATAACTCGCGTGCACGCACACTTCTGGCTCGAGAGTTGAACTGCCTTTCAGTTTCGTTGCTTAAAAATAAAATAAACCATGAGCGATTCTGTCGTAGTCGGCGTATGTTGTCGCTCAAATTGTGTAACGTAACTTGTGTCGCATCTCGCGTGATTATGAAACGAATTAATCACGAAATCAAAATGACAACTTATTCAGTCAGTCGGTCGCCTTTTTGCACAAGAAGAGCAACAATTGCTCTATTTGTCAACCTGTCGTGTCGTGTCATCTTGCAGCACATTGCGTCTTACAAGCGTGGGCTGTGGCTGTGGCTGTGGGCCCGCTTTAAGCGTACAACCTTCAAAACCCACTGTCTAACTATCGCCGTACAATCAAGGGCGTGTTCTGCTACTGTTAATCTTTCACGTTCGCGTTCCTTTTAAATGCGCCATTGTTATTTAAATTAAGTTATGTTTATTCATATACACAAATTGAGACAGAGTCCGATTACTGTTGAAAGCAATGTCATTGGTAGCAGGAGGCATAAAGTTATGGTTATGCAAGGCAAGATAAAGAAAATTTGGGTTTTCGGTCAAGCTGTTACTAGGATTAGGCTTGCTGAATTCGGCATTCGGCAAGCTGATGGCCGTTTACGACTTCCCAATTTCTGACTTGTATCGCACCATACTTTCAGATGTATTTCTCTTCTGAATTTAAGAATGGAGTGTTAAAGTCCGGAACCAAGAATCTAAATTCGTCCGCATTCATATTTTGATGCATGGAAGACAATGACCGTTCGGGTTGACAAATCACACTGAAACGTGATGTAACCGTTACATATAATTTGCACACGATTTTCAGGCTTTATTGTTTTTGTTTTCATGATTATGTCACAATGCACTGCCTGCACATTGGCTTCGGCAGCGTCTGCTGCATCTGAGAGACGAGGATAAGGAAACAGTTTCAGTGGAGATGGTCACAAAGTTAGTCATAATTATGAGGCGCTTCAGAAGCTTCCTCACGAACACGACTCAGCAGAGGCGCATTGCATTTTGCACTACTGCATGATGGCCGACGGCATGTCGAACCTCCGAACCTTGACAGACCATTCTTTATTTGCACAAATTAACTGACCGACGGGTGTATTTCTTTCTTTAGGCTCCATGGCTCTTACGAGGCCCTAAAATACGGATCAAGTCTTGACGGGTTTGCGGATTTGACGGGAGGTATCACGGAAAGCTTGCGAATTCGCGAGGATCCAACCGCATGTGGTCGAGTTCTAAAGAAACTGCTACAGATGACGACGATCATCACAGTTTCTGCCCAGCATACGACACAGGTAAGAGAGGCCGGAAGATCATTTAGTATTATTCGTGGTAAAAACTTAATTTAGCTGCTTCTACGTTCCCTAAACCAGGCGAAATCCATTATTATGATGTGTCTAGTTTTCTTCATTTTGCGAATTGTTTATGACTTTTAAGTATTTCGTGATTTCTCGCTCTGCTGCGAGGATGCAATTGGTGCAACAAAATACCAAAACCAGGTCAGAAAACAGTTTTGGATCCTGGATGCTGTTAATGACTGTCATTAGCTTGCAATTTGTGATAAATCCTTGATGTAGGAGCATGGAACATCGCGTGTGTTTAATCGTTAGGTAATTAGGTCATCTTCTTTATGACATATATGTGCTCTTCACCTCTCTCACCTTGAAAAACAGCACACATAGCCATAACAGCTATATGCCCTAAGCATATAGCTGCATTGTTGTAACGGGCCAGTTTTTGTGGGAGGTCAAGAAGTCAACTTACATGACACATAGGCACATTCATCATACGTTTTTGGCCATTGCAGTCGTAATTTTGACAGAAGACTGTCACGATCTCAAATAGGGGTTAGCGTCTGACTGAACTAGCTGGGAGGTTCAAGCAACTATCAATTTATGAGTTAAATATTATCTCAGTACACAATCACATTTTTGTATGGTTTGGGTGCTATTTCGTCGTGGATATGAAAATTTTTGCGAAATGATAGGATCGATCCGTCCCGAATTCAGGCACGACACAGGAGATCCTTCATCCTTCATGTTCTGTGGGATTGGTCTGCAATGCAGTTTCTTATTTGAGTGCGGTCGATCCTCAAATAGCACATTCATGGTCACAGACCCATTGTTTACCGGTTTGTTGGTCATTCAGTGCGACGACTCAACAAAAAGACGACGATTTGAAGACTGGGAGAATTTTTGAGGTTGATAAGCTAAGAGATTCATGAACGTTTATATTCATTTCATTCAACAATCGTGAATGAATACGAACGTAGCATCGCTTACTTCATTGTCCACTTGCCGTGCCCATTGTTTGTTTTCTGCGTCTGCGCTAAATTATTTCATATTCAGTGCCGTACTCATTGAGTTAGGTTTCAGCTTCGGCAGAAAAGGATAACTGTAAAGGGAGATGATTTACGCGATTCGCGACTCTGCGGACGACTCTTCAACGCAACAAAGCATTGTGGTCCTAATTACCATTATAATCAGACAATCATGATCTCAACGTAATTCGTGGCCTGTTTCTCTGCTTTTTGGATATGATAAGTGTACAATTAAACGTACGTATAAGCGTAAGCGTTCTGGCCAGCCTGTAGACGAAAATCTGTAGAACCCTGGCAGAAGAATAAAAATGACAGATTATGCAAATTTACATTTGCCTGCTTGGCATTCAGGAAGAGTCCGCCGTATAATTTTTTGAGGTTGTAAAATGGTTTACAACATGCTTATGCTACCGTTCGCATTCTGTGACTTGTGAAATTGAATTTCGTGTGGAAGCTCAGTTCTAATGCAGAAAAATGATGTTTACAAATGATTGAGTTTAAATACAAACATGACATGCCATGCGCGTGATGCGTACATTTACTCCTAAAGCAATAAACGTCAAATGCATCAAGTATCGCAATTCGCGAATAATTTATGATGATAAACACCTCACGTTTTGACTTGCCCTGTCTCTCTTGCTGGCTGACCATTAATTAATTCCTCACAATTTGTTTTCTCTCTGCTACAGTCACGTAACCAATCTGACAAGCTGGCCAACGGAATTCAAATCGGAACCAACTATCGAGTCTTTGCTGTGGAAAAGGTGAGTAAAAGTGGCCTGACCTATTGGCATTACCATTTAGGAGTGCGCGTGCGGTGCGTGCGTGGGAGGGCATCAGAACTGCGACTAATAAAGCATTAGTTTCCATGCCAGGTTTAAGTGAGCTAACAATACCAATCAGTATTGACATTTGGAGAGTTATCGCTAGAGCTGACTACCTCGCTTGCGGCCATTCAATCCTTTGTGAAACCTCGATTTTATACTAAAGTGATATTAGTTGAGTAAAATGGTTTCACCGTGTCCAGCTTCGATCTGAGTTTGTAATTTTGGAACCCAATTCGCCTTGGAAAGCTTCAATTGAGTGAACGCCAAAGCTCAAAATGGCGGAAGACATGCACGCCCTCAATGCCTCCTCCCTGATCAAGTACCGAACACCCATGCTTGTAACTGAACATCGCGATAAGAGTAAGGTCGTCGACAAGAAGAAGAAGGCTCAGAAGGTCAAACACCGACGCAAATTGGAGAGGCTCAAACGAGACCCGGGCTTTATAGAACTTCTCTTCTTCCTGGGCAAAGATTTCAAGGAGTTTACTCAAACTGAACTCGCTGAACGCGTCATGCGAATCGGACCGGATGGAGGCGCGTGCAATTACGAGGAGCATTCTCTGACCAAGCAGGAGACACAAGACATCCTCAACTCGATTATTCCACCACGCGAGTGGGAGTCGGAGGGACAGGCTTGGCGGCAGATTGTGTCCTCGGTTCCAGCAACCCGCTCTGACGTTCTTGTGCTGGAAGAAGCACTGAATCGACAACTCAAAGAAAAAGGAGCTCGAGACGCTGGGCTCTGTGAAATCCGACGCGAACTTTACACGCAGTTTTTCGATGAAATTATTCGCCAAGTCACAATCGAAAGTGCTGAACGCGGCCTTCTCCTACTGGGCGTTCGAAATGAGATTCGAGAAACCATCGAAGCGTATCAGTCAGTTTACATCAGTGCTAACGCGTACGCGATTGAGAAGAACTTGAGTGGCGAAGCGCTTGGCGAGGACATCGAAGTTGAAATGATTGGACTTGGCGAGCAAATCGAAGAGATGAAGAAGACTGTTAAGGATCTGAAGCTGCAAATTAGAATTGCGAAAGAGAAGGATTACCGTGCACATATGAAACTGGTTAAAGGGCAGGCAGCGGAGTGGCAAGCTACAAAGGAGAAGAATGAGGAGGTTAAGGCTCAGATTTGGGCGTCACTCTTCCCCAAGAAAGTCACGCAGGATTAACTGTTGCTTCATCCCAGTTTAAATGGACCAACAAAAATGCAATCACACTCTCACTTGAATTGGAATTTCAATTAGTCACATTACAGGAAGAAGAGAAAAGCGCTGCTGCTGAGTGAAATTGAAGTCTAAAAGCCTACCTGCCTAGTGAGAAATGGGCGCAATTCGATGTGCTCTAATCATAATCTTATATCATGTTTGGGCTGTCTTGTCAGTCAGATCAGTCACTGCACTGCTTCGTTGGCCGAACGAATAATAAATTAAATCCTTTCAATCAAATGGTAGTAGAAATCTGAGACTGGGACGGAGCCTTCATTACATAATTATTGTGGAAGATAAGCGCAGTGGCAGTACAGTATAGCCCAGGCGCAAGTGAAAACAAATTGCTTAGCGTTAAACCATTTAGACTGTAATTAGTTGCGGATTAGTAAGAATACACCAGTCATTATGTAAAGGCAAGCGAATCAGAATCATATTTCATAGCAAACACCTGCACATGGATCTGCACTAACTTTTACTTTCTATTTTTACACTCTTGGCTCTAATTACTTGCACGTACAGCGAGCAAGTAGCAAAACTAATTTATCATTGCCATTTTGTAATTAAATCGAAGTGTAACGGCGGTGGTTAGCGCACAGAAGTTGCTTGTTATTTGCTTGCCTTATTTGGAAGCGGAGTCGTTCGTCCCAGCGAATTAATTTCAAGTCCTCGAGCTGAATTTTGTCCTCGAGTTAATTAATACTAGAAATCATGAAATCAAGAAGAAATACGTTGTAGTCATTTCGCTCTGCATGCGCATTGCACACTTTGTTAATGTAAACAGACGAGTTTAAATCCAATTGAGGCAATGAACTTCCTCCGAACACTCGGAAGCCAGCAGGTACTTCTTACGTAACGCGTAACGCCTTCAGAAAGCATGCGTAGTAATTAACAATGGAAGGAAGGAAGACATCTTTCTTATTCTCAGTACATCGCGATACTACGAACGACAGATAAGACTGTGACTAAGACGACGAAAGGAAGCAGAGTCTATGAATATGAAA
Source organism: Mesaphorura yosii (assembly GCA_009869945.1). Taxonomy (NCBI): domain Eukaryota; kingdom Metazoa; phylum Arthropoda; class Collembola; order Poduromorpha; family Tullbergiidae; genus Mesaphorura; species Mesaphorura yosii. Next base: position 457,065 of record WIXG01000010.1, on the reverse strand, counting down.
TATGGGCATGAATGTGTGGAAAGAAGGAACTTAAGAACATTTACACTTCCTTCAAAGACGCTGGCTTGGCTGGCTTTCAAGGAACAAATAGCAGTTGATTCATTTCATTTATCTCTATCTTCATTCACACATGTGCGAAAATGCACAAAATTAAAATGTGGTCGTGGTCGTGAGTCGCTTTTGCGCAGTCCAAGCATAGCATGGGAATATTTTTGTACCGCTATAATTAAAGCAATTGTAAAACAAATGGGCTCCCTACCCCACGATCGCCAACCCACGCGTATGCGACCGCGTAGACATTTCGAATTCCCACGATTCCCACATGCTTAATTCGAATTTGCCATCTTCTGGTTTGCTGTTTGCAGGTGGAAACTTACAGCGGTGAGCCCGTACAGTTAGTCCGACTTCGTGCTTCCGGCTTGGCCACCGATTACGTCGGTGCGTGGTCCAAATCGAGCCTCGAGTGGGACGATCTCGCACCCAACGAACGAGACAGGCTCGGCTACAAGGATTTGGCTGATGGCGAGTTTTGGTGAGCTGGATTACATACTGAGTCGAGTCTGATAATAATTGCTAATTGCATAACAAGTGAGAAATTGAAACCTGTTTTGTCGTTGTCGTGCTTCGCACAATTGTTAGATAATCATAGTTGCGAGTTGCAGCTGCCGCGTCAGAAATAATGAACTGCTTCGAATCATTATGATTAATTCTTCATACAATTTCAATTTTGTAAGACGAGTCATAAAAGGAGAAAGTAAAGAATGCGGCAGTGTTCCCATTCTGACTTGAAATCGGTAGATTTTGTAACGCCAGTGAGTAACAGTAACAACTGTGGCCAATTAATCCGAGAAGCAGTAAGACAAGGTGCGAAAATTAAGAGTGCAGATGCGGAGCAAACATAAAGTGAAATGATACAGATTTGTACAAATCTGCTCATAAATGCTAAAACAGTTCACAGCATCAACACCAACTTTGTCTGAAGGGTTTACTAAAACTTGCGATTTCTGTGCTTTTGAACGGCACCGACTTAAATGATGCATGCATTGGAGATCCCACCGCGATTCCGCGATTATGCTGCAAGCATAAAGCTACGCAGCGCACGCGTGTGAGAGATCCTATGACTAACAAAGTTAATGATCTTGCAAATGACCTGCATTCAATGAGCAGAGCAAGAGCATGACAGCATGAGCAAGCTGTAAACAACACATTGATGAGTATCAATCGTATTGTTTCCTCCACACAAGTCTCAAATTACACCAGCAGATAAGGAGCAATAAAACCCAGCGTGATTTTCATTCAATTTTTCAATTTGTATGAAGGCATGGCTGACCAAGCGTCCTTTATGCTCGAGTCTATAGTAAAAGTTCCCAACAATCGCAAATAAAAATTCCCAATGAATGGCACCACGTTTGACTGATTCTTGGTCCTGGTCTCCAATTCGCAAGTCAGGACTAAGAATATTTGTCCGGCGGCTTAAATTGTGTGATTTCAATCAGAAAATGAATCTCTCAATATGGTCATCTTGAATGCGTTGCATTGCATTGAGAGTTAATTAAAATTTCGAAAACAAGATGCAATTCAATGAATTGAATTGCCCATTGCCCAAAATCACATACGAAGAATGACAGCATGAATTTTAATTGCAAGCTCACCCTCGCACCGATCGCGATCACAACACAGCAGCCGAACCGGGCGTAGAAAAATACGAATGTCTGTCTTGCACCATTGCACGCTGGCTACATCAATATCAAAGTCAGTAGGTTATGCCCAATTTAAATGTTTTAATCTTTTGTTCCACATTCACATCCACGTTGGAATGAATTACGTACACGTCTGCTTGGCCACAGCCTGAAAGAAAGTACACGCACACGGCACGCTCGCGGCACGCATGCACCGCACAGCGCTGAGCAGAGTAGAAATCGTTTACATACACCAAATTCAAATCATTCTCCCATGAAATTAAAATTCAGAATGTGAAATGATCATTCACACATTTTAATGCTTCAATGAGAGCGAAAGCAAGACGTAAGTACAGCAAATAAGAGTTGGAGCAAAGCTTTACCACATGAGCTCAATGCCAGCAGCATCAGGATGATTTGGCAATTGACAATGCAAGCAAGGCAGGCAGGCAGGGAAATACTTTCATTTCTATTATCAATATTTGCACTTGTAAACAAAAGACAAAGAGCAGGCAATTGCAATCGCAATTTGTTCTGCTGCCTGCAGTTGAGCTTAAATAGCTATTGATTAAGTCAGGATGATTGCAGACAAAAATAAACACTTAACTTGGCACTTGTTTGGCAGAGAAATCTTAAATGATGGTCTGGCCTGGTCTGCGATGGGAAACGGAGAAAATGACAACAGTTTGGTTTTGATTTGTAATTCTTCGCGTATTTCAGGATGCCATACGGCGACTTTTTAAAGACGTTCACCGTGATGGAAGTCATTCACTTGGACGAGGAAACGAGCAAAGACGAAATCACACTTCGGCACAAGACCCCATGGAATGTGCGCCAATACATTGGATTCTGGATGCGTGGCGTGACGGCAGGAGGTTGCAGAAACAATGTCGGTATGTCTTGCCCTCGCTTATCTTCTGAATCTTGTACGCATACACTTGTCCTGTGTCCTCATCCTGTCAGCTCAAAATTTTGCGAATGCGAATGCGAACAAGGTTATTGTTGTAATCTGTCTTCACCTGTGACAAGTTACAATAAAGACTTATTGACAGCTTGCAGTTGTGACTCGTGATTGCGATTTGCGACCACTCGTGTACGTGTTTTGCAAGTCATGTCCTCACGCGGCTTCACACCATGATCCCTGCAATTAATTATTCCATTAATGGCAACCGATAAGAATTTGCATTCGCTGTTTGCGGGCACGGACACGAGCTGTGGAATTTTAATTGGTGTTCTTCTCCTTGCATTGCATTTCAGACACATTCCACATCAATCCACAGCTGCACCTCTTGCTGAGTGACATGGAAGAGGTCGTCATTTCCTTAAACCAGCACGCAGTTATGGATCCAAAGGTAAGCACTAAAACATCACGATGAGGCGATGCATTCATTACCGCTAACGCTTGACACGTTTCAAATGCCCTACCATGTTGACAGGTTATTGGATTCTCAATCTATCCCCTCGTCAAAAACAATACGGATTCAATCGGGAAATCATTTTTCAAGAAGAATAAAAGTCTGATCAATTCACAGTACACAAACAGCAGACAAGTAAGTTAATTAGACGCAGCATGCAGGAATCTTGAATATGTAACCTCAGCCCATGCATTTTTCCTTCCCGTCTCAGATCAGTCAACGATGTCAGCTGGAGCAAGGCGGCTATCTCGTGTTACCGACAACTTTTGAACCCGGCCAGGAAGCTGCGTTTACGTTCAGAGTCTACTCGAATAAGACGCTAAAACTACGGTATGCAACTGCATTTAGCAATTTGGCACGGCCTTCATGGCATTAAGAGAAATATTAAATGGAATTGCTTTTCTTGACTTTTAACAATGGAAGTTCGCATAAAATATTGTGATTATGAATAATAACGGTGATTATCCAAAGTTAACAAGGTTGCTGCTGCTCTGTGCTGTGCTGTGAAGAAATGAACAGAAACAATGAATGAATTCGTGTAATTCAATAATTTGCACGGCTACAAAAGAAAATATGCAGCTTATCATTGTTTCAATGCAGGCGAGGCCTGTCATAATGATCATTATAATAGAAGTAAACGAAATGCGATAGCAATTTGTCATCGAAGGAATTTAAATTTCCATCGATTGCCTGTATTGCATCGCATCGCAGAAAATTGCATTTTGAACTCACGCCGAATGACAAATCAAAAATTTATCACACTGCTGTCAATAATATTGCGCATAGAAATTCTAATTTTGCTAATTCGTATTCCATTCATTTTGGTTTTTGCAGAGTGATTGACACTTCACCATCTTTAGAAAAATCTGCCATTCTCAAAGTAAGTAATAATTGTCATACTAATTATATGGTGACTTGTATGGCAGTGTGGGCTTATAATTAAAATGATTTTGGGATTGACCCGACGCGGTGGAGGTTGGAACGTGTCCTGCATTTAAAGTCCTACATTTCTACAGTACAGTGCAACGGACTGTCCGGATTCGCCTTGCAGTCGTGGCAGTCGACAGTCTTGCATGCTTGCAATAATGCTTATTGATTATTAAATAAAGAAGGACAAATTATAATGAATGGGCAACACAACGGTCCAATGAACGCTTAGATTTAATCTGCGCACATTGCAATCATCGTAGTCGTATTTTGTACTTTAACGTAAACTTGCACTAATCTTAATCATCGTTTCAGTGACACGTGATACTTTCGCGAACGCAACTTTCAATTTACGAATTGCGCAATGCAATGACGATTTGCTTATCGCTTCTCCTGAAAAACATGACATAAATCACAACAAGCGTATTAGGATTACAAGAATAACCTTGTACATTTGTCTTCTTCTATTTTAGGCATCGCCAATTATCGAAAGCAAGAACTTTGCACAGTACGAGTCAGTATTCTTACAATTAGCCGATGAGCACCGCACAATCAGTGCCTTTGAGCTGCAAGAATTGTTGGAGGCGTGTCTGCCAAATGGTGAGTGCGACCGCGGCTCTGAGTGTTTGAGCATGAAAAGTGAAAGAAACAAATCACTTAATTTGGAGTGATGACTCTGACAATTTGTTATTCTCTGTTTACAACTAGATTATATCAAAAGTTGTGCAACATTGGAAGTATGTCGACAAGTCGTGATTGCGATGGACGTAAGTTGTGCATCTTAGCAATCATTTATGAACGCTCTCTGAATTGCAATGCATTTTTACTTGGCTTATGGCTGATTTTGAATATATACCAATGTTCTAGAAATCAATTTTTGGCCGGCTCAAATTCTCACAGTTTAAGGATCTGATGTTCAGCTTGAAATCTTGGCAGTCCGTGTTCAAGAATCATACGAAGGAGAAAACTGGAGTATTGAAAGCGGAACGACTTCGCGACGCGTTGTTGGAAGTCGGTAAGAACTCACCTTAACACGGTTGTACGCCACGAGTTCGAACTACCTTCAATACAAAATTAAGAGCGAGAATCGGCCATGATCACGAGTTTGACGAGACATCAGTTCGGACGCATTAAGAGCGACTTTAGATCACTCCGACAATCTCAACGGAAATATTATTGACTAGGACTGGAAACAGTTCGTTTGGAACAATTGCAGGAATTCTGGAAACATTTCTTGACATTTCCTTGGAGCAAAAGTTGGAGAGAATTCTCTTAGAACAATTCTTCTGGAACAACCTGCTGGGTGACGGCGGCCGAACTCATGTCTCGTGAAACTCCTGGCCGATTCGCATTCGTAATTTCACTATTTCACACTGACGATATTAGTTCCAACTCGTGATATTCGAACTGGTGACATGACCTGCTATAAAGGAGAATAATATTTCACGATTTAATGATGGCTTGGAATTTTAACATGAATTTTCTGTGCAGGATTTCAATTGAATAACGAAATTCTGCAAGTTCTCATTCTAAAATTCATGAAGAAAGACGGCACACTTCGGTTCGGAGATTTTGTTGGAGCCGTACTTCATCTCACCGTTGCATTTTGTAAGTGCCTTTCAAAATTAAGTCTGATTCGCATATTCATAGGAGTTTACTTTAATTTCAGCGACATTTGACAAGAAGGATCCGCTTCTCAACGGATCAATGAAACTTGGCCTCGCTGAGGTTCGAGCGCTTCATGCAGTGAAGAAATATGACTTCCATATTCTTAATTAATCACGTATTCTTCTTTTGCAGTGGTTAAAACTGTCCTTGATGTGCTAAGCCCAATCAGCTTAGAAGAACCTTACTGCCTCGACGTTAAATACGAGCATGCAAGTTAAAGAAGAAGGAAGTCCAGATAATTTAGCAATAGCTACCAGTTAAAGCGTCAGTAATTTTGTAATAACCCGTCTTGTAATTCTTGTTGCGTTTAGGTTCAAATCGACTTCCCTGTCTATATTTTTCTCTTTATAGTAAACCTCCTTATCTTTCCTTTAGAACTGTCCTTTAGATTATTGCAAGCAAACATAAGCATGTAAATAAGATAAAATGTTAGTTGACAATGCAGATAAATTAATTCGTACAAATTCTCGGAATGTCTTTTCTTTAATAAATTCATTGATATGTTTTTCGTAATCTGTGCTAACTTGAGATGTCTTTATTCACGTTTTTTACTCGAAATTGCTTGTGACAACACAGATCAATGAAATGATAGAATTGAGAGCATTCAGTCGTCAGTAGTTATCGAGTAGTTGTATTGAATTGTTCGAAATACTCTGCAGTCTGAGTATCTTTGTAGAGAATTCGATTGAGATACTGTTGTCGCAAAGAATGATCGCGTGCCAGTTGCCTGTTATCAAAACTCTGCTGGCGGAGCATGTCGCGCTTCTTGTGTTCCAATTCTTGGTCCAAGATCAAACGAGACAACGATTCTCGCCGGTTCAATTTCTCCCACGCTGCGTCAAAGTCCTTCTCTTCTTGATCCCGACGCAGTTTATCCACGTGTTGACGTCGTTGCTCCTCGCGTATCATTGCCAGTCGTTCAACTGAGTAGCCTTTGAAGCGGTCACGCGCTACGCCGTGTGGATGGCCGACGGAGGTTGAGTCCACAGTCTCGGTCAGCAGCTCACTGTTGATCATGTTGACGACGTGAGCCAAAGTGGCGTCGTCGTGAGCCTTCTTCTCGAGCATTTGCTTCTCCTTCTGCTCGCTGGCCAGGAAAGCATTAAACACTTGATTGGCTTTCGCCACTGCACGTTGTGCTTCCAACTCGGCGTTGTAAAACTGGTAGGCTCGGAGGTCAGCTTCTCGAACGTGTTGTAAGTAAAGTTCCAATGCCTAGCAGAAAGCCAATCCATTGCAATAAGCAACCATTGTCCGAAATGTCTTAATTATGAACAAACCTTGTTGTACTCTTCCTCGTTCATCCGCTTCTCCCGCAACTGCGCGTCCAGCCAGGCCTTACTCTGCAGTGCCTGCGTGGTGATCCGCTCCTTGTAGCATAAATCTTCACCTTCAAACTTCTGTATGGATGCTGGGCCACAACATTGGTCTTCGTCATGGAGTCGAGCTGGATACGACTTTGCCACGTACTTTGGATCATTCAAGTCAAACTCACGGCGATCTTCAAAACGTTGACATTGCTTGCGGTAGTCGTCCAAGCTTTTCTGTACTTCTCTACGATTCTACAACGAAATCTGAATGAGCAAAACGAGGTGAATAGTAAAGGGATTCTGACGATACCTGTTCCATGCGTCTGTCTAGTTCCAAGCAGAGCAGATCCTGGCGACATTGCTCATCGACGTAACTCCGGTCTCGTTCTCGCTCCTGGTACTCACGAGCTTTCTTCTCAGCAATTTGCTTCCTCAACGCGGCATAATCTTTCCCATAAATCCGCTCTTTCGGATTAAAGATGCGCTTCTTCCGTTCTTCTTCTGCCAACTGGCGCCGTGCAACAGCGGCTGCCAGCTTGGTGTCAAGCGATGTCTCAATACGGTACATTGCAGAATGTAACTGATGTCTCGAACCTCGGCGTCTGCAGGAGTGGCCGGTGATGTTATCAAGCTACAACACTTGATTCTATGTGATTTGTGATTGTTCACCAATCAAGCTAAGCTGGGGTTCTGAAAATATCGATATGCAGAATCCGAAATCACAAAGGAGACTGGCAGTGGAAGTATTGACTAAACAACCGAACGATCAAACAATTCACTGGGCAATTAGTGTAACAACCACGTATGCACTTGACTTGTTTAGCGCTATTTGTTTGAATTCCTCGAATTTACGCTTACTGCAGGATTAATAATAAACTCAAAAGTTCAGGATCACGGTCAAGATCACGTGACCTGAGCCTCAGCTGGAGATCACGATCACGGTCGCTACGGTATTAATAATGAAAACCAAGCAATGGTTCACTTGATCTTAATCACGGTATCTTTTGCACCCAGTCACGCTCATTCATCCTACATTCTACATCCTACATCAGATCACAGTGATCCGGTTCACGATTTTCTATTATTAATTCCAAAATGGTGACCGTGATCTAAAGATCGCGATCCGATCACGTGATCTTATTATTAATCCTGCAGTTAGTGTTCGCGAGCTCTAATCATTATTTCTTCCAAGTACGAGAGTCTCCTCCGAACAATCAGCGGCGGAAAATTATGTGCTTGAAAGGTTGGAATTGCATGGCCGAGCATTCTATAGCCTACGCGGAAGAAGCAAAATATTGTCATCTAATTTAACAAACTCTTTATGTATGAAGAAATCTGAAACTCTAATCGACGTTCGTTCGAACGATGTCAAATTTTTTCGCATTTAGGATTTAATTACGTTTCAACGAGTTGTACACTTAAAATTTGTGCGTTCTAGTCGAACGTAAACAGTAACATCATGAATCACAGTGGAACCAAAAAATTACAACTACATATAACACTACGCGTTATTTTGGTTGAGGTGTCATTAAAAAAATCACAAGGCAGAGGAATCCAGAAGCCAGCCACCAAGATTTCAAGACGATGGGACGACAGAAGAAAGACCTGGGAACCGGAAGCGGTGCATGGAGCTACTCTGCTCCACTCCACATCATGTCAGATTGACGCAGCTCACGCCACGTCGATGTTCGACTCCACGGAATCACACGCTGTTGACCTGCTGCCTGACTGTTTCGTACCACCTTTCTGGTTTCATGTGTGCTGCTGTGCTCACGCAGTAGTAATTGGGTCCAGAGAATTTCTTTTTCACATTCTGCCGGTTGAAATAAGACAAACGGTTCCACTTAAGTACTAGTTCAGGTAGATCAAACGAAGAGACCATATGATAGTGTCAGGTGGGGCTAACCGTTAGTTGTTTCGGGTCGGTGTAAGCTCGGCTCACAATGCCACACAAAGTGACCAGCACTGGTTTGAGTTCTTGTATTGTCCAGTGCACGTGCCTTGCTATGTTGTCGTTCCACATGTGCACGACGGGAAGGTCCATTCGATTTATCCTAGAGAGTTATATTCCTACTATTTATTCTATGCACTACCGAATTTGGAGATTTGACTTACATCATCGACAAGGCAAGACAACCGGCACCAAGTTTAGAGGGCAGGATTGCACTAGCCTCGTATTCGACCATTGCCAAGTCAAGAGCGAAGGATCCAGTAAAGAAAAGATCCCTGTAGATGTACTGCGCATAACAAAATAATAAAAATGAACCATCGAGAATCACCAGTACACGTCCAAGTCCTCTGATTTGAAGTCTTACCACTCCTGGGTGCTGAAATGTGACGATTTTGAATCCTCGCCGGTAGAAAATCAGAGACGACGCTGATGGAACTTGAAACTTAATTGCCTTCAAGATGAACTCCTCCATACTCAAAATGTCGTCGATAGAATATTCTCCATCTACTAAGTCCGTGTAGTCTCGTATTCTTCTTGGGAATGTTTCTTCGAATTTGCTTGCAATAAACAGGCACGTGACTCCAATTAATTGAAACACTCGCCTCGTAACCGAATTGTTGGCCTGTGTAAGAAGTACAACATTTAACATTGCAAATTGTCAATGCTTGTAAGGTAACATCCAGGAGGCGCTCACTTTTAGTAATTTATCCAGGAGATGTACTGCAGTATGGACTGTTTCGTCTGACATGCCGAACTGCACGCTGACGCTCACCAACCAGTCGACCAAAATTGCTCGCCATCTTGGACTGATTGAGGAATTGACCAGAAAATCGACTCCGTGAAAGTGACGCTTCTGAAACACAGCAGCGGAGTGAATTTACGATTCTCGTACTATAGCTTTAGTTGTGTTGAAATTACCTCTTGCAGGAGAAGATAAGTGTGAATATCTTCCAGATACTCGGGAATGCGAAGAAATTCAGGTGCGTATGGCAGGCTCATAACTGTGGATGGCTCCTCACTGAAGCGATAACTGGAGAACCCAGGCTGAGTAGGTGCAGTTGCATCTTTTCGCTGAGTGAGTTGCAAGGAATTCAATTTTTCGGTCACAGAAGAATTTGGAAGCGAAAGATGTGCCAGCGATTGTTGGTTTTCTTCATCCCTGTTAATAAAACTACTGACTTGATTCTAAAAACTTCAAACGATATGAATTGCGAATTATGTGAATCTGACGTACCTTTTTTGGGAAAGAGCGATTTTGTTCGATGTCTGCTTTCGTCTTGGCTTGACGATCACATACCTCGTACTTTTGGCAAGGTTCTTCGACACTGGAGGCCTGTTGGTCACATTCGCGACATTGTTGGAGAGTTCACCGAGCACTTTCCGTGGTGCAAGCCCAGCCATGCTCCGAGTGCGTAAATTGTAGACTGATTCAGCTGCTCTTCGTTTGGCGTCCGCGTACGGCTTAACGACATTCTCCTTCGTAGAGTTTCTCCCTTCAGACTTTGTGTGGGTTTTCTTTGCCGCCACGTTTGTGGGTATCTCTCCAAGCACACGACGTTGTTGCTGTGGAGCATTTGGAGTTTGATGATTGCACACTCCAGATTTTGATGCGTTCGTTGATACCACACTTGAATTTTGCGAGATTTGCGATTGATTGACCTCATTTTCATCTTCATAGATTAACTGCAATTAGAATCAGAGTAAAAATCGGGGCCCGAGAGTAGAAATTCGAGACCGGAAATCATGACCATTGAACTTACGCTTAGAGAGGGAGCCTTGAGAGTGCTGCGCCTCAGCTGATACTGGCTTCTCGTACTCATTGTGCACTTCGTAAGGAGTATTTGACACGAAAATTTGGACCTATTGATAACTTATCTCTGGAGGGGTTATCCGGAATCTAATTTGATGACAGCGCAAATCGAAGCTGTCAAAAGGACTTGAGGAATTGCTGAAAATTTCGCACTAAAATTCTGGAAACCAGGTAAAATCGAATAAGTTATTGATCGCTGAAACGGATTTTGGTCTGATCAAGTTGATACTTGCGCGAAGACTGAACGAAGAATTTGACAAAATGGAGTCAGGGGCTTGGAAGGGGCGACATGAATGCGGACTGCGAATGCAGTCAAAGTATCGCTTGCTTGTTTGGTGTCTTGGAGCAAATTAATGACAAATCATGCACATCGTTGACGTGAATGGTTGTATGACAACAGCGCATATCGCTCAGAAACAGAGTCAACGTCAATCAATGCATAATCAAATTCCTTCAAAGTCAATCGGTTAGAAGGCACAAAATCATGTTTGGTGTGTTCTTTGAAAATCTGCTGGCAACCTAATGATTGTTTGCTTCACCGATATCAATGCAAACCATGATAGAAACACACACCTTGAGTTGCATGTACAGCCTTTTAATATTTCGACAAATAACTTTGCGCTGTCGTGCTGATTGGGTTAGCGGTTCCTTCTGGAGAATACGATAAAACGTCGGTAATTTCGTGCTTAACTTCATCATGTCTCGAAGGATCGTCCTTTACCATTTCAGCAGTTTGTACTCTGGATATGGAATTAAAATATCTTGAACATTCTTAACAGATGGCCCGTCGTTGGGTTCATGCGATCAGGGCGTCAATCGAAAGATCTCGTCGAGTAGATTCCGACAATATGTTTCATACGGAGGAAACACTTCTAGCAAAAGTTACAGCCATTACAAGTTGCACGTTTTACCTTGTAAAGTCAATGAGAGCGTATTGCAAGTGAGGGCCGTGGGGTCAGGATCGTTGTTATGGAGTGCCAGCTAAAGCTCCGCTGGACGCTATGCTCCGGCTACGCCGGCCTGGCTCACCGAAACACATCGCGTTGCTCGCTTCGCTCGCACAAGTACCAACCTTTTATGGCCTTTGATGAGATTAACACGGTGTATTTATGGTCTAACCATGATCACTCTGATGGAGTGGCGGACAGAACAACTTTACTCCACCGGGCCAGCTGATAATGCGCAGTAAACACGTAATCGTAACTCCAGAAATTGGTGTTAAGTGCCAAACAGGCAAAACTCACGAATTGGATGCCCATACTTGTGAAAAACGGAATAAAGGAATGGTGACTTTCAAGATTTTTATAGTATGACACTGAAGAAAGGACAATTAAATTTCATGCATTTATCCCCAGTCGTAAAATCCGGCTTTGACCTTGGCTGAGCTTCTGAGGTGCGCCAGTATCATAAAGAAATTAGTTATGACTGTAGCGCTATTATCAATTTCACTCGTCGGACCATTGTGTTATAATTCCGTTTCACTTCCGTACACGCTGCCTGCGCATTCACGAATGAGACGATTCTGCACATTCGCAAAGAGGATGTGACAATCAAATGTTTCGTGTCAAATGCATATTTTTTCAGGACAAAGGTCGAACATGAATCATGCGTTCGGTAATTCATGGCGATTCTCACAAAAATGTCGCAGGGTCGAGTTACGCAATTTGTGTCGTCAACATCTCAGAGTTGCAATCGGGACACCAGAATTACGAATTGACCTCAACTCAGGCCTACTGAATTGCCTTTGAACTTGTCTTGAATTGTTGAATTGGCTTAGTTAAGACTTGTAATCAGCAAAGCGGACGAAGCACGAATACTGCAAATATTCTGTTGTCTGCTTGCAGTCGTATACGCTACGATTGTCCTTCTTTTCGTTTTCGCGAACCGTTCAAGGTTAGTTCTAGTTTAAGGTGAGCAGGAAATTACGAAGCAATAAATTGGTTCAGTGCGGCCAGGTTTTAATACTGGTACTGTCCATTAATTCCTCTTGTGACGGCTTTTCGCCATCTCCACATACCATTCGTGTGTTTAGAGAATGATTCTTACAACATGCATGCAACATTCTACCTACCACACAAGCACAATGTCAAGATAGCACGCAGCAATACACATTATTTTTGAACGTTGCTGGTTTAATTATTACGATAATATAATTTATTAGCGAAACTTGCTGAAATTTCCCACAATACAATGCATGCAACAGTGACTCAAATAAAATGGCAATTAAACAACTGCATAAATTCCTCATAAAAAAGGCATTGCAGGTTTTTGGGTGCAGCAAACGACGTTCTGAGGGCGCGCAATTCTCCATTGGACCACGATCCTTAAAGACCACAAATCGCCCCAATTAAATTCTAATCAGGAGTCCAGGCTAGAGAGACATCGTTCCGTGATGAGTGAGTGATGAGGCTGCAGGACCGGAAACAGCCGCGAAAGGGTTCCCACACAATGCTGGCTCGTGCTCGCTAAATTCATAATTCACAATTGCAGATCACGCGAGACCCGAGCAAAAGCAAGAGCAAACTGAACCATTCTGGTTCATCTAAGCGACCTTGAATTCATTCTGCAGAATTTCATGAATCACAGAATTGCGTTTGCATGCGACCGAGCCACCCGTCACCGTCGCACTTGGCCTTGCCCTTCCTCACCTTTGCGTAGTTTTTCTCCCGGATTTTATTATCTGCCAATTATGAATTTGCTAATCCTCACCTTGTGCCTGTGCCTTGTGCATGTTTCTGTTTCGCTTTCAGAATTTTGCACGCAACAACCAACAATCCATTTGCTTTGCGTTGTCATCCGCAAAAACATAAACAGTGGCAATTACAATATTATACGACGACACGACCACGATGCGGCTGACTCTTGTTACCTCTTTCTTGACTCTTGCCTCGATTGCCAGTGCTTTGAGACAAGGCAAGGCTGGAAATTATTTGTTATGAGTTCCTGAGAATCATCAAACGCAAAATGCATGCACGGCTCGCGCAACAATGAACGACTCGTCAACTACCTGCCAAAATAAAATGATTTTGTACTTGCTTGTGCTGGTGCTTAGCAATGAGCTCAATTCATAAAATAAGAATTACGACCAAGTACGAGTACGCAATTGACGAGGCGAGGATTCACGATTCGGAAGAAAAGATGACTTGAAGAATGAATGAGTACTGATGACTCTCAACCTTCTTGCTCATAACCGTCGAGTAATTATCAGAATGCAGGTGAGTAGTGAGTCGTGAATGGTAAATGACAACCATCAGCCAGGTAAAGTGTGACATTTTTAAATATTGTCGTATTATCCCAACTTCCTGTGTTTTGTCAATGTTGTGTAATACCGACGAAGAGTGTGGAGCTGAATAATAATTGCTGCGTGCTGTACGGTTGTACCACCGCCTTAATACCGTAATTACCGAAACGTTTCGCTTTGGCCAGGCGTACAGCACTTAAGAATTAAGGTGGCTGAGGCTAAGCTAAGCTAGGCCAGGGCATGGAATAGCTATTGCTATTATGCTAAATGCTAATTCTTAATGCAAACGTTGACTCGTTGTGCATACAGGAATTGCTATTGCTTGCTGGTGCTATTACTAAACTAATTATGGCAATGATGGTAATTTCCTAAATGGAACTTAACCCCATACTCGTTTACTCACGCATTCACATTCGTCATCAGCATCATGGAAGCTGATGCTATGAGCCATAAGCATGGTGCTCGGTCAGAATTCTATAATTCTATTCCATACTCCGTCGCATCGGCCCAGAGAGAATTGGGGGTCTTGAAGTGGATCCTGATTTTCCTGACTTTCGGCTTCGGGAATTTTGTTTGGATTGCACGGTGGTGCACGGACAGGGAAACCGCTCAAATGCAATTCAATCAGGCGCCGTAACAAATATGGGAAAGGAAACTCGAAACACAATTCTGATCGAAAGATAGGACAGTTTGGGAGCTGTAGGCTTTGCAATTTACAAGCTCCGTAGTTCATTTCATGGAGTGTGTGACAAGTACCTTGAGATTTTAAAGTTATTCATGGTAGTAGCGCCAGGTGTAGAGTCTGGGTTAAATTAGCATTAAAATCGCTGAGTTTGCGAACGCACAAAATGACGCAGTTCAAACAGCGCTGTGCACGTTAAACAAATGCAAGTCCGAGCCCAAGAATAGTTAGCATGATGCCTACAGCATATGAATGTAAAGAGGTTTCGACATCCATCTTCTTATTTTCAACACGATTTACTTACGCACTTGAAACTTGAAACTGGCTGGCTTGGCTGAGAAGGACCTTTAACTTAACTTAACTTGATATGACGTGTTTATGGAATCGCTTGGCATGGCATTGTTGAAATGTAGCATTGCTTGCGTCGCGTTGTTGGAAGAAACTGACGGACGGACGGCCTGCATGAAGTATGAAGTACACGCCGCCATATTTCCCAGGCCAGCAACCACGCTAACGCTAAACTTAAACTTAAATATTCTCATAATTGTAATGGAGCCGTATTCGTATTCACATTGTGCATGTTGAGAAGCACGCAAACCCGACAAGCAGAGTAAAGCAGGCAGGTAAGGCGAAGGTGAGGTGTAATTTACATTTCTTATCCTCATTACTATTAGACGGCTGAAATCTTGTATTCATCATCATTCACAAAACATCCTCCACTGTGATCCACGCGTCTCTCAATTTCCTCCATTGTGCTCACTCACTTCGAAACGTGCGTTTGCGTTTTCGTTGCGTTGTTTAACTGCGAGACTTCCACTTAACGTTGATGTCGATTCCATTCCAAGTTTGTAAACTTTCTATACGCATTACGTGCGTGTTTGTATTTTGTGGATCCCGAAATTAACACTTAACACTCTTGTGCTGTGCCGTACTTCATTCATTTCGTTTCACATTTACTTCCCTCACGCCTCGTCTTCCTTTTGTGCTGGTGGCTGATGCTGCTATGTTCGTGTACCTCTTCACAACATTATAATTAGTACTTCGTAATTAGGCTTCGATTTCCAGTCTGTTTTGTTCCGTACTCCGCCGAGTTGTGATGTTTGACTCACCGTCTGTCATCAGTTAAACTTTACATTCAGCGTTAGGTGAAAGTGACTACAAATCTGCTTGCTGACTTGCAATTTGTGAGTGGGAGCGATTTGCTAGTCCCGCTTGGAGTCGGGAATCAGGAATTCGCTCAATATTGTGGATTGCAGTGCAAACAATTCGTGAACATTTCGTCCAAGTGAAGTTTTGTCTCCGACGGGCAAATTGATCCGTCCAATTTTACACGAGCCAGTGGATAAGGCTTTGAATCTTTGAAACCGGTCCAAAATGGGAAACGCTGCATATCGCGGAGTCAGCGCCATGTCAGCGGTAAGAGCGTCATGCGGCATGTCGCCAATGCTTAACAAGTGGACATTTTAATCCAATGCATTATGCCTCCGTATCATTTTCACTTTCAGATCCTGGGGCTGGCTGTGATTATCGTGTCGGGCATTCTCCTCGTGCAGTCTTTGCAGTACCGAAACGAATTGGGATACATATTTGGTTACCAGTATCCGAACATAGGGGCTGGAGCCTACAATAATTATAATCGTTACACCTACAACATTCTGGGATACGAACTTGATCCGTTAATAGGAATTTCTGCTGGTGGTATTGTTGTGGGGCTTATACAACTCATTTCAAGCTTCATGCTCTGTTGTGGCAAAAGAGTGAGTCCTCGAACCTTGCGTTACATTTCCATCTTCGAACAACATTTCGTATGAAAGCCAGCGACTTATTGCTTTGTATTGCCTCTTAATGCGGAATTAGCAATCAAGCCATTAGCGCCGACGCCGAAAGCATTTCATTTATTTAGAGAATTTACACCGGCATGGTACTTAAATCAATCTATTCCTTACGTCAAAATTAAGTTAACGATACAATTCATAGAGATTTGTGAAGCTTAATTGGAAAGAACACATGTGAACCATTTGGTTCTGTTAATTAAACGGAGCCTGTTGACACCTCGAGAGTGCAGAGAGCTAAGATGAACATGAGCTTGAAGGTCGTAGTCATGTGCATAAACTTGTAAGATGGCAGCGTAACATGTGCATTTTCCTCATTTGAATCTGGACTATTGCTTTTTCTCACGGACCACACAGCTCAATACGTATAAGTTCAGGTCGTGGTCATGTCATAGCTCCATGTTTTTCGCAGGACTTGGTATGGAATGGGATGTGAATTAATTGCGAATTTCTGTCTTTCACATCTGTATCACTCGCATTTCTTTCGATTCCATAAACGGTGCACCTGTGTGTGTACGTGTGCTTCTTTTTATGTAAATCTTCTGAGAATCTTTGCCGCAAATCAGGAAGTGCTGAAGAAGCATGTGAATGTGAACTTGATTCTAAAATTATATAAAGATTACCATAATTTCTCGTATTGACGACAAGATTGGTCTTGACAAATTGGTAAACTGTGTTCGTTTAGAAGTGTCCAAAATCTTTAAAAATCTGAATCTTGAAATGCATGTCAATCGATGCGCTCTCTCTATCTTCGTATACATTTATTACGCTCGTCCTCGAACTTTATGCAAAATTCAATCGTAATTCACTATTTTCAGTCACTATCAATTGGATGGGCCGTTGGACAATTTCTGCTCTTCATTGCCGCCGTGGTCTGCTTCGCCCTGGCGATCTACTTTCAAGCGTACTCGTACAAGTTCATTCCCGGATACGGAATTCTAGGCGGCGGTTACGGTGGCGGCTTGGGTGGGGTTGGATATGCCGGTGGTGTTTACCCGGGAGGAGGGCTGGGCTACGGCGGAGCTGGGCTGGGCTACCGTGGAGCGTACGATGGTTATGGCCTTGACTATTACTGCAATCCCAGTGGACAGGCGTACTGTGCACTGTTGGGAATTGACATGATATTTCTGCTTGTCGCCATCTTCGTCGTCGGATGCACAGCAAGGAACGGTCACGACGAATATTCAGATGCTGCAATTCATAAACGATACAACGACAACATAAAACATGTGGCCTAAGTTCCAGACTTCACTCATTTCCAGTTTAGATAAGTGCTAATATTAAGGGTATACGCATTACGTAAGCTTGTCAATAGTTTGAAATTGAGACCATTTTTTGTACCTTTCAATGTGATGTGCTTGTTTTCTTAGTTTAGCCCTTGCAGTTTGCTCGTTACAAATTGAATGTAGTGATGCTTCCCGTTCATGTGTGCATAAATTCATTGTTGTGCGGTAGCAGAAAAGAATTCTCAGAGATAATAATTAAAGGAATTAGTTAACCTTCAGCTATTCATGTGAAGTAGGAATGTAGTTGACAAAGCGAGCTTCGGGTGACTCAAGCAGAAGAGAACATGAAGAGGACAATTTCAGTAATTCGTTGCCTCTGCCGTGCTTTGTGTCATTGGTCACGCATTCTTTGCAATAATTTTAAAAAATTATTAATATTATTATAGTATTAGTCATTACATGTCTATATTTAATGCCTGCGAGTGCCTGACTGGCTGGTGACTGGTTACTGGTTACATGTGTGTCATATTGTCAATCTTATGTCCTTTGAATACTGCATTTTTTATGTTATTAAATTAAATTGGTTGAATCCAAATCCAAATTCAACAACGCGATTTACTTTATACTGTTCTGCGTCTTATTTCTGTCATTCATAGTCATTGCTTCTGTCTATCCACTTTGTGTAAGTTTCTTAACATTTTACGACTCTAGTGAGAAATTCCCCTGAAAGCTGAAATTGAAATGTTGCGAGTAGACTATGAATCTTTGTGTGTGTATTTTTATTACTCGTGGGCACGGAGTTTGTCGCAGACTCACTTTCGTTGCAGGAGAATTGCAGAATTGCGGCTCGTAAAACTGAAATTGAAATTCTGTGAGCAAACACAGTGTCAGCAGGATAACGACCCAAGACGGCGACTCATAAGGCAAATATTGTTCTACCCGTTGCGTTCGCACTGCGTTGCATAATTTCATTTTCTTTCCAAAGGTGCTAATTGTTACGTACTAAAATTCGTATTCGCATTTGTAAACTGCAAAAAGTATGACGCTGAAGCTGAAGCGTGCTTTTTTGCGTGTGCGCTGCCTTATCAGACTTTTTATGCTCAGACTCACAGGCCCTTACCTCGTATTGTTGACGTATTGACATTTTAATGTCGTTTTCTTAACAATACGCAAGTGCATGCTAAATTTATGCATTTTTGTTCACTTTTTATGTTTTACTTTTTACATAATCGTAATCGTAAATGAGATGTGATGCAGTAATCTTTTGTTGTCTTTGTAGCGTCGACTCGAGCTGTTTCGAGTGTACGTAAATAATCAGAATGTGTGTAATAAAAGGAAACAAATTAAAAAGATTGTAATAATTCTAACATTGCTGGTAGTTTCTAGTTTATTGATTTTTTGTGGGTATTATTTATGAACATGCCTGCCAATTTCTAACTTCATTTTCGTCGTCGTATTGTGTCGTGTCGCGCGAACAAGAGAAACTGGCATTTGGCAAGTGATAAGAATTCCTTTTGTATTGTAGAAAAAATTACTAATGACCTAAATCTGTGTACTGCCAGAAGACCATTACTAATATCCATTTCTGATTGCTCTTTTCCAAATGAGTCACGTTCTTCCCGGAGAAATTAGGCGTATTTCTTTGTTTACAGACGTATATTACTCAAATAATGATAACTGTTACCAAGTGCGGAGCACGTGTGAGCTTATTTAATGTGGATTTGAATAAAGTTACGTAACACAGACAAAATGTTGTGCTGGTGCTGAAGATTATCTACTGATAATCCTTCTTCCTGAGGATGTTCTTTAATCTTTTCCCTTCTTCGCCCTGATTACCAAATTCGCTGAACGCTGATTAGATGAATGAATTATTAGTTTACTGCTTATGGATGAAGAGGATTATGATTGAATAGTTTCCTCCACCGCCATTCTTCCTTAATAAAATCAGCACCTCGTTCCCCAATCATGATCGACGCTGCATTTGTGTTCACATTCACAATGTACGGCATGACGCTCGCGTCAATGACTCTTAATCTGTTGGTTCCGATAACTCGCAGCTCTGAATCCACCACAGCGTTGTGCGCGTACGGCCTTCCCATTGACACAGTGCCAACAAAATGGAATACGGTCAGGGTGCAGTGCCTTGCAAGACAAGTCCAGTACTCGTCCGAACGAAATGTTTCGTTAGCGCAAGTAGGAAATGGAGTTGGGTTCAGTTTTGCCCCCAGCCGTTGAAATGATGGAGCATTTTCGCCCAGGTTGACAGTCCGTCGGATTCCTTTAGAATTGAGAAAATGCAGAACTTTACAATCATAGGACATGCCATAACTAGTCTGAAATAAACTTGAACCTACCGTCCACAAGAACTTTGATATCATGTCCATCTTTGTCCTCAAAGTATCTCGGATTCAAGAGCGGAGGGTCATGATGGTTCGCAGATTGTAGTTTGAGTTCTCCTCGCGCTTTGGGCCTTGTCAGCACAGTCATGAGATGAAACCCATCTTGGCGAATCACAGGTTCATAATAGGCATCCAGAATTCCTGGTTTTACATTGAAAGCTTTCGTCAATATCTCCGGAAAGGTTGAATGCGTGCCCAGTCCAAGGAACATCCACTGCAGATCCGGCCAAAACCTCTCTCCCGCTCCTTCAGCCAGTGATGATGTGAACACGGCGTTTGCGACGAATCCCGTGGATGAAAACGCTCCGGTTCCGTTAGCAAAATAGTTCTCGACATCAGCCGGGGTCACGTCGCGGTCAAGGAGAAGTGAGGATGGTGATTTGATTGTGAATGGTCCGACTATGGTCATGACATGATCATGAAGATTTTTGCCAACTGGTGAATTGACACGCACAGGAATCTGCGAGCAAACGACCAAATGGATCTTGTCAACATTGCAGGTTTCGCTAACACCATTGAAGATTCGTTTTTTACATCAAGTAAAGTGACAAAAATAGATCAAGATGAAGCTTTCGCGTGTTTGAGTCGATTTGCAATGTCGAAAGTTGGGATTCATACGTTGCAGCAGCTTACTTACGCCTAACTCCTCCAAGTGCTCCTTCGGCCCAATCCCGGACAGCAGCAGCAATTTAGGACTGTCAATTGCTCCGGTGCTGAGGACAACCTCGTAATTGGCGATTGCAAAGGTTGGAACTCCATGGCGTTCGTACTTCACGCCATATGCTGTAATGTTATCTTCTCTAAATAATACCTGTAAACATAAAAGTGTTGAACATGGTTTTGATGTACCGAGGCTGGCGCATGGTGGTGTAATGACTGGCCTCATAAGCCTTCGAAAACTTGTGAATCGTTAAGCTGTCCCGGTATTCTCTTATTGGCTCCAGAAAAGCTTTGAACGTGCTCCATCGATGGCCTTTCCTGTGTGTGGTTGTGCCTGATGATGCTCCTAGAATTAAAAGCATGTTAAAATGTAAAATTTTTGTCTACTCTCTTACTGATGAGTAGCCATTAGCGATAGCGATTCCACCTTCGCCGTGTGGAGCATTCAGATCAACGGCAGGAATCCCATCCCATTCGGCGGCTTCCAAGAACTCTTGGACAAGAGGACGGTACGATAGTCTTCCTACACTCAATGAACCACCATTTGTGTGGAACTCAGCTTCATGACAGGAATAGGAACAGTTAGTCCGACTCCGATAAGAAATGAAAACTACAATTCGAGACCTCGCCCAAAAACTTACGTTGGAGGACATCGTCCTCAGTCTCGCAGTGGAAGCAATAATCTTCCGACTTTTTGAAATACGGGATAAGTTGCCGATAACTCCAGCGGTCATCACCGATAACTTGGGCCCAATTATCATAATCCTTCGGATGTCCGCGCAAATAAATCATGATGTTCAGGTTGCTGCTGCCACCTAACCCTTTGCCACGTGCCCAGTAACTTTCCTGTCACGGTGAATAAATTGCCTTTGAATAAAATTGACCTTTTTACAGTTGCATGAGGAATTTCAGTACTTGATTATTTAGCGCAAAGCAGGAAGACTCCTGTGGAACAGTCCGATACATGTAATCAGTTTCAGGACGTCTAACCATGTCGTATGCGAATCCCGGCACTTCTTGAAGCGGGTTTGGGTCTCCGCCCGCTTCGATCAACAGCACACGGAAGTTCTCCGAGAGACGATTCGCGACAACGGCGCCAGCCGATCCAGCTCCGACTTTAAAGAAATGCAGAGTTACAATGAAGTTCAAAGAGGAAGAATCTTCACGCTTCAAGTAAATTGTCACAATATTACCGACGATGAAGTCGTAAATGTGGCTGGCCGATTTCTCCTCCACGAATTCCTCGTAGTTCTGCTCAATATCATAATGCTCGAATGCGGTCAAGAATCCTGGGAGAGGATTTTCACCGGATCCTTCTCGATAGTAAAAGGGAAGAATATCTGCGATTAATGAGTAAAAGCAAAGACCCATAGCGAACGTCGTGATGAGATCCATTTTTGATAAATGGTAAGCGTGAAATGGCGCAGCAGATGCAAAAGTATTAACTCAGATTGAAAAAGCATGAAATTCCAATTTTACGGAATCTATTAAATTCAATTATGCAGTGCCTGAAACAAAAGAGTCATGTCGTGTTGTTTCGTGAGTGTCAATCAGTGTACAAAATTCTTGTCACGCAAGGCAAGGTAAGTGAAGGTTTGACAAAAGCGTTCGGCAATTATCTTCAATTAGCGGAAGGTAACAGTGAAAATTATACTGCAGTTCGAGTACTTTCGATGTCCAAGACACGGCTTGAAAGGACAAGCCACCATAAAAATAATTTCATAATTGTAAATCTACGTGAAGGGTGTGTTTTAGGAAACCTATATCACATAACAAAATGTCACAAGTCAAAGCATTCAATCTTCGAATTCCATCAACTTCGTGGGCTTAATTTTAGCTGAAGCCATGACTTAAATGAAATGGTGACGTCTTATGTTATTTGGTTCTATTTTCATCACGGACACGATGAATTTCCTGAGAATTAGTGGCTTTGATCTTAGGTTCAAAACTTATTAAGAAAATCTTGAGATTGCAGTGCGCACTTTCGCAATCGCATTCGCCAGTTCGCATGCACAAAATATGCCTGAATTCGCCATAATAAATATGCTGCTACATGAATGCTTGGGTTCACGTCGAAGAAGACAAAGATTGACTGTCCTCATCTCACATAACAAGCGCATTTGATCAAAAAGGCATGCACATGAAATTAAACGAGTTAAACTCGTGTTTCTTGATTCAAGTTGCAGTTCATCAACAGACACGAGCAGCGACCCATTCGAATTTGCATTCTAACTGTAAATTCCAGAATGTCGAGGAGCCGGGCCGAGTTCTCTGTTTTCGCCATCGTACCGTCACAATTGCATTTGGCATGACCGAATGAGCAAGGCATTAATTGGGCGGGATGATCAGCTCAATTATTATTATGAGGATGTACTCAATCAAACCTTTACTTGTTGCGTCGTGGCTCGGCTGTTGATGTGGTCTCAAAGGTTCCCAGATTCTCATATCGCGTTCTATAATGGGATTCTGTTCCGATGTTGCCCAAGCCAATAGCCGACGTGTACAAGACAAAATCATACGTATTTGTACACAGACTTCAATGCACAAAACCTATTAAAATGAAGGTCATCGGAGGGTTATCTGGAATCTTCCTCATTTTATCATTTTCTTGAGGCATGATTATCCGCTCTGCTGGCTTGAACAATGTTGAAGTTGTCTGGATTCTGGAGACCTGACGAGCTTCTCCACTTGCACTTATTTACGTAACTGCTTAAGCCGTGCCGTATTTAAAGACTGGAGAAGGCTTCAATGCACGGCAATGCGGTATTTGACATGTACGCGGCCCGACCGACCAAATAATTGAGCTTGTCTTGCCCTATCAGCTTAGTACCAATACGGACTTGAACCAAGAAACATCAAACAGCTCAAAATACCGGTTTTTTGTGTCCCCGTGAGAGAAATTACATAATGAGACCACTTTTGGCATTGATTGCTTTTGCAATTCTCACGGTAAATCGCGGCCAAGCACAATGGAATGTATTTGGAAGCAACGAGCAGATACCAACATTTCAACTACGGCCTTTTCAAAATATTAGGTTGGTCAGTGACTCGGTAAATTGCTAAAAACTAAGCAGCCAGTGGTTGAATTGCAATATCTAATTGCAGGTCGATTATTCATGAAATTGGAAGTGATCAGCCGGTGCTACGAGTTCCAACTCAAACTCGTACTGGACACAGCTACCGCCCAACGAATGACGATATCCCACCGCCGTGGAGGCATCACATTGACTTTGACGTGAGTAATTAACCTGACTTCGCACTGCACCATTAATTTCGATTTCAGCATAAATTATTGTTATTTTCAATCTCTAGGAACAACATCCTGGCGAGGACTTGATTGCCGATGAAACCGTGCCGGATGCCGTCGAAGAAATTCGGGTCGTCGTGCCCCAGTTCGATGATCAACAGACGCGTGACAAGAACGAAGGCGGCAGCGACAGTGAAGGGGCATCCCCGCCAAGGCGAAGAGGTCGACAGAGAAACGTGTTTCGTGGTGTCATTGACACTTCTGCGGAGGACGACTCGATCATACGAGTTCCATCATTCCTCAACTCACGTAAACAACACTTAGTCAAGATTAAATATTTATAACAGAGTCCAAAGGGGAGACGGAGATACGCTTTTACACTACATTGCAATAAAGTAGGCCATAGTCGTTAATTCTAATTTGCTTTGAGATGTGGTTGATTTCTACGCAGGCGTAAGTGTAAATGATGATCTTGAATCGATTTGGTCGCAAGTATTTGGGCGGAGGAACGTCAACGTCTTCCAGCCATGGTGGAAAGGGTAATAAAGGCGCTTGACTGGTTGCAAAATTCTAAGCGAAAGAACTAAAGTGAGGGCGAACTTTCAGGGAAAATGTATGCGTTAAACGAGAGGAGGAAGATGGAACAATTGCGACCGATGAAGATGAGGTGCAGTTTG
The DNA here is from genome assembly GCA_009869945.1 of Mesaphorura yosii. Classification (NCBI taxonomy): domain Eukaryota; kingdom Metazoa; phylum Arthropoda; class Collembola; order Poduromorpha; family Tullbergiidae; genus Mesaphorura; species Mesaphorura yosii. The sequence continues at coordinate 432,341 of WIXG01000010.1, read as the reverse complement.
AAGCCAGCGATGGCGATACGGAATCTGTCACGGGCACTCGCAATAAAGAAGGAAAGCCGTCATTTCACATGAAATTCTCCTCGTGTGAGGAGAAGGACCAGATGCATTCATGCATGACACATCTTATTGGGCCGAATATCAACAAAACCATTCGAACAGACTACGAATGCTGTCACGGGTATCTTCTCAACATCAGGCGACAAGTTTGTGAAAGAGGTATGGACAACTCGCCAATTCATAGGGTCCTCTCGATTACATTATAATTTACGTTCTCAATTTTCTAGGGTCACTCAAACCTATTGCCAGTACGCTGGCCGAAGTCGGTGCAAAGGAGTTCAGCCGACTCGTCGCGAATGTTGGACTTGAGTCAAAACTTACGAACGAGAATTTGACGCTTTTTGTCCCTACTGACGACGCAATTGCGACTTTCATGCAATCAAACCGTGACATAGACACCGTGAGTCATTTTATCGGCGCAATGCGCAATTTATTTGACAAGCGAATGAATGAAAGTACGTCTAACAGAACGAGATCACGGTGGCACTCAACAGAGACGACGCCCTCAGACGTCGTCGTAATGTCCTGTTGCATGCTCCAAGCACGTCACAAATGGGTATTTACACAACCGAGCAGGTCCATCCAATTAATCTACAGCGACCATCAAGGCCACAGGTTCCAGAGCCACAATTGACTCAGGACGGAAGTGATTGGAGGAACAACGCACTATCGGAGCATGATAGACACTCCAGAGCTCGCTCTCATCAGCAATCTGCAACAAGCCGCTCTGATGTCAGTTACTCACACACTGATAACGACAACAGCGAGAATCTTCAGCAGCTCCTTCTGAATCATATGGTGTCCGGCAAATTGAGCACGCACGACTTTGTCGACGAACAAATTCTGTACAGCGAGGACAGGGACAGAAGCGTGCTGAGACTGAACACATGGAACGTGAATGGAGAAAGGGTGAATACGATCAATTGCGCAAGACTGGTGTCCGTGAACCACCGATGCTCGAATGGAATGATTCATATGATGAACGGAGTCGTGAGACCCGTCACGAAGACAATTGCCGATGTGGTGACGAGCGAACCGGAACTGACCACTCTGAAAGCATGTAAGTTGGTGGCCTTTTCTTCGTCCCTTTCACCTTCTTGCAATACTTGTAAGTCGTTATTCTAAGCCGGGTTAAAATCTTTGCAGTTGTCAGCATCACCAATTTCTTGACCTCATTTCGCGACACTGAGGCCCATTTCACTCTTTTTGCACCGACCAACGCAGCCCTTAACAAGTTGGGGCCGGGAATGCTGGCAAAACTCAGAAATGGTGACCCTTGTCTAAAAAGTAAGCGAGCAAGGTTTCACAGGTTCTTAATATACCTGGACAGGACTACGAATCATAATTTGTGGTGATGTACAGGAATTATGAGAAACCACATTCTTCCCATCACCCTTTGCACGTCGATAATGACACAAAAGGGAACTGTCAGGAATTTGAACCACGAACTGATGTCGATGGAAAGAAGGACGGACGACAAACTTTTTATAAATGGCTCACAAATTATCACACGAGACATCGTGACAAAGAATGGCATCGTCCACATTATTGATGCCGTGCTGACAACGGAATTGGACACACCCGTCGTTTCTGCGTTGGAGCGAGCTGGTTTCACTTCGTTCCTAAATAAACTCGAGCAAGTTGGACTAAAGAGCGAGTTAGACACCTTGAAAAATATTACAGTGTTCGCTCCAACTAATCAGGCGATGGATTCCATGCCAAGTGAGGTTCTGTCCAATACGACGGTGAGTACGACACTCGAAACTTCTTTGTACGTTATTTTTTTTAAAGAACTCTAATTTGTAATTTGAAACAGAGACTCCGCGATATTCTGTTGTACCACATTGCGACGCCTGAAACAAGAGCTTGTCACTTTACTCATGATCAGCTTCTGAAGACAAGATTGAGTAATCGCTCAATCCGAATGAATCTTTATTCAACTGTAAGTGAATAAAGATAGGTCCGTCAGGTGATAGGAAGAACCGAACTTATGTTACCATTTTTTAAAGGTATTTCCGCTGGCTGCCGACAGTGAAGTCACGGCCCAATGCAGTGTTCTGAAGCGAGTTAACTCACCAGCTTGCAATGGCATAATTCATACTGTCGACCGAATTCTCATCCCGTCGGATATGAATTTGCTTGAGACACTGCAGACGCAAAGCGATTTCTCAATCTTCACGCGACTCCTTCAAGTAAAATTTCCGTACTGCATACTCATCTTTTTTTGGCGTTTTGGCGATTTGACACGGCGTGCATTGTACATTGTAGGAAAGTAAATTGGCAGGGACACTTCGTGGAGAAGTTCCACACACAATATTTGCCCCGACAGACGCCGCATTTTACAAGCTTCCGAGGGAGAGACTGAACAGGATTCTGAATACCACGGAGGAAAGCCTGAAGATTCTTAAGCTTTACATTGTGAAAGGTAAAATCCTCTTAAAAATTCATAGCATAAATTTAGAATTTGAGATTTGACTGTTTATTTGATTTGCAGATAGCATTTGCTGTGCTGGCATATCTCCTGACATTTGGTTCATGACAAAACGGGCATCCGCATTGAACGGGATGCACGTCCCAATCTCAAGAGATCCCAGAGGGCAGGTCACATTTGGAACATCCAGAGTCTCCGTATGTGATTTAACTGCTTCGAATGGAGTGGTACATTCCATTGATTCGGTAAGAGCAGATATTTAATTATTTTGTAGTTCTAACGCAATTTATGCTTGTTTGTGTGTTTTTTAAGTTGATGGACGTCGACAAGTTGGAAAACATGAGCCCACACGAGTATATGAAGTCCTGCTTATCGGACGATATCTTTCTCTAATTTACACGTCCATCTTCTGATTTTGTTATACTTCTTGAGTCCTTTGGTTGGAGACGTAGCAGCATGATTCACTCGAGCATTTTTTATCATCTTCAGTCGCACGTGTAAACAAAACTATTTGATTTTCTTTTAGTTACCAGAAGCCAAATAAACGACAACAACTCTTTGAAATGTTTTGCTAAGTTTGCATTCTTGTATTTCTTGCCTCGTCTTCTTTGTCTATGCTTGAGAAGATTGATAATACTATTGCTACGTGGTAGGGCCTAAGTTTTAGGGTACGCAGAATATGGACTCGTTAAATGATACAAATGTTCGCAGGACGATTTTAAACTGGCATTTTAATCGTAGTCGAAGCAGCAGTGTTCGAATATGCTGAATAGTAGCAATAGGTTTGATTTTAAATTTTAATAGCGTTGTTTTCAATGTAATGGGAAGCTAATTTTCAATTGCGTGACAAGCAAATATTCACTTACAATGACAAACGACTGAACTTCAACACAATCCTAATTCATAAAGTGTAGTTCTCACAGATAAGCAGTATATTCTTAAAAGATTATGAGCAATTCACAGTAAGTGGTCTGCTTTCGCTGGGCTGCGGTATTCGCTTGATTTTAGCTGACAAAAACAAAATGCCTTTAAAGTCATGGAATTTTATCTAAAACTCGAACGCAGCTAAAAATTGATAGGTACGTGTATAATAAATCTCAATGTCTACAGGAGTTGCAGCCTCATCATTCAATGAAAATTGAACCCTAATCGTCAATATCCCGCCGTACACAATAAAAGCGCCTTAGCGAAAAAGTTCTACACATTTTCCTACAATCTTAAAATTAATTGGGTCAACCAGGAAGAAATATAAAATGTTACATCTTTGATCCAAATATATGTAGTCTTATCGGATTGCAGACCAAACGCTTGAATCTGTCTCATCATGTCGCACATGAAGCAGAAGACTCTTGTGCCCTACCGTTTGAACTTGTGCTCTCAGCCTGCGTCAGAAAACAAAGTTACGCAAAATCAACCACTACGTCATCAAAAGTGCACGTTTACTGACTCGGCTGGGTCGCAAGTGCGACAGGTAATTGTGGTGAAATTGCTTTTGCGAAGACAGAATCTGAAAAGCTTCATCGAATGGGAACCATTTCCTCTTGCGACCTGCTTGTAAAAGAAGTGAATTAAAGACAATTATTGGCAGTAAAACTCTTCAGCATTCGTCAGGACTTTACCAATGGTTCTTCCGTCTTCCCAGTCCGGCATTTCTTCAGTCACAACAAGAACATAAACGGCAGTTCGATGTTTCCTCTCCTCGTTCTAAAATTGATAAAGGCGATTGTAGCAAAGCAAAATGATTAAGTCCTCCCGGACCCGAGTCTGCTTACTGAGCTCAGCGAGGAAGGTTGTGCATGTGAGGTGCTCTCTCTCTCTTTCGAGAGCACCTCACATTTGCCTTGTACTAGAACTAGTGCAACTTTCCTTAGTAATTTTAATTCTATTTGTTGTAATTCTAGTACAAGTGTCTTCATAAGAGATGTACAAGTGATTTAATTACGTTCGTTAATTGTTTTGTCGATGTATCTGTATGGATAAGGAAATTTTGTAAATTGTGCGGTACATCTCTGTTCTGCGTATCTGTTGTGCACCATTCGAAGTGAAGATGAAACGAGCCAGTGTCGAGAGGAGCAGGCAAGAGTGGCTTGACCCGAATCGGTCGCTGTCCTGATGCTTGGGCGGTCCAGCATCCCTTTCGCCGGTGGACCCTCAAAAAGTAGATGAATGAACTGACATGGTGCCACTCCCTACTGAAGGAATTTATAGAATGGCCGACGTCACATCCGTATATTACAGAATTTCAATGCGTCAACTCAGTTTTACAAATCAGTATTTAGTTTAAAAACATTAGAATTCCGTAACGTGTATCTTTTACTTCTGTGAATCAATTCCGCTGAGCCCATTGTGTTTATGTTTATGCATGCATGTTCCCAGTAATCAGACTCAAATCTTTTCTGTCTTCTGCAAATTAGTACGTTGTAATTGAGACAACCTGACCGGGACACTCCAGGAGCGGGCCGGTGCCCACTCGCTCTGCGAGTGGCGTGAGTGCCATGCGCTCAGTCGTCAGGGTGCCACTGCGGGCACATAACGGCTTTTAACTCACGGAGTTCCCCGGGTCAGCGCGTCTAAGTTAAGTTCGTTTTTTTAATTTCATTTTTACTCTATCCTAATCAAGTTACTAGTTATGTCATCGACGCTCGGTTCATGTCATTAGACGTAGACCGAGAGTAAAGATATTGATTATTATTTATATTTATTAAGTCCTCCCGAACCCGGACTAGGCCAATAAACTCAAGGAAAATCTGTTTGAATGATAATCACATGGTTGTTAGAATTAATGCCACTTTTGGCTTTTGTACCACCACGTGCTACTAGAAAGGAGGGACATGTCAAGGGTTAACGCTAATAAACAAGTTTGTTTTTCTTTTCTCCGTCAATCAAAATTAATCAGCATGATTATGATTATTCAGGATGTGCAGTGGTCAACGTGATTCATTCCTCAATTGAATACGGCTTGACAAGTCGCCCTTAAGGCTAGACATTGACACTTCACGTGATAGGTCAATCAAACTGTCGGTGTCGGCACTCATGTGACTACGATTTGCTACAGTTTTATACGTCTAGAAAAACGGATCTGTTACACGAGTTCCTGTTGTAGATTCTGAGATAACATGCACTGAATCGTGTCTTTAATGCCTTCAGAGAACATGAACTTTGTTGTCTCAACTTTCCTCCAGTTATTAACTTCAACATTTACAGTATTGACAATTGATGAGTGTGAGACCGAATCGTCAAATAAACATTGACAAACCTCAAAAACGCCCAAGCATCGGTCAATGTTTCCAGTAACACCTGCCTCTTCAATGACCTCTCGCACTGCCGCGACGGAAGATGTTTCGTCGGGCTCTACTCCACCTCCGGGCACAATCCATTGATCTTTATTTCTCGAGGAAGACACCAGTAATACCTGCCAATGGGAAAATGAGTGTAAACGACAACTACATTATTGCAAAAGTATCCCAGTCTCAAAATTCGTGGTGAATGGTCAACTTGAGCTTACTTCGGATTCTTCATTCTTGACGCAGATGCAAGCTGCTCTCAGACGATAACCATCCGCGTCGTAGATTCGAGTAGAATTTGGCTTTTCTTTCACCATGTTGCGTACTTTCTCGATATTTATCAAAAATCAATTTCCTAAACAGAGAACATACAAGGTGCTTGAAAACTACAGTAAGTGTCAGTTAACGAGCTGTGACTCAAAGAAACTCAGTTCTGATACACGCATGACGTATTTATACGAAAGGAATACGTTAAGAAGCCGACTGCTGGAGTTTGCATTCCAGCAACTATTAAAGCTAATACGATCGTCGACTCCCTCCCACTATAGTAAGGTTACAGGTTAAAGTTGTAATTGTAATCCTACTGCAAGTCTGTAGGCTAATGATATAATTATGCAAACGAAAACAGAACTAGCGTCATACCACAAGAGTTCCACAAACACAAGTCATGCTTAATGGGTGTTCATTTCATGGAAACGGAACTTAAACCCATTCAACTGATGCAATGATTCAGCCTACATCCGACATCCAATCCCTGATTGCTCTATCGTAATCTAGACGTTCGTTACCGTCTGAATGAGAAATTTGCCTAATTATTCTCATGCGTCAAGCGACAAGTGCGCAAGCGTCGTCACTACAAACTGTCTCAACTTCACCCAACAATAGAAGCAAATTTTCACTATTTTCAATTAACTGAACCTTGTGTAAATCAACTGAAAACTAGTTCACTGTTCTTGTGTTCGTCAACATTAAAAGTACATAACAAAAGTGTGACTCTGCCGCGTACTACAAAACAAATGACAAGCAGAATAAAAAATTTTTTCTCCTTACCACAAAGTCCAGTATCCCAACCACGATATATGCGAGTGCCCTATTTGACTAGATGTAATTCCTTCCACAGATCGTATTTCGTGTTTGTCGTTAGTGTCTCACGTATGCTGCAATCGTAACTTCTAACTGTAATGTTATAATTTGCGAAGCGAAGTGCAGACTTGGGCTAGCACATGCACAGCACTACTGGAGGCCCCAAGTCCAACAATTCTTGCGAGATTTGCGACTGCAACACTACAACTATTATTAGTATTTTCTTCTGCAGTAAATATGTCTTGCCCTCTGGAGATGATGACTTCGAAGAATGCCGAATTTGTTATTTCCTCGCACGAGAGGGGCAAGAATTGACGTGACAGACGTTTGAGATTTGCAGTTCAGCAAGCTGAAGTTATTGAAGGATAGTCGCTTGTTCAGTTTGAACTTGAACTCTCTGCTATTTGCTCCAGTACTACGAGTCGAAGTCCTCGAAGCAGAACTGTAGCGACGCGTTATTTGATTTCTGGCATCAAAAGTTTCAAGATAGCATAACGAAGGCAATCCCACAGATTCCATTGTTTGAGAACTTCATTAATTACAGTCGCCCTCACATTGCACTTCCAAATTCTGAATGAAATCTTCAACCTGCAGACGAACCGTGCGAAGGTTTAGTTAAGCAGAGCAATAAATGATAATTATCAGTTTCAAATTTCAAAATTTTATTGTCCTCAATAAAGTTACCCGACATTGTCGGCACGCTATTGCGAACTAATCCTTTATCTCTTTTGATGTACCGCACGGCACAGCTAAGTAGTCGAAGTTTAGCAACTATAGTCAGCCTGGCCGCTCGGCCCTGCATTTTCCAACAAATTCATTAATTCAGTAACAAAGGAAAGAAATGTATACACGCCGCTACAGTGGCGTCTTTCTCACGACATGATCATTTAGCTATTAGCTACGACGTGAGACGCGACACGAGATCAGTCCTACATTGAAGACACAAAGCTTTAAGCAGTTTCAACAGCAGACATGTCATAATGACGACAGCAAACTGTCACTCCGCCAAGGTAAACTCACCTTGTATAAAATCTATAAATCAAACATGAAAACTGGCTGTGGCTCGAGTGCATTTAATTGATGGTTTCACACGTAGTCGTTAGCGCGCTAATTCTGCTACTTCCAAGCTTTCTCCCTCATTCCTCATGTAAATGTAATATCAGGTTAACCAGTTAAACTCCCAAGTTACTGTCCTGTGGGTCAGGCTTAAGCTCGATAGAAGCATGCCAAAGTTGTCATTCAGTCACTCAATTCAACTTCAACTTCCGATTTATGACCTCTTTGATAGCTCACATGCTCATGATAATCCCGGCTTCTCTCATACTTAAAAATTGAGCTTCAAACTTAGGACATACCGAGTTAGATTTGCCTCACTCGCGCTCAGTACGCTCCGCTGGAGCTGTTGAACTTCCACACAATATGGACTTCGGGTTGTTGCTGCAACTGCAAACTTCGAATACCGTAAAAATTGGCGTATGAAGCTCAAGTGCTTTCCATTTTGATTCAACGATTCTGCAAAATAAATAGTACGATTGCGATAAATAAATTGTATTGGCTGCAGGGTCATTCTATTCCACGAGGTTCCTCTACCTGGCTCACCTGATTTGAGCAGATGTTGCGTTAACGCGCTCTTAAACGACGACAATTTCCGAAAATCAATGAAAAAAACCTATCGAACTTGCTCTTATCCACTCAAGAGCGTGAAGCTCGAGGCGCTGTAGTCTAATTTGATGACTGAACAGAATGCGCGGCAAATGTTAATGTTAATGATCTGATTCAATTATAACAAAACACAGTCTCATTGAGAGAATTGAGACAGTCTCTGAAGTCTGAATCCACCTGACTGCGGCTGTACCCTATGGCCTTTTACGAGTAAATATTGAAAATCAATGTACGTGCTAGGAGCACTTTACCTAATGCAAAGACTTGGAAATCCTCAGTAATGCAGCAGCCGCATTCTTCTGTTTCCTGCCTGGTGTGGTTAGTAGCAGCTACTAGTTGGAAACTGAAACTCGGTTCGGAGTCTCACGATTATGGTTTACAGGCTATCTAAACGATGGTACAGAAACTTAAAGGGTGATCCAAACGAATTTGCACTTCTTTAATCGTTTTTCTTACCTCCCGGTGGAAGAATCAGTGCCGGTAATGCCCAAATTCCAACTCTTTCACCAGCTAATTAGTGGCGCAGTCACTCACACCGAAAAGACAAGATTTTAAATCCAAGATTACGGTACCAAATAAATCTACCACCTCCTGTACACGGTTTGATCCTTTGCCAATAAGAAAATTCGCATTTCGCACTTGTTTGCCTTGCAACTTGAAAGAGCTCGCTGGGCTGCAGAGAGACGAAGCTGTGAGAGCAACAACGGTTAGCTTTTCCTAGTCTCGAAGAATCGATTATCCTGCATAACCACAATTTTTGCAACCACATCCACATTTCACTGTGCAATTTCCATCAGTAGTAACGAGCTAAGGAATTTTGCGAATTTTATTCATTCACCGACTGTGGACTAACACTGTCCTAATGTCAATTTGAATGGCCGATAATTGAAGACGTGAATTGAATCGCATTGAACCTGCCTTTTGCTTCTTCTCTGTTATGCTAGTAAATGCTAATGTTTTAACAGCTGATTGATTTCGCTGCTAACTTACATTAATTCAGCCCAGTTCGCCCGTGAGTTTTTCTAGTCTTAAAGTGTGAGTGAATATCACTTTCGTGTCAACTGCAAGTCCACATCTGGTCAGATAAAGGCTCCGAGGTCAATCTCGGTTCGCCTACGCCTTCTCCAGTGACAGATCCATTCTGTTTACTACACTGCCGTTTTCATTTGGAATGGTAAGCAAAAAAAAACAAAATACAGAAGCAGGTTTGATTTCAATCGACTTGTTCGACTCGATGCTTATCAATCGCAATTAGTAAATCGGAACACGAGATTCCACGTACTGTTTTACTTCCAGAAGGATTGAAGGGAAGGGTTTTGTTGCGAATTGCAGTACACATTCTTGTTATCTTCATCATCAAAGCACAAAGCATGTCGTTTTATGAGCAAATCAGATGAGCACTGTATCTCTCTGACCTATCATCGCATCGTCGTGAATAGAGCCGTAGCAGCGTCTTTCATTTGAGAATTTAACTTTCATAATTAGGAATTGAGCAACGGCATTACGTGTTTTACCCCGGAACGCAACGGCATGTGTTTCAGAAGCTGTTGCCACACATTCTTCGCTTCAATTTTTCATGAAAAACTCGATGTGACAATTCAACTCGTAAGGAATTGTCATTAAGATAACTTGGGGCAGAAGATAGAAGTCGCAGAATGCAACACTTGCCATTGCTAGCGTGTAGCGTCAATGGGAGAAATTACAGGATACAACCAGACTCTATTGATTGTGGTTTTAGAAGCAGAATGCATAACTAGACTCAAGGTTTCTTGAGGTGACCCGTGCCATGCCAACCCTAGCAACACGACAACGATGAAGTGTTGGTCGTTCGGGGAGTTTCTCCTCTCCGTGGGGTTCTGCGATTTTGCGTTTCGTCCATTCAGCTTTAGCATTCAACTACGTTTTCCCCATTTCTCGGATGGAAGGTTCGGGTTCTTAAGCGGAAAGTGGTGGGGTTTCGGGTTTTCTACGCATGCATTTTTTACCAGCTAGACTCTATCACTTATAAGAACGTAACAACGTACTTGATATAGAGCTGAAATCTTTAGCGATCCTAGTAGGAAAATTTGGTGGAAATGAAGAGGTATACCCTTTTCTTGCCTAGCTGTAACTGCATCGCATCTGTCGTGTTGTTTTCTCTTTCGAAGCGTGCAGAAATTCATCCACTCACGCTCATAATTTCCAAGGCTCTTTCAGCCACGAACGTAGTCGTCTTTTCCAGTCACTCGTGGTCGAAACAGAAATTCAGGAGCTTGGAATTAATATCCTAGTTTAAATGCTAGGAATTAAACGCAAAAAACACGGTGTAAAGTTGAAACGCTTTTTTTTTATTGAGATTGTGTTGAACTCATGGTGCATGAACTTCAGTGCTTCTCAGAAGTGTCAGATTTTAAAGAAAAAATTGAAATTTCACAATAAATGTTCAGCTGCATTCGCAGCAATGACCCTAAACGGTCAACCACAGATAAATTATCAGTGGTACAACTTTCGTCGTGATTCACATGTCAATACCGTGCCTTATTCCAGCAAATCATAGCTTCATTACATCGATTCATACGATTGAAGGAAGTAGCCAGCGTGTCTAAGTCAAAGGTACGAATTCTGATTTGTGATTACACAATTGCACGTTCGTGTCCGTGTAAATGTAATAGAAATAGGAGAGGTTGGCTTTACCTCCCCAGTGCCTCAGCTAAGCATGCATGTCGCAAGGCCAACACGTGGTCATGAAACGATGTATGCCAGTAATCAAGGCGAGTTCAGCAGTTCAAGCTATTATTAATTAATTTGCAGTTTGATCAGATCTTCCACAAAATTTGCTCGTATACTCTTCAGAGCGAACTGAAGTTCATGTTTTGTAGATAAAATGCATTCTTTCAGGCCAGGGGCTTCTCTGTTTTGTTGGGTGCAGTGAATCAAAGCACTTTATTGCGATCATTGTGACGTACCCTTAGATTTGTTTTTTTCGTCATAAAAAGCGCGTGGTCACGCCAGTGTCAGCGTGCCACGCGTTCGATTTAGCAAAAGACTTGACATAAAAGGCGAAATGACGAAATAGCATTTCAGGAATGTAATGCTGACTCACTAAATCGAGATCATGCTGGTTAACTAATTCAAAGGATTAATATAACCTAGACTTTTGCGTCATGATCAGCAGATCATGCAGGCTTTCGCCGCATAAAATATTTCAAGAGTTTGTCCGCATTTGTATCTGCTGGGTTGAACCGTGTAAAGTGCGAAAGTCAAGCACTTGCTGAAAATGCGTAGCAAGTGTGCGACCCTGATGTAACAAACAGCAAATGTGCCTCGTGCAGCTTTATCTGGAGGGCTTTATTTGTTTTTGCATATCGCATCTCGGCATCTCTCAATGTCGCAGTTTCTCAGCAAGGCTTTCACCTTGCAACGCAACGCTACAACCTTTTTCAAAACAAAATAATACACTACTTAGTGTACTTAGCGGTTTATGAATTTGCAGTTGTCAACAACCTGAAGCTGAAACGCTGTTCCTGAATTCTTGTTACGACTCTTATCCTCAGTAATAGGATGTACGCGGAGCTCGTGGATTTGTGATAATTATGATTCCATATTTCGAAGTCTTATAACGCCTAATTCCATCTTTAGGGTTGATGAATGCATTACAGCACTGATTCTCATTTAAACGAATGGCAGCTGACGACAAAATTGGAATTGGAACGGAATGCCATTAAATTTTATTGATGTCAACCGTGCAGCCAACTCGATTTGTTGGCTTCCTGATTCCTCAACTCAAAGATGTTTAAATGGTCGTTAAACTCTGTTTAGTACATTCCAAATGCGAAACGCACTGTTGTGTCAATGAGCTACTAAAATCTTCCACGAGTTACTGTAACGTAAGGTGAAGAACCTGGCGTGAAGTCACAATAATAATTGTAGCTCTCCAATTTTGGCAATGCCAGCAAACTGAGGTAAAAAAAAGTGATGTTGAGCCATTTTGAGTCGGACTCAAAACAATACATATTTTATGAGTCAACCTACAAGCCAGGTTCTCCTTTGAGCCTGGCTTGGTACTGTAATTATCCATTCGCTATTCACATTAACCTTACGGTTTCATCCGGGTATTTTCGTACATTTCCTGAATGGATTTTTGGAGATGTTGCAATCCTATTTTTGGCAATACCACAAAAATTCATGGATTCAAAATTTTTCTGTTAAAAGTCATGTCAATCTTATGTCTGAAGACTTGAAGTTTCGACATAAATCGAATTTAAATCGATTCTAATCTTCCTTCCCTTTCCTTTATCATCTCTACATAAAAGTCAAGTCACTTGATTTCATTCAGAATTCAGAGCGAAATGTGTGCATGCAATTATGTAATGGAAGAAATGGATTGGCTGGTTTCTCTGACAGGTTCAAGCGAAGTGGATCGGTTTCTGGCTTAATCCAGCAGAACTTGCAGAACCAGAAGCTATTTATAACCCAAAATGCGTAATATCTTCAAGTCGAACTCTGTTAGGTGCTCCTGCTTCTTAAATCATATAACATGGAAAGGTGAAAAATACAGGGTTAAAATTAAAACATGGTTTTAATATTTTGAACATAAGTACGGATGAACTTGCAAACACGTTACACAATAACAGAACACGAACATAGTTTATAAATAGAACTTGATTTCAAGCGTGGCGTAGCGTTCGAGTTGGTGGAGGATTAGCTGAGAATTTTTCCTCGTAGTTTTGCATCTGGTGAGTCAGGACAGCGTGAATCGCGAGCTTTTGCTTTTACCAAACAAATCCATCCTAAGAGAATCCACTTGCGTAGATTGCTGTTTTTGGTTTTGCCAGAATTCGAGTTTTGCGTGCGGAGGCTTGGCTTGGTTTGACATTTGGCAAAAACAAGTGAATGGCGATGGCAGTGAGTCATATTTAATCGCTTTACTTGTGTGGCGACTCACGACGCGACTATAATTTTGTTTTTGCCGTCCCTGAGCTGTCTGGACCACGCTCCCTCGTTGCTCGACATGGACACGTACATCACGAGCCCGAGCCGGATTTCATATGTTCTCTTGCGACTTTTTCTATTTGATGGAAAAGCAAGCCTTTCTCATAATTAAAGGAAATTTTCATGGTTTTATTTCGCAATGCACGAGAGCACTTACATAATTCTGAAACTGAACATTTTTGCGTACACGGGTTGTAATTTGGAAAATATTGCATGTGATGTGGGCACCAGCCGCAATAATTACCGTTAATTACAGTGCGGTTAATTAACGCGAATTCTATGGCATAAACGTTTTCTGTTTCTGCGTCTTTAAACTGCAAATGAGGTTCTCAAGGCTCAAGGCTACAAGATTCTGTTTAGTCTCGGCTTCTTGTGAATAACGATCGTAAAATTAACCAATTTCTTTTGATGATATCATTAAGCAGAAACATTGCAAAACTACCAATTAAAACCGGCCATGCATAATAAAGTCATTGCGTTGCCGCTATTTCAAGAATAAGAAACGACTGATTAGTATATACTTTAATGGGATTAATGGTCAGGCCATAAAGCTTCTTGTCATGAAATTGTGTATACAGAGATATGTCACAAGATCGCATAGTTGGGATGCTAATTTCGAAAACCGCAGTATAGAGAAACGCAATTATCTAGAGGAGATGAAAAACGAACAGCTGCTAGCTCTTGTGTTTATTTCACAAGTCGAAAGCAAGTGAAATAGCCAGCCAAGTGAAGTGTCTAATGCCAAGATTAAAGATTATGCAGAGAAGAGATTGAAGCACAAGATGGTAGATGGATATTAATAATTCAACTATTCAGATTATGCGCTCATCCATTGTATGACAACAAGGCAAAGGGCATCTCAAGAACATTCCAGCAGTTTCAGTTTGAGTCCGATTTATCTTATCATTTACCCGTCCACTTTTCTAAGAGCAAGGAATTGTGCGTGCTTCATTTGGAATAACTGAATCGGAATCGCATTCACAATTTGCGAAACACGAAGCATGATAAATGCTGTTCTCTCTGTCCAAATTGCTGTTTGCCCTTGTGAAACCAAGCACACACACGAGAAAACTGTGACTGTGACTTATGACTGTGTGCAAAACTATAAAAGCAGTTCACGTTTGATCTAACTGGCTCATTTGCTAATAACCAGCATTTACTTCTCTCTTGAAGCTCGTATCATTGTACCACTCTGCATGCAAATGCTAAATGCATTCGTGTTGTCCAACTAAATTGACTTAGCCACTTATAACTGTGAAGTACTTGATGAACAGAGACCACTTGTCGTTTGGCTGTCTCAGAGAAAACACTAACCACAACTTCGAACTTCCACAACCACTGCTCAATTCTTCACATTAACTTCTGATATTAACATTTGCTAGAAGCAAACTGTGGCCACGTAGCACCAAGCATCAGCGCCTTTCCAATTGATTGAGCGTATCGTCATTGTGTAATAGAAATAGCATTACCCGCAACGAAGCATTAGGCTTGTGAACGACTTTATGCAATAAAGTCGCTCATTAGCCAAATAAATAAGGTACGGAGTCACATTTCACAAATTCAATTATAGAAGGAAAGACAAAGCAAAGACACAATTTTGACATTAGCCTTCGATTTAATAAACTGCGAATTAGACGCAAATTACGCGAACTACTTGAACATGTGTCTCATTCAGTAGCCTTCCAATTCACAATTCACATGTATTTTTTTTAGCGAAATGCAAAACATGCAATGCAATCAATGCAATGGAATGATTTTCAGATTTTCAGTTTTCCAGGTGCATTAGAAATGTTACAGTTTAACTTTAGGCATGTGCAAAAATTAGAAAAAGTTGTCGTTCTTATCAGTAGTTCTTGAAAACTTGATTTGATTTTCAATCACTTCGACAATGATGGAAATGGAAGTCAATGAGTCAGGCCAAAGAGTTTGTAGCTTTTCAAGTGTCACGCGAGGTTCCGCACTTGCGTCGCTATCTCTTTCAGTGTATCCGCAGCGTAGAGTAGATATTTCGTATTTCCTTCGAATGTGAACTGATGTTGATATGATTGTGTGAGATAAGTGCGTGATGACGCCATGATGAAATCGTTTAATAATGTACGATGTCCTCATTCTCTTTTCAGTTGACAAGCTCCGTTCACACCAGTGAGAACAAAGTCAGGCATCAGCAGCGGAAGGAACGTAGTTCCAGGGAACCAGTCGCAAGCCCATGGCAGATATTTTAAATGATTTACAAGAATGTGAACCAGTTCAGGTAAGCAAATTTTACAATTTACCCTGGCGCGCGGCGAGTTAGAGTAGTTTTGTCGTCCAGCAATTTGAGTTGGACCAGCGGGTGAGCGACCTGCTAAGCCACGAAAAAATTGACGCGACATGTCGTGTTTTTAAGTAGATCAGATTGCCCCTTGCACTGTGCGTTTGATAAATGAGGGCATTGGAGAATTAAAATGCGGAAGATAATGCCTGTCTATCTACTCAATTCACTTGAAATCGATGCCCTACTTTTGAAACACGTGTAAAACTCCTTTCATGGAATTTTACTAATATTATGACGCTGTGCTGTGACACGACCGTAGAATTTATGCAAAAATTCGTTTCCTTTCAACTTCAAGTCATGCAAGTTTTGATATATTCTTATTAATTCTTGTTTTTGTAGCTGGAACCATTTATTCACCAAGTAGGAGGTCACTCGTCCATTCTTTGTTTGGACGAACGCACTGTCTGCAAACCGTTGATCAAACAAGAACTAAAATTTTACGAGACGCTTCCAAGTTGTATGAAAAAGTTTACACCAGAATATCGTGGAGTTGTTCAAGTAAGTGGTCAATTCGTAACTTGCTGCATGTTATGAAACTGTAATGCATTTAATACACGTTTTGTAGTGGTTGACATTTACTAAATTTTGAGATCTGTGACCTGTTACACAGTAACGGAAACTCTGTACATTACTAAACTGCGTATGAGATACTGGACTTTAATGTTGACTTTAACTCACTTAATGCACACATTCTCAATTCCATCAGTCCCAGCCGCTAGTGAATCAGTGTACATCAAAATGTGCAATAGAGATTGCGCTAGTTTACAGTTTGTACTCGTTTGACTATCAATTGACCATTAACAATCTCATGTATGAAACACAGAACACGCATTCTAGCCAAAGTTGGTTACGCTGAATGCTAAATTTGATTAATATGTGCTTTTTAGGTGCGTTTTGAAGAAGATGAAGATGGTTATTTAAGGGTAGCAGCTTACCCTCCCAAATCATTTCGATATCAAATCTCCAACAAGAAACATGGAAAGAATCGGTAAGCTCAAGGCTTGACTGAATATTATTTTTTGCAACATCTGATTTTTTAATTGAACTGTTCAGGCGATTCCGAGTAAAGAATTCCGGGAGCATTGAGATAGAAATTGAAAGTGACGTGAACGACTTGTTTGTGGACGAAGACTCTACCGGTTCAACGAGTTCAACGGGCAGTGGCAGCAGCCGTTCTATCAAAGCTCCGCACAATCCATGGGTTTTGAAATGTCACGGAGAGCATCTAACCAAATTACGCAATCGAGGAGGCTCCTCCAAAGGATCTCCGAACATACAGAGTGAGTAAATAAACATTGCCTAACCGAAAGGTTAAATACATCAACTGATAGTAATGATGATATGGGAGTTGAAGATACCCGAAGCAATTAAACTTGGAATGGAGTAATTGATATAACTTTGTTTTTCTTGCCAGAATTCACACTATTGGAGAATCTCACTCGTCGGTTCGAATACCCATGTGTATTGGATTTGAAAATGGGGACGCGTCAATATGGAGATGACGCCACCCCGGATAAGATCGAGAGCCAGAACGCCAAAGCAGCGTCGTCAACATCTGGACAGCTTGGCGTTCGCATCTGCGGTTTGCAGGTAAAGGAATCTCTATTTGCCATCCAGTTGCAAGCTAGTTTTAATGGTTCAAGAAGCATGAAGATTTGTCAATAGACAAGTTTCTCGCGTCTCACCCAAAAGCTAGTTTCATAACTTGAAGAAGTAGGTTAATTGTTGTGGTGTCTGCATTTTTCTTTTGAAGCTAGTCAAGTCGGGAGACATTGACACTATTCCTAGGGTTAGTCTGAATTCCAATTTTCATATTTATGGTAAGGCGTCTCGTGCCGGTCGTGCCACGAGCATAAATCAATTTCACTGCAAGGATTGTTGTGAAATTAAAATGTCACGCTCGTCTCAGACTTGTTCTCATTTCCATAAATAATGCATTCGACCACTCGTTTGCAGATTGTCTGTATTCCCTTCTGCTCAGGCTCCTGATAGACGAGCGTTTCATTCATGTTATTTACGCAGACAAGTCAACGTGGCTTGGCAAGCAAGTGTGACAGCTAGTCACTGTCTCACTTTGGGCACGCAACCAAACTATTTCGTCCCGACCTTCCTTGAAGTTGGCAAACAGTGCAGACACATGCCAGCTAATAGTTTAACGTATTTGTGTATGTACGCACTTCATCTTCATTTCATCGGAGGCAGAAAGAGATGCAATTGGCTATTAACTTACATTTTATAATTTTGATTTAGGTCTACCAAGTCTTGACTGGCAAGTTCTTGTGCAGAAACAAGTACTACGGGCGAAAACTTGGCGTTGATGGCTTCCGTGAAGGAATATACGAATTTCTCAACAATGGCGTCCGTCTTCGAACCGATGCAATTATACCGCTGATTGAAAAACTGCGCGAACTCAAGGCGACACTTCTCACTCTGGACACATTCAGATTCTACACTAGTTCGCTTCTTCTCATCTACGAAGGGCTGGATCCTTCGATGGATGTGGACGACTGCGAGTCTACTATAACATTGGAACAAGAAACTCGTGATGGCAATCCTTCCGACGTGCTCTCCATGGACACCATCGATGACAACGCAGTGACCATGCCTTTGAAGAGGGCTCCTGAGACATCCAAATCTGTTGACGACTTCCAGCACGCACGCTTTCATGAAGATTCAGAACACACAGAGAAGAATTTGGGTCAAGGCATTAGCATAAGCACGGACGGGCTGCACAATTCTGCAACTAACTCTACTCCTGTCAGCACTCGCAGCAGCCGCTCCAACTTGACACCGAGCCGAGCATCCACTCCAAGTGCGGCGTCTCTATCAAGCGAGTCTGTCGACGTCCGCCTCATCGACTTCGCTCACGCGACTCACTCTGGTTTGGATCTTGGTCATTGTGCGAAGAAACACGCTGGGCCCGACACGGGTTTCATTTTGGGCCTGTCTAATCTCATTAAGATTCTTGAGGAGATTCTAGAAGCCGAACACCCGTGATTTACTTATACAGGGCATGCCCGGTGCACCACCAAATACCTCGGCTTGGGGAATCGAACGTCAAGTCGAAGCATAACTCAGGAACGTAAACCAAAACTTTGTAACAATTCTAAGTCACATTAAACTCATTTGTACCATTAGTTAGCTAATAGCGTTTGTAGTAATGCAATAAAATAGTTAGTATTCAATTTATACTTGTGTTTGTATTCGTAGGAGTAATTAGTAAGGCTTTTATGCTATAGTGCTACTAGTTGTTTTAACAGCTTCGAGCAGTTTATTCTGCAGCACTAATCATTGAGAATTATATGTTGTGCTAGCGTAGGTTTCTTACTGATTTGCATTCTTTGTAGAAATATACAAAATTACAGAACGTCGAACTAAAGGCTGCAAAGTTAGTGATTTGTGCTGCGAGAGCGGTGCTGCCATTTAATAGTACTAAGCATGTGAAAGAGAATCTAAAAAATAATTGAAAACTCTATTCCGAAAATGATTGTAGGGTCATAGATTTAACTACTGGTCTGAGAGTCATCCTGTGAAGTTATTTCTTGTAAGACAAAGGAATTTATTGGAAATGTTTCCATTCTCCGTAAACAGGAAATCCAAATACAAGAGTACAAACTCGTTAATAAGTTACCTTTTGAAACCAATGTACACTAAACACTAAATAATTCAGAATGCATATGTGGAATCTATTTTCATAATATATGTATAGAAGAATTATTTATGCCAAAGAAATCCAACATGGTCATTATTCTCTCTTTCGTTACCTAATCATCGCCGTATACGCATACTAACAACTAATTACTAACAGTCATTTAGTTACAATTTCAGATTTTATATCTTTACAAATTATCCCTTCGCCGATTCCGATCGTTCATACATTCCGCGTTATCTTTCTAATACCCGAGTTGATTTTCTAAATTGTCGTATCCGATACTTGAACAACTTCACAATCTAAGATGATATTTTCTTACTACAATCAGCAACTATTAGTTAGTATGTATTTCATTAGCTGTAAGTTCACGAATCATGGATACTAATCACATTGTTGACCAATCATGCAAAGAATAGATTAGAATATAGCAGATAAATTAAATGGTATAAGAGTTGAAATAAAATTTTTAATTCAGTGGACGAAATGACATTAAGTTCCGTCGAGATTATGATGGACATCGTTATCAAGTATTTTATGTTCTTTAATGCGTATTTGGACATATTAAATTATAACGAAGAATCTTCAGTTTGTGTATCGCATGTGAGTATTTAATGAAATGAATAAAGAATTTAATGAAATGAATATAAGCAAAAAGTAATGCTAAAAGTCGTTTTTTTCTCGGAGACTTCCCTGCAATTATTCCAAATCTCATTTCCAAAGAGTTGTTGGAAATTGTTCCAAGCGAATTGTTTGCTGAGAATTGTTCCCAGACAATTGTTCCAGGCCAATAGTTCCAAGAATCGAAAAACAATCCTTTCCCTCTTTCTCATCTTCAATTTTACACCATATTTCTACCATTTCCTATTCTCAATCTATTAATCATGAAACGGTTCAATCGCTCAATAATATTTGAAGTGCACTATGAAGAAGTCAAACAAAATTTTAATCCAAACAATCATTTCATAAAGCACAACAAAAAGTAGTTTAAGGTGTTAACAGATTGAAATTCACGTAATGATCTCGCGTTTTAGCAGCATCCAGTTCATTACGCGGTTTGACTCAGCTGGAGGGCCATTGTATCCAGACATTCGTTGAAATCATTCTTAGTTAATCCAACAACCCGTCTGAACGGAGTGCCCTTGCATCTCTTTCCTGATGCTTGGTCGATGTATTCCATTGAATTCTGGAGAGAATTGCTCAGACAGAAGTCAAACTGTACAATTGACCTCTGAAAAAGTAAAACCGCGATGTTAAAAAAGAAAGTCGGAATCGGAAACGAAAGGCCAAATTGAGTGAATTACCTCAGCAAAAATCTTCTCTTCATCAAACACGTAATTCTCCGTTTCCACATTATCTTTCGTCGATTTGTACATGTTCAAAACTATGAGGATATTCTTGAAAGCGTATTGTTTTCCGACATCCATATCCTTCCTGCAAAGAAGTAATTCCTCTATCAAAATATGTCAAATGTCTGTCCAAGGAACGGAAAACCTGAGGAGTCCTTACTTCATTTGTCTCAATGATTCTACTATCAATCCACCTCCAAGATTTATGCATCTAGCCGACAGAAGTAGCGCTGTAGAGTCACTATTCAGCAGCTTCGTAGCAGTTTCTTTTACTGCGGCATCGGGTTGTGATTGTGAATCAACTTTTTCTTGCAACCAGTTCTTCAATGGTATAACACCTGGCTCATTCTGAAAATCATGTCATAAGATGAGATTAGTTACTTGCATCTATTATTATTAATGGGGGACATACACTGTCGACTCCAAAGTGCACAAAGCCAACAATTGCGATCGGGCTGTCATCGTCAATATCCTCTTCGTCATCCTCGTCGTTCGTGGACTGGTTATAATCAACAATCAACATAACTGCAGAAACGTAGCTACGCAGTAAATTATTATATGGGCATATCAAACCTTTAACACGGTTGCCAAATCTGGGTTTCTAATGAATAGATCCGTCAGTTGACCCAAGTTTACATTCGATTCTTTTAGAACGCTGGAATTCAATAATTTCGCCACCATTTCCCGATCACATCCTTTCACTGGGAATCCTGCGAAATCAAATATCTCCATGTCTGTAGGATCTGCCCCGACGCCTTCCATCTCATCGTCGTCCATCTGAAAATTTTGAGACTTGAGTTAACCCTTCTCCAGTTCCAACTGTGCTGTTGTACTCTGGCTAAGGACTAAGGACAGTTACCTCATCTTCATCTGAATCATCGTTGTCGTCGTTTTCCTCCATGACCTCGTCAACCTCTTCTTCGGATGAACTTTGACCTTCATTATTCGCAGGCGCTGTTCGGCGTTTCTTCGCTTTCTTGTCGTCTGTACCGAGCGACATTTTGCTAACGTTCTAGTTCTCTGGACCTGATGTTGAAAACGCTGCGTTTTAAATGCCAAGCACTAGAAGCGTTTTAATCTTGATTGTTAACTAGCGTGACGAAAGCAGCTACGAACTCTTCAGAATTTATAACGTGCTCTGTATTGAGAGTTGAACCGCATTGCAATTCAACTGTGCAGCTTTGCCGCATTGTATGCTCAAGTAAGGAAAACCTGCCCATTTGATGACACGACAAAAGGGGACGCCAGGACTGGGCATAAGATTTTACAACCGACTTCTCTATACGGATGCGAAATTGTGAAGTGCGGCGACCCAAATAATCCAAAATAACATGTTTCATTTTTGCACTCGAGAACTCGAGTCCAAATATCATACAAACAATTTTCAATTAATTAATTAGTGCCTTATATTCACATAACGAGTTTTTGCTGCTGGACTCTAACTCTCCATTTTGCAAGAAGGAAACTCCGGAACCGGTAAGTCAATGCTCATTCAATGAAAAAGTAATGATTATGTTAATGAGAAACATGACTGTTAATTAATCTAATCTAGCTCTTTGTAGACGACCGGATTCGGAAATGTCGAGCCCCAATGGAAATGGGACGTCCGATGTTGCACCAAAGAGACGCAAAGTTTCCACAACAGAATCTACCTCTAGTATAGCCAGCAATAGTAATAAGGAGGACCCGCAACCCCAGGCTTTACCGGCGCGTGCTAGTAGACGAATTGCTGGCAAAGAAAGAAGTTATAGTCACAAATTTGGGTATGGCGAGGATGAGGCGATACTTCTCTTGGATGGTAATAAGTCAATTTGGATCGTTACCAAATGGAGATGGAGAGTTTAATCTATTCTAACTGATCTCATTTCATTTCAGAGGAGAAAAAGAAATCCTCTCCTCGAAAGTCCGCCAGCGATGGAAAGGAAGAAGCAAAAGCGGAACCAAAGAGGGTAGGTGTATTTGCATCCAAGTCTGTGTGTATTTTAGCGTACAAGCACAATCAAATTCGTGTTGTATCAGAAACCACCAAAGCGTGCAAACGAAGCCCCCAAACCTGAATCAACGGCTAGCAACCGTTCAAATAAAGCTTCGACTTCAACGAACGCGCAGCCTGTACGAAATAGAAGTGCAGATGAAAAATCCGGCGATGAAAATGTCAGGCGAAATAGCAATGTGGACCAAGCAACTCAAGACAATAAAAAAGAGGGAGACGCTTTTAAACATAATGAAAGTTGGGAAGATAAAATGCCCACCACGTCAGAAACGAAGGCCGGTTCCCCAGTAAGAGAAGCCACAGACAAAGATGGACAAGATAAACCGCCTGACCTATATAAAGCAGAAGCCAAGGACAAGGAAGGAGAAGATAAACCGCCTGTGTTGAAAGCAGAAGGGACTTCGAAGGTAAGCCGTGAGATTCATAAATAATCATTCCAGCGTTCCAAAGCTAAATGGATTTCGTAATTTCAAAATCAATTATATATTTGAAGAAGAAGAATGGTAATAAATTTGTGAAGGCTTCGGACACTCCAAATCCTCCCGTTCGACGAACTAGGCAAACAGTGAATGAAGAAGCCGCGAAGGGAAAAACGGAGTCCATTGATGATAAGCTTGCTACGAAACCAACTCCAAAACCTGTTGCGAATGACACAAGTTTCAAGGCGTCTCTTCCTGCTAAGGTACCTTTCCTACTGTGTGGTTGTAATTCGTACATTGACAGATTGAGAGATTGACCTGTCCGTTAAGACAAGTATGACGAATTAGTGCCTCTTCAATTTATAGAAAAGGCCACTTGACGCAAAACATCGAAACACAGACGATCATTTCCCATCTAGTTCGAGTGCAACATCAACACCGGTGACGGGAGGCGGTGCACAATACCCCAACGCTACCAAAGATCTAATCGACGAGCTTAAATCGAACAAGAGAGAACAAACGCTTATCATAGAAGAGTATCGACGAAATCGAGACGAACAGCAGAGAGTTATTGACGATTTACGAAAACATCGTGAATTGCAAGAAAAGCTTATTGAAGATTTGCGGCAGAGTAGAAACGAGAAGCAAGTAGAGGTTGAAAAATTACGCGCTCAACAAAGAGCAAGCAGCATTCTTTTCCACCGAGAACGAGATGTGCCCCTTTCCAGATATGACGACATATCTGACCATGGCTGTAGTGACAACGATGACTTTGGTTCTGTGGAGGACTTTTCAACGAAAGAAATTACGTTTCCCTCAAAGAGTCCGTTGAGTTTTGATGGAGTGAGTCAATTTTCATGTAACTGTGTCAATTGATATTATGAGCGTCCTTGCAAAGCGATTTATTGTATTTTCAAGAATTGAATTGATTAAACCACGCCTTGAATTTCTTCTTGGACAGGTACTACAAAGTATAATGGAATATACATCTTCAAGGGATCTCGTCAACTGTCGCCTTGTAAGCAAACAGTGGGATCAAATCGCAAGCACCGCGTACAAGAAGAATGGAATGGTCACGCTTAAATTTGGAGTGGTATGTTACTTCTTGTCACCATCTCGAAATCACGGGAGTGTATTCCATAAGTTTTCATAATTCTGTTGCAGTCCGACTTTATGAACGTGATTCAGACATCAAGCACATTATTCCCCATGACTGCGTTTAACCTATTCTTGACCGATGCCTTCGTGAAAGACGTAAATACAGAAATTTTCGCCCGACGTTACAGCAATTACATTGTGAAGCTGAAGTTGACTCTGGAATATTTTTACACCGACCTCATTCCTATCCATCACCTCAAACAATTTCTACCACCTTGTGTACCAAATCTGGAACATTTGGTACTGAAGCTACCGTGCAAATATCTGTCAATGCCAGAAGATGCATCAGGGGAAGACGATTATGGCCTATTTCTGAATCACACGCCAACAAAACTCAAAGTACTGAAGGTGGTGTGCCAATGCACTCCAATACCTCACGACGACCAGTTCATTGCTGAATCACATTTCCAACGTGGGTTGCTTGTGGAATTACTTCATAACAGCCCTAATTTAACAACGTTTGAGTTCAAATCCGGTCGATTCGACACAAACAGAAGTTTACTCCGACGTGTGGTGGATTTACTGAACATAGTAAATTTACCCAAACTTCAACACTTAAGTTTGAGAGGCCTGAAGTTGCAGGACCTGGAAGCTGAAGGATTTTTACCAAATTACAACTTGAAATCACTTTATTTGAATGCCGTACCCTGGGACCGTGTTGAAGCAATCTGGATGCAACATAAGGAAACGTTGCAGACAGTTTCGATTGGGAAAGTAATCAGAGACCTTGATCTTAATTCCACTGTGCTGGCCAACTACGTTTTTTCAAGCTTGAAGGAACTCGTGATGCATCCAAAGATAGAAGATCCATCAATATTCAGTTCATTTTCTAGAGTGTTTCCAAAGTTAAGAAAGTTGGAGCTACACAACCCGACTGAAAACACCGTGCTGAACATATGGAAGGAATTAACCGACCTCCAGGAATTGATTTTGGAGTATTCCAATGATGATGGCGACAACGAGAAGTACAAAATATTGCATCTGGATTCTTTGCTGTCCGGATTCTCAATCAATAATTGTGAGCTCATTCTTAAGAAGATCATGAAGAAGGGTCTGCCACATAATTTGGATTTTGGGGCGGTGGAAAGATTTGGACAGGGACTTTCTATTCAGAACATGACCAGTAAGTAGAATAGATTGTCACGAATGTGTTCTGTCATTCAAATGTCGTATCAACATCGCCATTTTCTTGTTTTGCAGAATTGCAAAAACTGGTAATAACATCCTCCTCGAAAAGTATTCCCTTCCGTATCACTGAGGTGGGATTAGTTTTAGTCCTTCTCAGAATGAAGACTCTCACCAGCATTACAATTAACCCATGCGTGGTAAGTGAAAGCTTGAAAAGTAGAATGAGGAAATGCTTGCAATAGATTATTGAATAATTCACACTTCCTTCTTGACAGCTGATGAAAGACACCATGAAACAATTGGTTGGGAGAATTTCATCCGCAATATATCTGAGTATTACCTGCCCGGAGAAAGAAGATGACTACGAATCCGCTAAAATTGCTTTGTTGTAATCCTCCTTTTCCGAGTGATGGCATTTATGATCACTTCTCGACTAGAAATATTTGTAGAGCTGTAGCGACAAAAGTTACGCGGTTATATCAAGAAGCAGATTAGTAATTTGTTCAATAGTTTTGTTTTTATGTAATAAATATTTTTTAGCCTGTTTTATTTTTAACGTTATGATCGATGTTTGTGTTGATATAGCTGACAATTCACACAGCGTGCCTAACCGTTTAAAGTGCCTACATCAGATTAGTTACGCAATCCGGTAACTCATAAATGTAGTTTGTGCTAATGAATATTTGCAAAGGTAGAAGTGTAGCCGATGGGAAGACCAAAGCGCTGATTGTGTTCTCACACCTCCCAATCACCAAAGAAAGTGTGGAAATAGTTATAACAGTTTTATTGTCGGGAGAGTGTAACTTTTATAGTCTGACGATATTAATGAAGTTGGAAAGGTTTTAGTTAAAGGGTATTTTTAGCGATAGCTAGAATATTAAATTATGCTATACTATGAGAGTGAAAGTGAGGTTAAGGAGTTGAAAAAGAGCATTTAAAACACATGTAGAATCATTTGTCAGCTATAACTTTAAATACGTATACCCCACAAAGTCTACAAAGTGCAATCAAATCATTACAAAAACTTTAATAATTTCAGCAGGGATTGTGTATTAGTTAGGTTTTAGTTAATTGACTTAAGTTACTTAAAATAATGATTATATTATGATGTCTATGCAAGAAATAAAGCTGTTCATTTGTTCATTGTACAATTTGTCGTTGAACAATTTATTCATCAATGAACGTTGGAATGCTTCTATTCAGTTGGCTGTGTGAACGAACAAAGACTCAAGGTGGGTCATTTTTGGTTCACAATCTAAAGATTGAGGCGGTTTTTCATGTGCCTCACTTCATAACAACCATTCCGTGCACCGTGCATTTCGAATAATTTCTTCTCTGATACTAATTCGTGGAAACGTCAGATCCAGATAAATCGACTGGAAAAATCCAAACTTAAGCAACTACTTGTCAGTATGGGAAAGAGAAAGCAGCAAGAATCCGATTATCAGGATATTGAATGTAAGTAATGAGATCTTAACAAGGCACTTACCTGCGCATATATGTCTTGCCGGTCATTGACTAATGATGGGCTGCCTCGGCTACCTGCTTGATGTAAAGATCTCCGCCGTCAGTTGCATAAGGCGCGTAATAAAGGCGACTTCAAGGAAATTGGAAATGTGCTCAATCAACTCGGCGTGATCTACCGTGAAAGGAAGGACTTCGATGCGGCGCTCGAAGAGCACGAGGTGCCGTACACTTACGGTATAATTTCAGAAGCTGAGCAGCCAATTGTCAATCATATCCTGTTTCCTCCAGGAAGAAATTCGAATTACGAAGAAGCATTTCCCGAAGGACAAAATTCCTCTGGCCATCGCTTATCGTGCGAAAGCCGAGGTGTATATTGAAATGAACGATCAGGCAAATGCACTGCCATTGGTCAAAGAATATTTAAGTAAGTATATGTATTTCATGTCCTGGCCTGTGGTCTGTGAGAAAACATATTCATGGGAAATTTTGTAGAGCTAGCGTTGGAAGCGAGTGACTTGGTCGAGGAACAGCGAGCACATGTAACATTGGGGAGAGTTTTTCTCGGGTTGGCTCAAAAATGTGCAGAGGAAGACAATGTTGGTCCTGATTTGAAAATGAAGGCTCTACAAAGATCGGAGAAGGAATTCCGGAAAGCCAGGGATCTACTGAATCACGACAAGTAAATCCATGTCAATCACAGTGTCATACTATTGAAAGATTCCGTTGCATTCGTTAACCTTTTCTTTCAGAGTTCGATCACAGCAATCAGAGTCTGGTTTGATGGATATGAAATGTGGAGTATTTATCAATTTAGCTATAGTGTTAGAGCTGAAAGAACAGCTAGAAGAAAGTAAACAATTCTTTATGAAGGTCAATCAATGCTTGCAGATATAAATCGACGAATCTAACAATAGGGACCGTGAAATATTGTTTATGGTTGTTTGCTTTTCAGGCAATTGAGATTGGGAAAAAGCATTCACTGTTTGAGCATGTATACAGAAGTTATCTAAATCTTAACGACATCCACTGGAAGACAGGCAACCATAAAGAAGCATGCAACTCTGCAGAAGAAGCAGCGAAAGCTGCCAAAACATTGGGAAATCTTGTAATGGAAGTCGAAGCTAAACTTCTTGAAGCAAAGGTAAGAAGAAGAAGGTGATGCCGCTTATCAGATGACAAGTACTAATGGAATACACCAATAATAATATAATGGTCTTAGGCGTACTTCGCTCTTGATGAAGTCGAGACAGGTGTGAAACTCCTCAAAAGGACAAGGAACCAACAAATAAAATTTAAAGAACAGAGCAATGAGGAGCTTATGAGCGAAACTGAATCGCTTTTGAAGTGCGGTATGGCAATTCGCGTCTAGATCTCTTGATAAAGGATCATTCGTCAGCTGATATCTGCTGTATCAGGTGTAAGGATACAGCGAGCCGAAGATGTCCTCGATGTCACAGTCCCGAATAAATTTGACAAGCGGAAGCAGCTGCACGAACGGTTGGCTGACAACTACGTCGGCATCAGCGCTTACTCATCGGCAATTTCGCATTACAAGAAGGCAATTGAAGTAAGTGTGATAATTGTTAGGTTTGCTGATAAGTTCGTTGAAATTGATTCAAAGGGGATGATTTTATAGTGCGCAGAATCGGCAATGCTGGACGAAAGCGAAATGGCCAAATTATATTTCTCACTAGCGGAAACGTATAAGGACAGCAAAGATTACCTGAATGCCTTGAAGTATTTGGAGAAAGAAATAGCTCTGCATAGTGAAAATCCGAACGAGGTGAGCATACACAGAAAACAGAAGGACGTTAACTAGACTTCGCATTCACTTTCTCATATGAAATTGACATTTTCAGGCCTTCAAGACGCAAACAAATATAACTGTGATAATGGAGTGCGCAAAAATGAATGTCGATGAAATTATAGATGCGCATGAGAAAGCTGTGTGTTTATCAAAATTGTGCGATAGCCCAAGAAAAGAAGTCTTAGCACTGAAGAATAAGTCCAATTACTTCAAGATTGTAAATCTAAAGGAAGAAGCCGGTGAGTTCAAGTCAAGCAAATACAACTACAACGAGTACAAGAATTCAACTTTGATTTTTAGAAGATTTGGTGACCAAGTACAAAGAGATTCAACGGCTACACAACCTGCCAGATGAATGTGAATTTTCACAGGAGTTGGATGTCGAAAGTGACACCGACTCAATCGATCTCGACAATTTATCATGTAAGTTGTGTTGAAATCAATTTCAAAGCTTGATTCGCAAATGGTAATTATGGAAATCTTACACTCTTCTTAATCCTGACTAGCGGATGACGGCGAGAGCGATGAAGAGCAGCATAAAATCATAATTACCTCGAAAAAGAAAAAGATACGACTCAATGAGAAGGGCGAGACTCCGCTTCACATTGCGGCCCAAAAAGGTGACATTAAAGCCGTTAGACGCCTGATACAGGAGGTAAAACGAAATCCACACTCACACACTTTCGAATCAATTAAACAATTAAGCTGGAAATCTGCGATGTGTCATTCATTTTGATAGCGTCATAGTGTGAATGCGAGAGACTCGGCAGGATGGACTCCGTTGCATGAAGCTTGTAATTTTGGAGCCGTAGAAGTTGTTGAAACTTTGCTGGAACATGGGGCAAATGTAAATGATCCGGGTGGTCGATTCTGTGATAAAATTACTCCCATGCATGATGCAGCTTCAAATGGTCACATCGATGTTATGTCGGTAATACTGAAGTACAACCCCAATGTGTTGGCCAAGACTTCGCTTGTGAGTTGAAAATCGCTTTTGACTTTCAACTTTTGCCGGGTAATCTGTGTATGACCTTAACCTTAAGGGAAACTTTGTCGTGGACGAGCTTATTAACTGGAAAGCGCGAAACAATGTAGAATTAGACGAGGAGAGCTTGCAAAAGTACGTCGACATGAAGAAGGAACTGATCACTCGTATGGAAAAAGGTACTTGATATTTGAGATTGCAGATTGGGTATTGTATCTTGGCAGAAATATGAATTTTGACCTTGACTTTTGCAGCTGGATTTAAATATCAGCAGAAGGACGAAGCACGAGCGAAGCGAGAACGACGGGAACGAAGCGCAAGTCCAAAATCAATGCTGCTACGGGGAAAGCATGGAGACATACCTGTGAAAGCTGTGATAGACGATTTCGATCCTAACAGTGGCGAAGGTGCTGTCGACTTTTATAGTTCAACCATGCAACAGCTAAGGGGAAAAAGTAGGAAAAGGAAATCCTCAACAAATCGCAAGTCGTCCGAGATGCCAGATGAATATCTTTCTGATAACGCTGCCGAGGCCTTGATTCCCGAAAGCCAAAACGTTGGCGATGATTGGCTCGAAAATGATCTCCCGGAAAGCAAGATTAAAACCAAACGGAAAAGGGACCCATTGGAAGACGTCAGAATGATTGATCGAAGTATGAAAAGAATCAGAAGCAGACGAAACATTACGAGATTAGATGTACTTGGTGGTGAAGAAGATGTACTTGAATACATCGAAGGAGGAAATGAGGATGAAGCTTTTGACGACGAATATCTGCAAGACGCCGACTTTGAAGATGCAGAAAATTCGAGGTCTTCATTGCATAGAGTATTCGATGAAAGCTTTGACGAGCCAACGATTATCGAGAATACACCAGTCTTAACAATCAGTGACGATGAACCCGGGAATGAAAACTATTCGCCCGAAATTATAAATGATTCCGACTCTGACGAGAGTCAATTCCCACGGAATCGAAGGTTTCAAGGAAGGAGGATTATTCAGACAAAACTACCGTTCAAAACTGTGAGCAACGTCTTTGACGCATACAGCAATATTTCTGGATTGGATACTCATTATGATTTATGCATTTCTCAGATTGAAAGCACTGCAAGTGCCCGATGTACTGAAAGAGAAGAAAACCGTACTCTTCCTATTGCGGAGCGCACTTCCCAGAGTAATTCATCGATCAGAAAATTGCCGAAGCCTCTCCGACTCAAAGTCCGCATCGGGGATAAGGCCCTTTTAGTGCCAGTTGCCCAAGAGCACATGATGAACAGTATTGACTGGCTGTGTGAAGAATGTGCGAGACGTTATTCCGAGTAAGTTTGATTTAATATTTTATCAAGATGGAGGAGCTACGCTGCTCTGCTACTTGCGTCATTCTGCACTTGTTAGCAATGTTATCATTTAGAATCATTTTGATTCTGCAGGAATTCTGGACTGAAGCCCATAATAACATTGTCAACAATAGACGGAGCTCTACTAAGTGGATCTGATATAATTCACTTTGTTCTTAACGATGATGAAGTCGAATTGGTTGGAAATATCACATCCGTGGATTTACCGCGTTTGCCTGAAAGATTCCGAGCTCTTTTGTCGAAACATCCAGACTTAGGTATTTCTAAATTCCTGTGCTATCAACATTTTTTGATGACACAAATGATACGAAACAATAGTCGCACATCACAAATCACGTAATTTCAATTGCATTAGATCCCACCGATGCCAATGGAATACTGATGGCCTTTGAGATGTGCCAATCTTCCAATAAGTTAAACCTGTCCGACTTCAGCCTTCATGGTCAAATGGGGCAAGTTACGTTCCAAGCTATAAAGTACCAGCAAGACTTGAAGGAGTTAATACTGTCAGAATGCGTATTACAAGATGAAGGAGTGAAAGTAAGCCATCCTAATGATAACTTATAACCCTTTCCCTACAAAACTTCTAACGACTTTTGTATTTCTAGCACTTGGCGTCTATCATTCCTACCCTGCCAAGTTTGACAACACTCGATTTATGTTGTAATGGAATTACATCCGATGGACTGCATGAATTAGTGGAATCGTTCAAGAAGAAGCCAGATATTCAACTAAACAAATCGGTATGAGCATTATTCGGGCTGGAACTCGAAGAACGCTGTACGAAAGAGTTCTTGCATGACGAGTGTGCATTACGTTGCAGAGCACAGGGTTAACTTCCCTCAACCTTAGCTTCAATCCATTGGGAAATTCTGCCAGTTCGCACATAATGGATCTCTTGCTTCAGTTTCCACAATTGAAGGCATTATTGCTAGCAGACTGTGACTTCAACGTTCGTTTCCTAGCAGAAAGCAGGGTCATCGACACATTTAAAAGTAAGTTGCATTCCACAGAACTATGAAACCCATCAAAGTACATCAAACTAAAATTCATGTTTTATAGAAATGAGTCTTGAGGAACTGGATTTGAGTTACAATCCGTTGGGTTCAAATGGAACAAATCTACTGCTTCAATCAATGCCTCCTGATCAATTCAGCCCACTGCACCTGAAAACAACGTCTTGCTTTTCAACAGAAGTGTTATAGTAATAATTTATTGACCCTTGTAATTATATTTTTACAGCAACTGCAGTTCCTGGATACTCAGGCAGAATAAGAGAATATTTTTGAGCTAATTTATCTGGAACAAAGCGTCCGCCTACGTAATGGCTTCTGCCTTTAAAATATTTTGCGCATGCTTTTGGTGCGGTCAAGGAAATTAGTGTGTCAGGCATGAAATAAATTGAAGGATCGTTTTCCACTGGTCCATTCTCGACATCCCACCCACTTGGAATGTCAACTGCAACAACTGGAACAGAGCTTGAGAATCCCTTTGTTAAAATTTCCATTAGTGGCTGAAACTCGGGTCGAACTGGTGGTTTGAAACTGAATCCAAACAGAGCATCCACGATTACGCCCAGACAGCTGACATTTCTACGAACAAAAAACAGCAACCGACATCAGCACTCCAAGTGCCTTGTATCCGAAAAGGGAAAGTGGAAATGGTGCATTCACTCACTGAAACTGGGATGGATCATATGAAATGTTGACATCAAAGGATGCAGCCTGATGCACTAGGTTGGTGAATAGCGGTTTATTAGGCGGCTTTGCTCCAAGTAATGTGATGTTTGAGAATCCGTAGAGCTTCAAATGTCTTGCAGCCACTAACCCGTCGCCTCCGTTGTTTCCTGGTCGGAACAAAGCGTTATTACATAGATAGAATGACGCCATCCGCGTCCTAGACTTTTAACTCACCTGGACCGACAATGATTAACACCGGAGAATCCTTTTTCGTCTCATATTCTTTAGCAATTGCGGTTGCCACGCTTAATCCTGCCAAAAGCCAGGACTTTTAATGATACGTGTTTAATGTAATAAATTGTGCAACATCTTACCTGCCATTTCCATGAGCTGGTCCACTGAGAATTTGTACTCGTTGAACAGTTCCTGATCAATGTTGATAGCCTCATTTTGTCCCAAAAAACTTGTCATGCTGTTGCGTCGAAAGACTGTGCTAAAGAACCGCTGTGATATGTTACTTAGCATATAAGCAAAAGAATAGGCAGTATCACTGTTATCTTTTCCACTGAAACTAAACGTAATAATTAAGAATCCTGATGTAAAAAAGAAGAAAATCACTTCACGGTCTGTTATGATCATACTTTTTGCGCCGTTTCAACCTGGCCACGACCATCATCTCATCGAATTTTATTCCACATATGCTCTTTGTTGTGTTTGTGCATGCATGTGCTTTGAATTGAATATGTGGCGGATCATATTCCGATGGCGTGACTAAAGATGACTGGACTGTTTCCGAGTTCCTGTTTGAGTTTGGAACTTTCATGGAAAATTATGAAGTCTAACATCGCCCCGCTAACCAAGCGGGTTCGGGTCGTGGAAAGTGGAAGCCTGGAAAGCAATAAGTGTGCGCTGAAAGAAGTGCACTTGAAATTCATGTATCAAATCAAATCAAGTTTTATTGTCAGCATTTGATCAACTTACAAAATAAGCTGCTCTTCCTCATGCGACATGTATCATTCCTGCTATTCCAGTCTTGTTGCTGTTCCTGGTACCCCTTATCATGTCTTATCTCATTTCCCCCAATGGTTAATTGCCCTGTCATTTGTCACTTGTTGGAAAAAGACAAATAAATAAGGTTGTATAAATTACAGAACGCACGCAATAACATTAAACATCACATTACTTATCAAAATGGTAATAACATGTCTCAAAGACATGGGTTTTACATTAGAGTAAGATTAAACACTGCAAAATGTCTGTGTCTGCACCTATAAAGTAAGGTTTATGGTAACTCTTAACACAGATAAATAACTTAATACACAAATTATTCAAATTAAACAGTTGCAATCCTAAGTATAAGTGTTTCGAATTGAGGCTCAAGCCGTCGCCGTTCTAATGAAGTTTCAGCTTCTGACTCATTACGGGGTCACCACGAAGGGCAATTTCAATTGCCCTCGGGTCAAACAGGAGACCAATCTGTCCAGAAGCCTGAGTCTTCATCGAGAGTCCGCGTTTTAAAGTTCCAGCTCGTGCTTTCGGAGATGAGGATGATGGCGAACAGGATGTTGCTCTCTGAATAATAGTAACTAATGACCTGTCCTGCAACATGCTGCAGGCACTGGGCAAATCACTTCGGTCAATTCTTGGAAACATATTCTGCTCGCAAACTTTTAAGTGCTCCGTGTATACTCGGTCAATGGGAATTGCAGATTGGACACCATCTTCCACGAAATTTTTGGAATTCGGGGCAGCAGAATTAATTTTGTGCAGCGTCAGAAGAATGGTAGCTTGCTGCAAAGGAATTGCTCCTTCATCTTTCTGGGCTGTCAAAACTTTGGATAACGCAAGCACGCCAACTGGGCCAGTGAGAGCTGCAGCCAGCTTTTGCTTCTTTGGACTTGCCCTCTGATTCAATCCTAAGTTTCAACAAACAAACAAACCATTTCAATCGGTCTTTCCGTTCTAGTTTTCCAATGATGAATTTGATATCTGATTCTGATTCTTACCATCATCCGCAGTCACTTTAAGGCCTTGTCTTCGTTCTTGCTTTTCAACCGTCTCCAATGCTATTTTACAAGCGTTCAACGCTTTTCGAATGTCGCCACAAGTGGAAGCCACTTTGGTCGCAACAAATTTAATTGCAGTAGGATCAAATATATTGTTTCCGTCCAATCTATCTTCTAAGATCCTCGCAATGTCTTCTTTCTTGTACGGAGTGAAGTGCATCAAGAATCCTCTGCCGCTCTCGTCGGTTTTGTTTATCGCTTTCGCATTCATCGTTGCTCGCTTTGGCTTGGGAGTGCTTGGGCTGTCGAAGTTTGACGTGGTGAAATATTTTGGCAAATGGTGTGTTGATAAGTCTAAAGCATTGGCAATTCCGATTAGAACCAGTCTGCATTCTTCGATAAGAGGCCACTCAAATACGGTTTTCAAGACTGTCTTTGAACTCGATAAAGATGAAGACAGCAGTTGATCCACTTCGTCCAGGACGAGCACGCTGCACAATTGAAAATGAGTGGACAGATTTAAAATAAAGTCATACCTGAGAACTGAATTGTAATCGTTACGTTACTTACATCATCTGAGATCGGGCTGAAACTAGCCTAGCCGCGATCCTGTCCTCAGTTCTGGGTGTCAGGTTCAGCTGAGATGCAATGGCTTCAAATATGGAGTTTGGTTGATTTCTGACATTCATGCAATTGATCTTCACAAGCTTAAACTTGTAGCTGCTGAGTTTGTTCACGACGTGATCCACGACTGCCGACTTTCCCGTGCCCGGTGACCCCGAAATGTACATGCCGCCTGAATCGTGATTCTGTAGATGTTTTTCAACCCATGCATGGATCTGTTTAATTTCTGTTTCACGTGCCGGCAATCTTTCCGGAGTGGATATATGAAGGGCAGCCTTCGCCAACTGAACTTTGTCTCGGTCGATCCCAGCTTTCTTATCAGAGAAGATGACTTTCTCAATCAGTTTTGATGACAGTGAGTTATCACAGGTTTCTTTGAACGAATTTTCGATGTCGGCTTTCTTGAAACTGGTCAGGGCCATTTTGCCAAGCCGGTTAAACAGTTCACCACTCAACAACTCAGTAGTTAGTCTCGATCTTCAAATCACAGCAATAACGAATTATAGGCACTAGCTTATAATTTGTGATGGGCTAAGTGACCAAGCAGCTGAAAAGTGAAAGGACAAGGCACGCAACGCAGAAGACTCAGACTCTTCTCTGTTCCAGCACTGGAGTCCAGTCCCGGTGAAGTCTTATGGGCTTTTATAATGCAAATCATGAACAAAGAATGCAGCGAAGGGAAACCTGCTCAAAGTTAGCGGCAGTGGGTTCCCTCGCTGAGACTGTGTGCAGTAAAATTAGCTTTAGCTTTTTGTCTGCGTTGTGCTGTTGCTGGACTGCTGGCAGAATCGAATTCACTTTGTTTCAAGCTTCTGTCAGTAAAATGCGTTTTTGTACATTCTCATTTCGCAATTTCTGAATTAAATTACAGCAATAACGAGACCTTTTATTTATCTTGCTCTCCTTACGATTTGTGCAGATGATACAAAATAGTCAACAATTGAAATAATCTTAAAATACATCTTAAAACTCTAAATAAAGTCTCTCGTCACGCGTCTCAAGTGGTCGCATTGCTTCTCCTCTTATCTGACGCCCGTTTCTTGTTCAGCCTGTTCTGGACGTTCTTGTCCTCGTCGTAAAGGTCGAGGTCATGCACGTAATACCATACAAAGATGTCTAATACGGCTCCCACGAATATGAAACCTGAGAATGTATGAATGCTAATTAGCAGTCGCCTTTGAGCTAATTAGTGAGTGATTGGCAAGCATTTACCTGCTGCCGTCAAGTTAAACCAGTATCTCAGCCTGGCACCGTCATACAACCAGCAGTTGCCTCTCCCCCCACATTTTGTGCCCCAAACCTGACAAACTGAATCTGCAAGTGAAACACAAGCGCAAGAGTCAAGATTAATTAATATTTTGAGCCCCAAGTCGAACTTTTATTTGAGATCTGATAACCACATCACGCCCACACTAACCAATGATGGCTCCAAACAAAATTGGACTTGGAAGCATGGCAAACACACTAATTAAGAAAATTCCCAACCCGATTGCAAGTGATTTATCCTTCGGATCAACACATCTGCAAGGAAATGTAAACAGAACGAGTTTAATTATTTAACCGAA
The DNA here is from genome assembly GCA_009869945.1 of Mesaphorura yosii. NCBI lineage: Eukaryota > Metazoa > Arthropoda > Collembola > Poduromorpha > Tullbergiidae > Mesaphorura > Mesaphorura yosii. The sequence continues at coordinate 395,354 of WIXG01000010.1, read as the reverse complement.
ATCAAATCCACGCTCTAGGTCAAGCCATCACATGTGGGTGAAAGCAATCAGAAGTGAAGAAAGAAAGGTACAGCTTGCTTTATTTGCGTCAGAATTCTTCCTCTATTGTGAAATATTCGCAATTCATAGCCTCACCTGTATCCCACGAGCATATTCCCTGCAAATAAACAACGAAGGGTGTTCACAGCTGTTTTATGATTCATAAACCGAAACCACATAGGATGTAATTAGTAAATTGAACAGACGTGTTTTGCTTACCGATTCTGCCAGAGGAATCCAGCAGCTTGATTAAAGCATTGACGGCCAGAAAGGTCAGGAAAATTTTATAGCACCCCTCTGAGCAAGTTCCAAGGCTCACCGTGTGACTCATTGAGGGTAGGCACGAGCAACCGGTTGCGGTCATGTTTACCGGATCGAATGACGAGCATCCAGCATGGCAAGCTGAGTAAAACAGTTTGTTCTCTTCTTTGAAACAAACTGGCAGCATTTTATTGGTTTGGCACTGGCAGTCCACGTTGCATCCGACCGTAAGATTCCAAGTTCCACTCCCAACACCGTCCACGCCATCATTGTTCTCGTATCCGTGCATCAGATCGCCTGCTTGGCATCCCAGTTGCGTGAATACAATTTTCATGACCACCTATGTGAATGAATCATAAGACAAAATCGTTTGGTGAGTCCCAGCGTATTTACAGGGACGGTCACAACCACAGTCTTCGTAAATATTAAAATCTCATTAAGGTTTACATCAAGAAATCCAAGAATAACATTCCATCCGGCTAAAAATCGGGCACTCGGGCGGAACTTTGATATCAGCGCACCGCTCGTGAGGAGGCCAACCGCCTGGAAGGCAATGCTGACGATACCTGAAAGGACAAATCGGATCAATGCATTGTATTAAGGCAGTCGATACGCTATGGAAATCAGGAAATCGAGAGGAGATCATGCCAAGCAGTAATTTTCCATCGCTATTTGCTAGGATGTGGATAATAATTCACGCTGTAGGCTAAACCCTAAACCATCGTACATCGCAGCATCGTGAGTTGTGGTAAAATCATAAAAAATTCAATTTGGAAAGAATTTGATCCTGTTCCGTGCCTGTCTGGATCCTGAGTACATTTTACATTCAAGTTTATGTATTGGAAAATTCAATTCCAAAGTAATCTGCGACAAACGAAGCGAAGCATTGCATTGGCACACAATCGAAACTTACTTCATGTTTTCAATTCTTGTTTAAACGGCGGCACGTACGGGAGAAAAGTCTCAAAAGTCAATGTCTTCTTATGTCATTGATTGAATTAAATACACAAAGTAAGTTAACATTTGAGTGGAATGGATAGTGGAAGTTTAAGTTTGCACGTTTGATTAAAAAAGTTTGCGGCTTGAGTTAAATTGAATGCATAACACGTTTGGCCTGCTTCCTGCCTTTTGTGAAATTTTCAAAACGCATTTTGTGACGACACTTATCTTTTGTACCGAAATCATTGTTGGTATTGGGCAATCTACTAATTGAATTGCAATTCTTAGAAATCAGGAATTAATTCGAATTGCATTTGTTTCACGTAAACAAAGCGTGGATCAGAGCTGTTTCAGTCGTAGCGACGATTCTCAGAGGAGTATGTGACCGAGTTAGGGATAATAACGGTGAGAAATTCGTGCTGATGACGTTTTCAGATTTCAGTATTGCACTGCATTGTTTTGGCTTGTTTGCATTCTTCGATTGTTCCAAGTCCCTCAGTTGCGCTGAATCGCATAAGAATTAGATGAGTCTGACACTTACCGGAGAAAGCTGCCGCAGATGCTGCCGACTGCATGAAAGTAGTCTCCATGTACTTCGGCATGTAGGTCCAGTATCCAATCGCGGAGAACAAATAGAACACGCTCGATAGATTGTTGAAAACATTGACCTTGTTTTTCAGGAGTGCGGTCAATGCCTTTTTCATCTCTGGGGAAATCAAATCAAAACTCAATCTCAGCTTTGTCCGCGTCCGTGGTCTCGACATTGTGCAGACAATACAGTATAAAATGCAAAGCACGAGACAAGACGTGTGCATTTTCTCTGCTGCTGCTTTCACGTTTGCTCTCACGTCGCTTTCCCTCATTTGCACCGGGCTACACGTGCATCTGCTTTCTCATTAGCTTTAGCCGACGTTAATGCCTTTCTTTTGTTCAGTGGAGTGAATGCATTTGTAAATCCAAGGTGAAAGCCACGGATTAAATTTTTGCTAGGACGGTGACAACGCGAGCGACATCGTGAATTTCCATTGCGTGATGAAAATTACTTCTTTTGCAATTTGCAAGCTTTCTTTCTCAGGATTGTTGTTACTTAAAATACAAAAGCTACTCTGGCTCTGTATTTGTGGTTTACCAGAGAATTTCGGGATGGAGACTTCGTCCATGGCACTCAGCTCAGCTGTGGACAGACCAATGGAACCGGATCGCACCAGACCGCTGCTTCCACGCCGAGACTGCTTAGCTTCCAGCTTCTGTCTCCTTTCTTTCGTCGTTCTTGGAAGCTCTCGCGGGAACATGGCAATAAAAACAGATGTGGCCAGCATCACGGTTCCCAGGCAGATCCAACCTGCACACATGCACAATACATTTTAATGAGTCGGAGTATAAAATATTAAGGAGCTGTCGTGCCAAGTCGAATCTTTTATGAAGTCCCGAGCTCGCAAGCGTGCAATAACGAAACTAATTTTGTGAGCTTATTTACAGAACAAACCGCCGTGGCATCCCATGAATAGCTTCTTAAGACATTACCTGGCATGACATTCAACTTTTCTCTACGCGTTTGCTACAATTCGCGTAATTGCTTTCTTTCTTTAGTCTTCGCCGCTTTCTTGTATCACTTACCAAGCCACCAAGCTCCCAACCATCTCGGGTCATTATTTTTAATGATTGGAGTTAATGTCGGACTGATGTACAGTTTCAAGCAGAAGGAACCAAACAGGAATCCAAGAGTCGGACCAACCAGGCGGAGAGACATCGTTATACCTGTGAACATTGAATGGGGGCAGTTTTGTATTGCGTCAAAGCTCGCTAAGGCTAAGTCACGGAAGTGCGTCCGTATTTACCAAACAGCATTGGCGACTGTGTCTTTTTAACGTTGTCATCCAAATACGGTCCACCGAGTGAAAAGAAGAGCAGGACGCCAATACCAGCCACAAATGACGACATGAAGATGAGAATTAGAGGTACAACTGACAAATCTCCGCGATTACAGCCGCCGTCATTCGCGGACGGTTTGCCTTTTCGGTCACAGAGCTGTACTCGATTACGCTTGTTGCCTGTGGCAGGAAGTTGCTTCGGAATTTGACTTAAATCATCTGGAATATTGAAAGCAAGGAACCCATTTAGCGAGATGTGTAAGCAAAAGAGTGCGGAATTGTGTCACGTTCACGTGAAAACTATCTGGGGATAATTTATGAGGTGTTGTGGAGGCGGAACTCATTTTCTTAACGATTATTACGTGCAAATATTATAATCCTACTGTCTATCGTCTGTCGAGCTAGTATCAAACACGTATTTTTTTTTAAAGAAATGCAAAATACCAGCAGATTTTGAATGGCAACGTTAATCTGTCATTGGGATGCCCATAAATTTTACAAAATGACTACCATAAAGTCTTATGAACGCTCTCGAACCTGGAAATGAATGTCTTTCTAAGAAGTATTATTCAAAAATTCCATTGCGCTGGCTGGATTTCTTCGACATTTTTCCTACAGTCATTCACAGCCTCCGAAGTAATTGCTATTACCTGCCGACATTCTGCTCTTGTTTCCCATCAAATCATGGTCGCTGGTCGTAAAGTGGTCGTGGTCTGTGACACCAATTCCCAGGGCATCGATATCCAAATCCAAGGGTTCTGGTGTCGTCGAAGACAAGTACGAGCCCAAAACGAAGGCTTCGTTCGCAGAGCCCGGTGCTGCATCGGCGAGGTGTTGGAATTCTTCCGTCAAAAGTAGAGCATCTTCACCGGGTCCATAAAACAGATGTGGCGACGCAATCACGAAGCAAGACAGGGCTGAGAACATGACGCCAACGGCGATCCACCTCGGTCTGTGTCCTCGACTTCCGTAGTACGCTATCACAATCGAGAATAGGATTTGACTCACTTCGTTGCCGGTGTTGATGAGACCTACAAAGAAACGGTTGGCATTACTCGCGGAGATCGAGAAGAACGAGTCCGCCGGACTTGCCAATTGTCCTTGAGCTAATTTTAAACCGCTTCTCCAACGTTGTAATCGTTGCAGTGCTGTACGCCCACGACATGCCCTGGATCACCGACAGCACGGAGAACACAAGCATGAAGACTTGTTTTGTCGCAAATCTCTGGAGCCATGCCGGTTGAAATGGCCCAAGGCCGCACCGGTGAAGGTCTTCATCCCCAGCGCCGGCAGGACCTGCCTCGTCTTGTTCCAGCACAAACTGATCCTTCGGGAACTTGTGTTGCTTCTCATTGTCAATGTTGTAATTTTGCGCAGAATTTGCTTGTAAGAAGGCGGTCGTTGAATCTTCTTGCGCGTCATCTTCTCCTATGTCGATTTCCTTCTGTTTTTGCAGCTTAAACGAAGTGTGGAGACCTGATCGTGAGTTTGGTTCCATCGTGATTCCGTTCATCTCTCCGTCGGGAATTCTGGAACCCATTTTAGTCCGATGCTTTTAAGCAAGTACTTTCAACCAAGTGAATTGACACTGGACACTGGATACATTGAGACTGGACACAAACGTCCTTCAAAATGTCTCGACCTAATTTTGTACTAGGCAAAGTCATCCGGGTTCCGCATGCATGAATTATGCCACGCCACTTTTCATACGTCAGCAGTCAATGAATCTTTGCGAATTGAGTTAATAACTCAACACAGTTTCACTTCAAGGCGCGAATGATTAGCAAAACGACCAAGTGCGAGAACAAGCGACAAACAGTCACGTGTAATTAAAATGGACTTGAATAATTGTGTCTGCGTTATGCAATGAATTTGACTAACGATTCCTCCTACGGAGTTACATCGTGCGGTGTCAGTCAACTGATTAAACTCTTCAAGTAGAATGTACTTTAATGCGGCTTTTAAAGCATTTTAAGTATTTTCATTATTTGCTTGTCCAGTAGCATCGCCATCGCATTAGCTTATGTGTAGTAGCCCGGCTTATCGGAGTCATATGAAACTACTCAAGCGATATGAGCCCTAGCGTTGTTTCGCGTGATGTGCCTCTTCATGACGCATATGATCCACTAATCCAGTCTCCTAAACACTTTTAAAGGGACTCGGCTCAGGTTTCATTCAACTCGTCGAGTGCTGGACATTGGACGCAGGCACTAGCATGAGGTTAACAATATTTGCTTTGCGTCTTATCGTATCGTAGCGTATCGTTGGACAAGACTCTCCTGAAATCCAAACACTGATTGAGTGATCTGGTTAATGTTCGGTCAATTGTTCTCGCTTGTGCAATCAATTGGGGCTTTGTGATTAAAAGTTCAACTGAGGAGCACCAAAGCGACATTGATAAGCAACTGAATCTAGTAACTGTCTCCTGTCGCACGATGAACGCTCGTCTCGGCACTCGATCCGGCTTGGCACGTACGCTTACGTGTGAATATGAATCATGTGCCGGGACTCATGGTTGTTGATCAGGACATTAATTTGTCGCCACCATTTGTCTGTTTGCCGTATTCGCTGCCTATTGTAGGACACGTGCTAATTGCTGATTATTGATTCAAGTGCGCAAAATTCTGCTAATACTCAACAGAATTATTCCATCAATAAAATCAGGCACGAGCTAAACAGTCACAGTGCGGCATGCAAACATAAACAGATTTCTGCGTCTTACTAGCACAAGCTGAATGACAAAGGGTAACGAAGACCGAGCCAGGTGACTTCATTGGAATCAAGATGAATGATTGATTTTGTTTATAACTGGATGCGGTTTGGGTTACGCACCTCACGTAAATTTGAGTATGATATATTGATTTATGGTGCAGATTTTTCAATAGAGAATTAAAATGAGACAATTGTCTCGATTATTTCACGACATCCGATTCATAAGAATAATTTAATCACACAAAATCTTAATTTAATGGGAAGATAAATTCAGAACCGCCCCATAATACACAAAGTTAGTAAATGCATGCATGCATGGATATGGAAGGATTGACTAAACTACGACTGAATTAACTGGAATGAATCACAGTAGCTTTGTTTTTCATATTTAATCTTTAACACCTTTAGTTTAATATACTCTGAAGCGTAAATTAAGTAAAGCCCACTGTTTACATAAGCATAGCATTATGTACGATATCGATCATGGAATCAAGCGATGGCGATTTTGGTATCCGAGTTCAACCGCGAATGGCGAATTAAATCAATGTCTTTTTGTGAGGTGAGAGTGAAGATATGGAAATAATGTGTGACTCCTGATGCTCAGCATCCGTCTCTTTAATTGTCTCAATCGTACACGCAGCAGGGCCCGTGGATGAAGCCCTCCTGTTATCCCGATGATAGTGATTCTGATTCTGCTTCCCCTTCGCCTTGACGTATGGCGAAATGGACCCAGCTCCCGGATCCAGGCTGTTGTTGGAATGTGTTGGGTGACTGTAGCGTCTGGTGCTGCTCAGGTTATTATTTGTGACGACAGACATCGTATTCCCGCAGCTGCTGCTCCGACCCGTTCGACTCCGTCGATGATGGTGACTGTGACTAGCATGGTTGTGATTATGGCAGTTAATGCCGTTACTGTTACTGGCGCTCAGTGAGCTGATTCTAAAGTACTTTGCGTGGCAAAAGACGAGTACAAACACTAAAGCTACGAGACAACAAATAATACTGACGAGTAACCAAAATATCCAATTGTTTAGTACAAAATCCAAATCTGAACAGAGAGACGAGGCTGTGCCTGGAAACACGAATGCGTAGTCGCGAAAGATTGGAAAGAAGAAGTTCCAGAACAACATCCTGGAGGGGCAAATTGAGATCAGGATCAGACGCGCTAGTTTACTGATTTATAGCACAAAATAATAGTAGTACCAGGACTCACCTTTCCGTGTAGTAATACTTTTCCATGCGAGATTTCAGACCAATAATGGCATAATCCTGGTTCATGTTAGTGTAATTGGTCCATTCAAACTTCAACGGTGAACGCGTGAGACTGCTGACCGAAATGCCCGTCTCGTCACTGTTGGCTGACGAAGCCGACCGCTTAGCACCAAGTTTTGGCGTTGGATTCCTGGATTTGGAAGCGCAAAGCGTTATCTTTTGTCCTGAAGCTCAAGAGACACGAACTACTTACCCAAAGCGTACGAAATTCGCCCAGAGCTTCATCATGAGATCACTCATCTTCTTGTCATCAAACGATCTCAGGTGGTTACTGTAATTGAGGTATGGCTCACCAAAAATAAACTGTAGCTCGCTTTCGTGGTACGACCCGATCCACTCTTGCCGGCTCATCTTCACATCGTCGATGCTGAAGTAGTGGAACTCGTAAATGTAGACTCGCTCCGTATTGTACTGCGCCAGCAGGTTCATTTCTTGGATGCAGGGCGCTTTCAGGCCAACGTCAGATATAAACTGCGACAAATGAAGTTGGCTTTAAGGCTCACAAATGTTAATTAATTCGCGTCCAGTTCGAAGTTCTGCCTCTGTCCGAAATTATAATCTCTTTCCTCGTGTTTCTTTAATAAGTCGAGAGCGGAAAAGTTGCTCGAGGAAGAATTGCTTTGCATAATTAGGAACATGAAACCCGAGTTTTCTTTTACTTTCACCTTTGAGGACACAAAAGCGAAGATACGCGGCAAGAGCTGAAATTTTGGCCCTTTGAATTGGCGACACGAATGTTAATTAAAGCATGACTGCACGGACGCTTTTGACATCTCAAAGCCAAGCGAGAGTGTCGCGCTTAGAATCTTTGAGGTACACGAGCAAGTGTAAAAACTTACATCACTGACGGCAGTCGTCTTCCCGAGCGTGTCATTAGGGAAGATTCCATAACGGTACAAGTACTGCACCTTCACGGCGTGAATCGCTGCCGCCTGGTTGGCTTCGGTGAGTCCAGGAATGTTACGAAGTAAGCTCACAACGTCATGTTGCAAGAAATCAACCAAATGCTTCACCGGCGAACTTGGCCCCACTGCAATAACAACACATGTCAAAGAGTTTAGCACTTGAATTCAGTTTGAACTGGCTAAGCACGAAAAATTGCAAAACTTTGCAACAAAAGCACTATTTGCAAATTGCAGTTTACGTACATTTTGTAAACCAGATTGTGACTTCGTCCTTTGTGAATCCGCCGAGCATGGGAACATGGGCAAATCGATTCTGTTTAATCAAAACGTCAGGATGAGCAGCGAGGAATTTGCCACCGTAGTTGCCATCAATCACAGCTGCGTACGCTAAACTCAGACCATCCTCCAAATTGGCATTCTGCGAAACAAAACACACGGACAGCTTCATATTCATCAGCATACTGCATGGCATGTTGGGTTTCTGGCCGTTAAAAGGTGATTGATTTTTATTTCAGCCTCATCCACAGTGGCGGAGCAAATTTTATGGGTGGAGAGTTTAGATTAACCAAAACGGGCCTAGCGTCTAACTTGACATGAACCTTACCATGCCATACCATGTAAGCACAACCGCATTGGACGTTGACAACATTATAAAGTAAATTGAAAATGTGATTTCGCACTTTGCTTCATCCTAAATGAAAGCCGTCACTTGAAACACACGAAACTAATTCCGCAACGGGAAGTTTTGACGTCAACCGCCTGGACTTTCACCACTTGCCCATTGAAATGACGTGAAGGGAAAGGCGAGCGTGGTGAAAATAGATTTAACTAATTTACTCGCTGAAACTATAGTCAAACATCACACGTGCAACAAACGCAAACGGACGTGACTTCACTGGTTGCGGTCGAGAGTCTAAAATAACCCTGATCTATGAGTCTGTGTGTTGTTGACTGATTCTAACCTTCATTATAGTACGCGGTGAAAACGTCCTGATGCAGTCGACCATGTCTGTACTGGGTACAGTTGGGCAGCCGAGCTTTGTCGCCAGATCTTCAGCGTGCTTAGCGGGATTGGGCTGGATTGCCCAAGGAGCACTTGAACAACCGGATTGGATTGTGACGCCAACAAATTTACCTGAAAATAGAACGGAAGGCCTCATTTAGTTCATTTATAGAAGTGTTTGGAAGAATTTAGCAGTGGTTAAGAGACTCCGAAGATAGAAGTTAGGAATCAATTGCTGAACACTTGACCACAGCTGGTGATTGGTTAAACACGACTGCTGTTTGGTTAAGCATATTGCTGATAGTTTAAGTATGCATGGCTGTGAGCGCTTGAGAGTTTGCTGCAAAGCAAGATACTAAGTCGCATCTATGTAATTCAATGCCAATTGGGGAGGCATTATTATGCACATGAATAGGCTGGAGCTCATCAGACATTTTAATGATGCTTGTGGATTGAGAAAGACTGAAAATACTTCAAGAGCTCTTAGCTCACATGTACTGCTCCTATCTCCAATGCAGAAGCAAGTGTGCAACATCTTTTCCTTCTCCCTGTTGCAAGAAGCGCACTGGTGCTAACATAATTTATGTCTCAGAAGTCAAAAATTAAAGCTCTGAGCATATAAATCATAATTTTATCACAGAAGTCACAAAAAGACTAAATATTTGAATCTTGCGTCTGCTTGCAAGCGTCTTCGGAATCTAATCCTAGCCGACTCTGCAATCTAGCAGGCAGGAGACAAGTAATAAATTAAGAAAGCAATTTACAGCGCGCTCAGTCTCAAGAGAGAAAGTCTGCCGTGTATGACGGCCATAAACTCATGCACTTGGAATTGATTTTGACTTCTCCCTGACGCCAAAACCCAATAAACCGAAAGCAAGGCACGTTATTACTGGGAGACGAAGTTTAGTGCATATAAACTTTGTTGGTCTTGAAACTAATTATAACTTTTGCAGTGTAATTGCTATTTAATATTGCAGTTTAATCCCCTCGATTTGAAGTTTGCGCAGACTTACAACACAGTACGGCAAGGATATTAAGGCGACATTACGTAGAAACTGGAACGACGGCCAATTATTTCGTCGTTAAAGTTGAATGCAAGCTTGCACGTGCTGTGCAAAAGTCGGGACACGCTATTGTGAAAGTTGTAATTGCAATTAGCTATTGTTGCATCTTGGATCAGAGGCGGGCAAATTTTAATGGCGTTTAGACATTTTAGTTTCGAAAATGAACTTTTAATTGGAGTCAGTCGACGTTATTGCGCATCGAAAATCTCTTCCCACTTTTGCATTGATGTCTAAATTCTCTAAAAAGGATGTTCTTCCTGGAAGTGCCACGGGAAACGACATTTTCCAGAATCTGATGGGTTGGCTTCACTTCAGTGGAAAAATGTTTGTGAAAGAAAAAGAAACTCACCCATCGAGAGCGGTGAAACCAAATGGAAAATGACACTGGCTCCACCAGCGCTGTTTCCGACCATCGTGATGCGATCTTTATCGCCACCAAAAGCCCAGATATGCTCATACACCCAATTCAGTGCTTGGGATTGATCGAGGAGTCCGTAATTGCCAGGAGCTGCTTCATCGCCTGTGCTGAAAAAGCCTGAGGAATGGAACGAAGTTCATGATGTTATTGAAAATTATGTCAGCAAGTTGGCATTCGCATTTTATAACAGACAGCCTTCAGCAACGGCGACCCCTTTGCTGAACAAGAATGACTAATTCGCGTGCAATTAGATTATTAGTTTCTACGTCGTCGTCCATCCGCGTTCATAGCGTTGCTATATTCCTGATTAATTGGCTGAGCTTGTGCGGCGTGTCTTGTGCGTCCGACCGGCTGAGCATGAATAACGCAATTTTCTCAGAGTACGCAAAATGTGGATGTGTTTCCCAAAAAACGTAGAGTGGAAATTGAATTATCGCCCCAGTCATAATTCGTTTACGTGTGCTGTCGAGTAGATGCATTCCATGCTTCTTCTAGGCCTAGGCACTGGGCATTCCAACCAAAGCTGATGGATTCTTGATTCTACTTTTTCAATTTTGTTCAAATCGACATAAAAGACCATCGCTGAATGCGTTCCAGCCTAAACCGATGCGATATAACTATGACTTTTATTTATATTATGATCTGAAAACTCTCTATTTCTAATGGCGTCATGAGAAGTTCCTGGTCTTAAATTTTTGAATTGTAAAACGTGAAGTCGATGCAATAAATCCATTAGAGAATCCTGTAACTGCTTCGCTGGGCAATTAGGTTTCAAGATTTCTGGGCAATTTCGCACGTTAATGGCGATAATGCATCTCGGCAATTAAGAATCCATTCTGCGAGCCAATCTTAAGCAAACTACCCTCGCGATTTTCGCAGCACTGACATTTTTTGCAGGAGGCTGGAATTTTGCCACAAATAAACATAGTTTCGCTGCTAAAGTGCAATGCCGTTTCGCTTTTGCCTTACCTAAAGGCCCCAGACGAAAGTTGAAAGTGACCACGATCAGGTTCTGCGTGGCAGCGAGGATCTGGCCAGGATACAGCCTTCCAGCACCCATGTAGTACGACCCACCGTGAATGTAGAAGAAGACAGGAAGCTTGCCTGAGGATCCGCTTGGTTTATGAATGTGTTCATTGCTTTTAATGCTGCCGCTATCAACCTGCGAATGTGAAAAATTTCAAAGTAAGCTCTGCTAAAGTGCTGCTTCTGAAATCTTGCTGATAATAAATATAAATTAAAGTCCAATTCTTTCGTCGGAGAAAATGTACAGAGAACACACGCTAATAAGTCCTTAGAAAAAGGCGTACGCATGATGCGTCATGTGAGGAGACTCATTAATTAAGTTCAGATGTTCCAAGAACTCAAGCCAATAGAGCCGGAGCCATGGTACAGTCTGTAATAACTCCTTTGAGAGACAGCGAGCTTCCAAGCGCCGACTAACTTATGAGACATACTTGGTCGTCTTTGTGGAAAACGCTCACACGTAGTTTATTAGACTTAATTTATATCGAACCTTGCTCGCTTGTAAAGCTGTCAAAAACCTTTTGCTTTTTTCCTTTTACTTTTGCAACTTACGCAAACCAATCGAATCCTACTACAAAAATGTTATCATAGCTGAACCGTACTTTCTCATACCGTAATCGTAATCTGAGCCAAAACACAAATACAAATAATGTTATCGTGAGTATATATGACACTTTACAGGACTGGATAAAATGACATGACACATGCACGGTGCGAAAAGCACAAACATAAACGCGTTGAGGATTTTAAAGACACAAACGGGCAAAGGACTTTGGCTTTTGGTTTTGGAGTTGAATTGCTGAATGCGCGTGCGTGAGGAAGAAACTTTATAATTTAAAGCTTTCACAACTTCTTATTGTTGAAATCCGAAATGAAATACTCTGAACATGACATAACATACGACACAGGGCACGATGGCGCACAATTTTTGGAGTACAATTGAAATGAAAACTTTTATGTACACCCACAAAGAAAATGTGGTTGGGAATCTTGGAATTGGAAAAGATCGTGTTTCATTTTTGAGTCAGCGTAGATTGGGTCTCATTTCGTTGGTCTTGCAGCCTGACTCTGACTTCATGAAAAATTTTATTTATGGACTTGGTCTTGGCGCTTGATCTTGGGTCAAGAATTCTTTTGTGTGCTTTGTTTTCTTGTAAAATGTCAATGCGGACTCTGAATAAGTTGTGGATCCGGACTCTGGGCCACGTAGGAGTAGCCTAAGGTTTGATTGACAGTACAAATTGCGAACCGTGGAGTAGTTGAATTTGAACACCGAGAGTCGTCGGTCGAGAAAAGTTTTCTGTTGCATTAACTTTATGAGCCCTATTATATTCCTGCCTTTGTCCAAAAGGTATCAGAAAGTTTCAATTTCAAGCTGAAACCAGAATGCGTGATCCTTTCTCGTTTTTAAAGCACCATACGGTGCATGCATTCAGGGCACAGTACACATGTTATAAACGTCGGTTTTCTTGTAGTTGTCCTTTTAATTAAAGCCTTGTTTCTTATTTTATTCGTTTAAGTTTTACGGCCTGAACTGAACTGTCCTAGGCACAACAGAAGAAATCCTCCCGAGATAATCGACCGGGACATTTATGTCCAAAGTAGGAAGACACAAACGACCGTCTCATGGAAATGAGACAATCTTTTCCAATTACGAAGCACGTACATTATGCTAGTGTAGCTCGACATTGAGGTGAGCGCTGCTGCTCCGTGTCGTCATTTAATTACTTTTTAACGAATAGCCGACAGCAGCAAAGTTTTTGGATCCCGAAAAGACGAGGCTCCTTTTTGAGGATTCAGGTTCAGAAATGATAAGCCCGAGCTCGAAATGTGTGTCACATGCCGTCATACAAAGTTGAAGTTCGTTCGGGTTCTCTCGCTCTCACAGTAAATTATGAGTTTGCGTAAGGAATTGCGATAAAACGCACGACACACAACATAAAAGTCTGAGCTTAGTATTTTGACACCGTCATGAGGAAATGAGACGATTCACTCACTTCGTGCACGGCTAACAATAATCATTATTGAAATGAAGCAATAAATTCGTCAAGAATTTTGGCACCACTCACGGAACACAGCAAAAGGCACACATGCAATGGGACAAAGGAATTTATACCGGAAAATTGAAATGGTTGATAAACTCTGTTGAAAGTCGCAGAATTCACATTTCGCAGTTCACGCTGCAATAAAATAACATTTTGTCTTTGAGAATGCTCGTGAAGCACACTTGGAGTAATGGATCGTGACACTTATCTAATCTCATGATTTAAACCAGATCAAGCCTGCTATCAGACTCGATTTCGTCTTATCTTGGATCGTCCGTCCGCCCGACATCTAATTGCACTTCACTCTCCTGTTCCCGGTTCTAATTCTTTAGGCACGACACGATTTTCACAGCCTCGCGCTCCAGTTTCTGTTTACATTCGCCAAGATTATGATTACAAGCCATTAAAAGGTATTAAGAATGTTGTGTCTGTGTTTCTCACATGTCGGACGGTGTAAAGGATTTTATGCATCAAGAATTTACTGTGAAATGCACGATTCAAGAAACTCTCTCATCTTTTCTCATTCTTTTAACTTGCTTCCATTTTGTTTTCTGGATTCTTTCCCTTTTCTGTTTCTTGTTTTGTGCCGTACGTATTTTAACACGCATCTTTTTGACTACAAATCTTAATTTGAATTCAAATCATAAACAACAAAGTGAAGCTTACCAAAGGCACGTAGATGTTGAGTGTGAGACAATCTTCGCTCATGTTGTAATTCTCGAGCTTTCGCTTCCTTACGGATGAGCGATTCCTCGCGCTCACAACATCGTAGATCTTCTGCTCGCCCGGTTGATGACAAATTGGACTGAAATCTGTTGCGTTGAAAATCCCAGACCAGTCTTTGGGTGGTACTGGAGCCTGCAAACAAATACAAGAAAGACATGGAGCATTGTAAATAGTAAACAACGTAAAGCACGGGAGATTCATGATCCCGTCCAGAAGAATTGATGGGGAAGACGCAAACAAAGCAGGGATTGTTGCCTGTTTTCTCACATTCGCATAATTTGTTCTCACACGTAACGAGAGATAAGGACACGAATGACAAGAAAAATCGGACAAAATAACATGGAGACTGGTCAAAGTACATGCACGTAGATTACAGCAGGCAGTGCATTGCAAGGGAGAAGTTGAGAAGAGAAGAAGCGTCTGACTGTCTGGGACTGAGATTTATTCTGAACACATCTTGCGTTCACATAGCTCATGCGTTGCTTCTCATACATTAGTCTATTGCTGAGTTTGTGTGGTCTCGGTCCAAATCATAAAATTAATTACATTCATCTGCGATATACGCTTTGAAAATTCAAACTTATAATGCTTAGTATGCGAATGCTAAAATCACAAATGACTTCTAAACTCGAATTATTTCACATTTTGTATGATTTAGGGTCTGACTTGACTAACCCAGATTCCTAAACCGTTGCCGATAAATCAAATTCCCAATTACGAAATATTCTAGGTCGCAAAATGCTCACTCGTTCAGGGAAACAGCATACTAGCACACTTGCGGAGTGAAAAATGAGTCTGAAACGACCCACAGCCCACAGAATAGAATCAGGAAGACAAATGGGCAGATTCTCTGCACTCCAAACTTAAACCTGCTTCCTGCCCAGACGCAGACGATAGAATGTTACCTGTTCCTTAGTGCCAGCAGACTTATCTGCTTTTTGAGATACAGACCCGACGTCTTCCCTTTTTCCTGCTCGAAAGTGGATTACATCCGTGCTCCGACATAAATGAGCGGCTTGAACAATGCCCATCCCAAACTAGACCGAAAGTGAACAATGCCTTGCGCCAATATTTGCTCAGTACTTAATTCTCAGCCGTGAGCCGTGTCACGGGTTCTCATTACTAAACCCGAGGCGATAGTCAGGTGCCTGAAGTTTTCGTCTTTCGTGCCTAAGCGCGACGTGGAAAAATGTTAAGTGGTCTAGCAAATTAATGCTTCATTAAAACATTTAACCACTTGAAGAAAGGTGAGTTCATGAGTCTCTGAATCGAGACGGGCTGATACGTGCGTAAATTTACAAAAAGTACAAAACAGCATTTTGCAACATTTCAACTGATTTCAGCGAAAATTGAAAGAATTAATTTCAAGGTTTTTCGCAATTGTGTTTAATGGACTCGGTGTTTTTCGTGTTAAAGTCAGTGTCAATAAATGAAAACGTTCTACTACAATAAGGTGAGCAGACAAAATGCCTCATCTGTGGCCTGGCCGTATAAGGCAAAAGGATTTAAGCTTTCTTTATCAGTTCGGTTTGTAATGACAGGATTACGGATTGCAGACCACCTTTTCAAATCCTCGATGCTGAACGCCTGAAACTTGAAAGAGTCTGCAACGCAGCGGCACGACATTATAAAGATTAAAAGCGCCCAGGCGAGAATGTGCCGAGGCAGGCGTCAACGTAACGCTTCTGTCACTTTCTTGTCGGTCTTGTCTTGTCATCTTGTCTTCTTGCAAAGAAGCACGTACGTGCGGTGCAAGTGCAATGAAGTTCACATTTTCTATGTCTCGTGCACTTGTCAATTTTTATATGACAAATCATAAAACAGAAATGAAATCAAGATGCTGATTTAGCCTGGCATACACATTGGCGTATGTTTGCGTTTTTATCGCAGTTTCATTCAATTTTTACGACTTTTGCGACGTAATCTTCTGACTTTTATGACTCTCGAATGGCCGATAGTTAACATGATCATTTACATATGCTCGGTCGAATTGGGGTATGATTTTACCGTACAAATGCTGTGCAAGAACTCCACGTCCATAGCCTCGCACGCGAATAGATGTTTCACCCACACAAAGTCATAAAACTTACAAATGAAGACGTAAGACATTTTACAATGTCAAGAGCAAACTACGAGTATGAAAAACGGTAAGCATGGCCAGCTTACAGTGTTTTCAATATACTATAGTTGCAGAATTAGTTGCGAATTTATGAACGTACGCAGCTCAAAGATGTTAGTGTAAATAAAATTCAGTACAGATGTGCATGCAGCTGAAGGAAAACTTGCAATTATTTCCGAGTTTTAAACAATAAATGACGACCACGCACGCTAATGAAAAAATTCATTTAGTGCTTCAATTTAAGGAGTGTAAATTCAGAAGAATGTCTCTTGGAACAACTGTCCGGAGCATTCAACGGGAAACAATTGTCTGGGAACCATTGTCCGGGAAGAACTGTCTGGAAACAATTTAATCTTTGGACAATTCGTTGTTTCCAAAAAAATTGTTGGAGAATCTCACAAGATTCTAAGTCGCACAAAGTTTTACCATCATAAAACAAAATAATCTTACTTTCATTGACGCCTACATTGCCTTCGCTTCTGCTCGGACTACTGCATAAGTTTGCGGCCAACGCACTCCCGTCAAGGCAAGTTCAATTCTCAAGAAACTCAGACGCCGTCCATAAACCAGGGAGCGGCATTGCAAATTAAAGCTTGTGATTACATGTTTAGTTTTTGTATCCTGTTCTTGTTCCTGTCCTGTCATTTCAATGTTATTGTTATTGTCGGATCACAAATCTCATTGACTGAGTCTCGTCTCTGGTCTCGCCCAGACGAGACGGACTAAACCATGGACTATGGATCAGAGCCAGACTATTTGCCAGCTCGTCAGTTGTCAGTTGTCGGCCAATGTTTGAATTGCACATGCAAATGCTGCAAAATGTGTAGCAAAACAGCAAATTAACTCAGCACTTTTGAGTGAAACATTGTTCGTGTCACTTGAACTCGGACCGCCGCGATTTATTGCGCAGGGAGTCAGAAGAACCCAGCAGGTTTTCAGCTAAACTGCCGAGTAGCGTGACTGCATGATAATTAATGGCTCGACCATTGATAAGTTCAACACTTCGTAAGCTTAAATCAGAATACTGAATCACTGGTGTCTGCGTCAAAGAAAGCAAGAACTCACTCTGTTGAACAATTAAAGATCACGCACGCAGTTTAGTTGTTTGAGCAGGAACATAAACTTTATTCGTTTCATATGCAAATTCTGACAAGGGGCAAAGAAAGTTAAGCGAGCCAAGTCTTTGTTTCCAGTTCAAATGCGCACAATATTGCTCTTTAATTCTACGGGAAGAACATTCAGTTTGTCATTCATTGCTTATTTGCTTAATTTATTGAGCTGCTCAGACTACAGTTAAGTGCTTGTTGTCCAACAAATCTACGCACAAACAATGAGCATGCGGACGCAAAAATCGTGATCAGGATCAGACAAGATGTGAAGTGTAACTGTCTAAGAAGTTAACCGGGCCATAAATCGTGGATTCAACTTTTCCATTGAACAAGTTAACCTGAGCTTCAGGCCAGCATTGGCATTACTTTTGAGTGGTTTGAAGTTCGAGTTCGAGATTGGAACGAATCCTTTTCATTTGATACGGTGTTCACTGCTTATTCATTTTTAGAACGGAAGGTACTAATTTTACTAATTGTGACCGTCACGAATGTCAGTGACGATAATAGCTTCGGTTAACAACGAAGTCGAAGTCAAAGCTTTGGTCCTAACTCGAGCGCGAACGTCAAACTAACTGAATACCGCGCTCATTCAAAGGTCAATCATTGCTTTTGAAGGAAAAATCGCGAGTCGCGAGATGTGAATTAACGCCTGACTGACCTTAACTTCAAACGAACGCAACACTTAAAATTAGAATCCGCGTCTCGCGTACGTGTGGATTTTCTCGGAATCCAAATTGACTTACCCGAAATCTAAGTTCTCGAAGCGGAGGTTGAGCGTATGGAATGCCGAGGAATGCTCCAACTGTGTGCCTGCTTTTCCCACCATGGAAAGAAAGCACCCGGCCACGAATTCGGCCTTGCGAAGTCTCCACGGTCACGTGCTTATCAGTGCTCATTCCCAAGAATGGTTCGAATTGCTGATGGTGGTGATGATGCTGCTGTTGCTGACTCGCGCTTGTCGAGTTCTTACCGGACGCCGTCTTTTCATGGCTCAACTGGGTCTTTGTGACTATAATGAGAAGGAGGACGTGCACCAGCCGAGTGGACTTGGTGACCATTGCAGAGCCTGATCTTGGCCGATGGGTCTTGGTCGCAGAGATTAAGCCGGACATTGGATTCTACCCTACTCTAGAAATCTAAGACGAGCTTCTTTAAATACTAGAAACTAAAAGCCGCAAGACCAAAACGAAAGCATGTCTCACTCATATTCAATTTCTGTGCAAACACCTACGAAGTCATTTTGAAAGAATTTTGGAAATACGATGTCTGAATGAATGAACTATTGGAATTTCACTTTGCAGTTTCAGCTTGCAGATGCAATTAGCTACATGTGGGTGATATAATTATCATCATCTCTGGACAATGTTAAACACTCTGAACACTCCGAAGTTCACACCAGTCTCAATTTCACGGCTGTCCACGCGTCCATTCTATTTGTAGCCATCGAAGCAGGTGAAATGTTGACTTTGGCATCATAAAACCCCACATTTTCAGTATTGCAACATTACGATTGTTTAGAGTCTAATTTTGGCATTGGCTCATGCTGAATTATTAACTTGAACCCTGCACTTGAAAGCACTTCAGTTTCACCGCTGACATTTTAACGATTTTAATGCCAATGATGACTTACTAATTGAATCAGTTCAAATTGAATTATTGGCCGCAAATTGCTCATCCCTGCAATTTTTTATCGCCAACTCCAACTTGCAGCCCACACAAAGCAGTTTGGGAACATCTTGTTTTTGTCTAAGATGTCTTGTCAAAATAACGTAAAGACTCGGATGAATTATGAGGAATAAAAGGTAAAAGGTGCACTTGCACACGGAGTGTCGCGTCGCAGGGGAATTTGAGATCAGATTATGTCTTGACAAAGAAGAGAACTTGGTCATGTTCTTGTCAACTCGCAGCGCAGACCGAGACTAACTGCACTGAACGACTAAACTCCTCAACTCTGTCGAAAATTGAAAACTGAGACTGCACGACGGGCCTGCAGGTCCAGGCTCTATTGACTTGATCGGTCTGCCACGTTGGTCGACCCGTTGTTCGTATTCGTACACGTAATGCAAATAGAAACACGAGATCAAGTTCAATTTCAAAGCGAGATTAGTTTGGTGAGTGCCACACAACACAGAACTGGCCGCCTACTGGCTGTGCTGGTGGGCTGCTACGCTACGGCACGGTACGGATGCGGGACGGGACTGTGAGAAAGATGCCCTGAACCAAAGCAAAACACTGAAAACATTTGTAACTGGTACAAGGTACAGGAAGAAATCTTGTGGGACTTCTTCGGAAGCTGCGGCCATGGCTGCAGCAGTCGTAGTTTCATTTTCATGGCTCACACGCTACAGGTTGGTTGATTTTCTCCTTTCCCAGCTCGTGGCTCCTTTCCAAGGTTTGTTAGGTCCAGGAGTAGCAATCCGAATCCAGTAAGTGAATTCCAAGTTTATCGCGTGGTTTCAGTAGTGATGGAACTTTATACGTTCTTCGCATCGTCTCATTGTCCCCAATGTATTGTTTGTAATTACAATTGCAATTCATGCACCGATTCTCTCGTCCTGACCACGCCACGGAGGCTCCAAATCCATTAACCGCAGACGATAAGGACAACGGCTACGGTACGGCTGTCAGACTCTAATGATTTGCAATGTCAGGAGGTCATCCATATTCAGCATTTCTATTCGCATTCACGTCATTAGCATTGGCCTCGGTCAGTCCCACTCGCACTTGGTCAGTCGGGTTTGCCTCAGACAAAGTGTTGGATTAATGGTTCGAAATTCCCATTAGCCATAACATTTCATTGAACTGTGTAAGACGAGGGCAGGCGACCCAGTTCGTGGACGGCACGGCGGACGCGAGTTCGCAATACAAATGGAACATTGATTCGTAATTGGCACTGATAAGATTAAGATTACTTTGTTTACGCACCAAGCAACCAAGCACTATTCGCATTCATTCATACACCATTCCATCCATGCCATGAATCTTATCTTCCCGAGTCCCGAGAAGAAACGTACAAGACTCAGAATCCAGCGCCCATTCGTTTTCTCAGTGTTTCATGAACTGCTAACTGCAAAGCCAAGTAGCTGAGTACATAAAACTTTCAGATAATGACTGTAATTACAATTAGCGCGGACAAGGGCCACGCCATGCTATGAGACAGGCCAAGCGAATCTGTGAATGAGAATTATGTAGATGAGCATGCCTCAGAGGCCTTTGTACCGACGCTGGTCACCTCCATGCTGATCTTTTCAGTGACCCATGAATTTTGGGACACGACACGGCTTTCATACAGAACAGAAGCATATTAGCAGAGTATTTAGCAACAGCAACAACAACAGCAACGTTTAGCATTTCTAATTGGTTCAGGCTTGAAAACGTTGAATTAATTAACACAAGTTGTTCACGACAGCGATGGGACGCTGACGCTACTCATGAATGAGAGAAGTGAGACTGCTTCTCGTGGATATAAATGCACAATGCATCAGTGAGTTAGTTTGTGTGTACTAGGCACACTAGACTACCAGCAGCGTGCCAGTGCTAAAGTGATCTCCAGTTAGCGAGCGAGTTGGTAGTGGTAAGTTGTGGTTGGTAGTGTTTGAGACGTGCGACGCTGCGCGCCACAGCCTGCAGGAGGCAGTTTCATGAACTACAAAACGCCCCAAAAGATACAACAGAGAAGCGTGATGCAGCAGTTGTCCTTGTAGTCCGCTTACATTTTTGAACCAAAAGTAAAACGAACTTTGTGGCTCTCTCCTGCTTGCCTGTACGCAGTACGTGTTGTCGGCTTATTCCTCGTCTCTTTATGGGAAAGTTATCCAGGAATTGGTGATTGGCGTCAATTAATTAAATTGTGTTGGATAGACTGTACCATCATACTTCAGACTTGACAGTATTCATCGTTTTAAGCTTGTAATTTAGAAAGTAGAAGTGGAGTGGAAACCTTTGGCTTACAAATCCGGGCTCGATTTTCAGATTCTGTAAATACTTGCAACGTAAGTACGAAAAAATGATGGTTCCTGTCCTCAGTGCTGAGTTATGATTAACAAAGTAGTAAAATTGCTACTATCTAATTTTCCATTCAGGTTTCGAATTCAAGTCCAATTACCCAGTTGTTTACTTTAACCGTGCTTGCTGGATAAAATGAGTACCCGTGGTCGACGTCCCGGCCGACCAGCGAGGTCCGACGGTCCAGCAGAGGTGGTGCCCGCAGCAGATATGCAAGTGGTTGAAACTCCAGACGTTGGAGTGGAGGAGGTTGTCCTGAACAGACGTGGAATGGTAAACCAAAAATTCGTTTGGCATGTTATGTAATCTCATTTGTGGGTGCCTTGTACTGTACTAGTTAAATTTTAATCGTTGTCCTACTTAGCCGACTCGTGAACGGAAGAAGAATCGTTTCTACTTTGATGACGACATGATCACATCTGATAGTCAACTTCGTATGACTAAGCAAAAAAATAAATCGCCTGGTCACAAAAGAGTAAAGGAGGAACCAGTGGAGCCGTCATACGAGGAGCTTGAAGTCCAGGAGGAAGTTCCAGACTATCAGTTCGGAGATGTCCTTGCGAATGAAGAAGTTGGATTGGGACAAGACATCGAAGTTGAATCTACGACCCCGGTCTCGCCAGAACGACGTAAACGAGACAGGTTATTGATGCCTCCGCCATCAAGCCCTCGTGGATCACAATCGAAGGCAGCCCACTCAAGACAACCAGCGTATATGAGACAACCAACTGCTAGACAAGTGGCACAGGCTGTTAGCTCTATCGTGAGCAAGCCGAAATCAAATCGGCACAACAGTGAAGATGAATTCGGATCATATGATAACGTAACCATCAAGCTTGATCCTGATTCTCCAAGGAGGACATCTAAGACCCTGCAACAAATATTACCGAAACCCGGAAAATTTAGGACAAAAGATAAAAGAACTAAGAGCAACTCTCCTGATAGATCTAGAATTGGTCATAGGCAAAAGTATTCAGATGAGTTTGACCAGCCTCCATTTACTTCGTTTGAAGGTGAAGTGTCCAATGAAGTTGAAGTTAATCAATTTGGTGCGCCCTACGAAGTGGAAATAGAATTCAAGAAATCGAAGCCGCCGAAAGAACCACGTAGAACAAAATACAAAGACAAGGATCCTTTGAGGGCCTTGACTAAAGCAAGACGATTATCTTCCGGAGCACAAAATTCGGCAGTAGACGTAGGAAGCGGCAAATTTCTAGGCAGCCCTGGCGTTGGTGTGCACTCGATGCTTGACAAGAAGACAGCACACAACATTAGTATACGTCTAAGAAATCTACTCAAATTACCGAAAGCTCATAAATGGGTGTGTTATGAATGGTTTTACAGTAACATTGATAAGTAAGTTTATCTCATTCTTACACTAAACAACAGGGTCTCACCAGTTCCGCCATCTCATTTTAAAAATCATTTTATTTTAGGGTGTTATTTGACGGTGAGAATGATTTTCAAATCTGCCTGAAAGAATCGTTTCCCGACCTGAAGCAGACGCAGTTATCTCATGAGGAGTGGACAACGATTCGACGGATGATGGGCAAACCGAGGCGATGCTCGCAAGCATTCTTCGACGAAGAACGAGAAGAGTTACAAAGACGGCGACATAAAATCCGAATGATCCAGCAGAGAAAAATTACAGATTTCAATTACAAAGAATTGCCAGATGAAATTCCTCTGCAGTTGGTAATCGGTACAAAAGTGACCGGACGCCTGCGAAAGCCACAAGACGGGCTGTTTACCGGAACAATCGAGGCGGTTGATACTTCTAATAACACGTATCGCATAACATTTGACCGACCTGGACTGGGAACCCATTCTATCCCAGATTATGAAGTGTTGGTAAGTTTGGAAACTTCTTACGAAATTGACTTCTTTGACCGATTTGGACACAAATGCAAAGTTTCGTGATTTGTAAATGTTTCCAGTCGAACGATCCAGTAGAGACTGTTTCAACGTCCAGTTTCGCGTTAAAAATACCTCGGCGAAGTTATGGAGGAGTCGCAGGCACACAGTTCAAGATTTCCAGTGCGCTGGCGGATGAAATGAGCGGATTTCCAAAATCGCCGTTTCCAGCTGACGGAATGTTGGGTGGATTTCCTATTAGACTTTTGGATATGATCGTAAGTGAATAGTGAAGGTCTTGTGTGAAATCGGCAACAATTAACTTTATTGCCACTCTGCACAGGTTCGTTTATCAAAGCTGCTAAAGGGGAAACGAGAGAAAATTCTTCTCCTCAAAGAATTAAACGTAGAGGCGGAGAAAGTGACTTCCTACGGCCGAGAATTAAACGAAGATTATCGCATTCGATATTCCAGATGTGTGTTGGACTTGGATTCGATGAACAAAGAGATGAGCTTGTACCTTGAAGCAATTCAGCAGTACTGCCTTGATGTAAGGAATCGCACATCAGTTGCACTTCTGTGGGCTCTGCTAAGTGTTCACATCTTGACCTTTTGCATTACTTCTACTCGATACAGATTGCACCAGATCATGGAGCAAATCAGATGATTGTTCCCGACCTGATCCAAGAGCAATGCCGTCAAGAAGCCCTTCTTATTGTGGACACTTACAATGCGAAGCAAAATCGTCAAGTAGTTACATCGCCACGAATATTAACTCTAATTGCTAATTTAACATCGCTCGTGCTCCAGGCAAAGGTAAGCAAAATCGTATGCACTCACAATGGAATGGAATCTTACATAAGTTTTCTTCAGGCTTTGTCAAATGGAGAACGCAATTTGTACGAAGTGAAGAGTATCAAAGATACGCTAAAAGAAATCAGAGCCTCCTTGGACGGAAAGAATGTTCAACTGTTTCAAGACAAAGTGGAACTTCCTATGAATCGAATTCAGGCTGGTCTCACAATGACGTCATACCGATAGGCTTGGCGCTTGGCTCTTAGCTTGGAGAAGAAAGCTAGAAAGCTTCAAATCATGCACTTCTGGAAGTGACCACGAAGTTAGTAGCGCTAAGAAGCCGTAGCAAGTACGCACAGTACGTAGATTATTCCAGTTGCACTTCCCAAGGTTGAATTGCACAGTAAGAAGTAAGTACAGTTTTTAGAATCTTTCCCTTCAGAATTCAGATCCTGAAATAAATAAATCAAGTTGTGTAATTTAAACTAACACTACCGTGAAAGGCTAACTTCTAATGATCTTTATAGAAATTGCATGCGAGTGAGTACTTCTGTTCAGTTCTTTATTCTTAATTGTCAATAAACTCGTAAGAATTCAACAATGATATTGGAATAACAACTTATTATTCTAAAACTTAAGGCTCAACAGACATACTGATAACAATTATAAGTATGTTCCGATAAATTATGTTTGAATACTTAAAAGAACATTACCCTGAGCAAGAAAGGTCGACACGGACTCAAAAAGAAAATGGAATGCCAGAAGCCAAGTCAAGACACTTGCGAAAAGAGGAAAGGATTCGCGTTTTAAGCACTTGGGATGTAAGTTATGTTTACAAAAGTACAAAAATACGCACTCCATACTGATCTCAAAGTGATTGACATAATTTCGAATTACGGTGGAAGGTATTATCAAACTAGTACCGGTTACTATTTCTATCCTATAATGTCTTTCCCCTCTCTTTGTCGAATATCCACTTTTGATTGTCTGCCGAGGTATTGCACGGTTCTAAGCTCAATGTGCCCTTTCCACTTTCAACGGTGATTGTCAGGCATTTCTTGGAATTTTCGTTCATGATTTGCTCATTCTCATAAGTCCACGTCTCCTCACGTCCGACCAAGTGCTCGCATTGGACCATTTCGATCTCTGACTTGCCCTGTTTTCTCACAGCGCATTCTTGCTCTCGCCGAAGTTCACCGCTATTGCTTATATAAAATGTCTGGAAAGCAGACAAGACAAGAAAATATGACGATGCGTGCGAAATTATTATGAACAAAACAAAGCTAAGCTGAATCACTGCTCGACCGGCGTGAAAATTACCTACCTGACTGGGGTAGAGTTCCGGGTAGCAGGGGTAAGCACCAAGAGTGTACACGTCCGATTCACTGTGCTGCATATTATCAAGGCACTGGTTCGTTCCTTCATTCTTAACCTGCAATGTGCAATAAGTATTAAGTAGACTCAAGCACACTCTATATTTGACGAATGTCGAATCATTCCAGGAACATTTGTATTACCTGTCCATTATGCTTTGACCCAAGCCAAAGTCTAAACTTATCACTGTGGACATTATCCAGGAACCACGTAAAGCTTTTGCATTTCATCCGCTCACGGAAGGCAAGCCGCTTGCCGACGTCTCCGAAGTTGGAATGCTGTATGCCAAATGCAATATTTATTGTGATGACACGTCGTGAAATGTTTTAAATATTTCTACAATGGCAATAACATTCTTACCTTAAGTTCAGCTCTGTGTGCGTAGAAAAGGTCTTTGTATTCATCCATCCATACTTCTACCAATCGAGCCGTGTTAAGCCCGTGAGAATCGACATTTCCTGGGAATGTGTACGGGTGAAAGTTACGAAATATGTGTCCCACCCGGGAGCAGGGAATTATTTCCACAGAGCCGCCACACTGCCAGATCTGAAAAGAAGTTTAGATTTTGAGTTTTCTGAGTAAGCCTTTCTTCACAGTAAGAATTGTGCCTTCAGCATGCAACATACCCTGAACGACATTTCAAGATTTTCACCTCCCCACAACTGCATGTCGCTATCATATGACCCGACTTCCCAGAAGTATTTCCGGTCAATTGCAAATAATCCACCCGCCATTGTGGGCGACCGAGTAGGAGAATGATGATGCGCCTTCCTTTCTGCCTCTTGTGGAGGAATGTTTATCCAAGTAAAATGACCACTCCATGTGAATCCTCCAATTTGGAAAAATTCTCCATTGCCGTGATAGTATTCCAGTGTCGAGTCATCAATTACATCAATTATCTGCATAAAGAATTTGCATCATTATTAGGACATTCAGAGAACTGCTCATGCTTTAAGAAACAACGTACCGGGCAGACAACAGCCTTTCGGTCCTCTTTAATTCGCTGCAGCAGAGGCTCCATCCAAGTGTCAATCGTTTCGCAATGGGCGTCCAGGAAAACCAGCACTTTGCCCAATGCTAAATGAGCTCCTATCATTCTTGCTCTTATCAGTCCGGCACGCTTCAGTAATTTCACAAGTCTGACTTTTCCAAATGGAAATTTTGTAGCTAAATATCGTTCTAGTTTTCCTTTTAATTCACGTTTGTCACTTGCATCATCCACAAGTATGATTTCTTTCAACAACCGCGCAGGCGTACGATTAATAACGCTATGAATAGTTCTGGAATCAAAGAGATAAAGCGGTTATTATTAAGAACTTAAGGCCTACCTGGATGAATGACTTCAACTTCGGCAACTTACCTCACTAGGCTCGAGTATGCTTCGTTCGTGTATATAATCACAACCGAAGCGTCAGGCAGATCGTGATCGTATTTAATCTTTCTGCAGCTAGAGTAAGGTACAAAGAAAGGCGATAAAGGATTGCATGCTTCCCAAATAAACATTGGCACCTCATACCTTTTCTCTCTTGTATCAGGAACTGTCCGATTTACAGAAATCAATTCACTCAAAAGTCGGTTGAAAGCTTCTTTCCTGGCAATTTCTTTGGCTACTGCTGTTTGAAATTCTGGAACTTCGGCCTTTTCTCCCTTCTCTCCAAGGCCCGGAATAACTCTCTTCTCGTCTTCGACGATCTCATCATCGTAGTCATCGTTGGCTGCTGAATGTTTGCCATGTAAGTCTACTTCTATGTACTTGTATTCCGCCAGCACTGGAGATAAGAATTCGTCCATGTTCTCACTCTCGATGGCTTGCCTTAGCTCAGGATCAAGATTTGCGTTGTCGTGATTGTTCGTATCTTCGTCGTGAACAAAATTAGCAAATACTGCATCGGGCTTTTCTACATTGTCAGAATTATGATTAACTGGCTCTACTTGGAAATTGCTACTTATCGTTTTGTGTCTGAACCACAAATAAATTACCGTTAATAATAAAAAGGCAGCAAGCACTCTAAGTAGAACGTTGTTGCGCCTCCTTAACGAGACGAAGCTTTTAAACGTTTTCAACATGGCTGACAAGCTTCGAAGTATTTCTATAAATTACAACCGCATGCAACCTAATAACTGGGATTGTGCTAAACTACAAGAAGAAGGAATGATTGTCTTCCAGTAAATATTCTTGAACTGCTTGAAGATGGTCATGGCGATGTTGAAACGTCACGTGATAAGAAGCCGTCTGCATAAAGATTAATAATTTATTGGTGATCTGGCGTTTGTCCCATTCACTCTTGGTCTTGAAAGCTTGAATCCAGAAATGGCATTGGTCTGGAAGTGACAATGATCATTCCTTTTGTAACAAATGCTAGGGGCACACGGAACAGATAATTGTATTCAAGTTTAATACCTATCGAGCCTTCAAAGATGATGCGATGCGTCCATATGCAAACATGGGAGTCAGACTGCAGTTCAGCAGATAACCCCAACTCAGTTCAGTCTTCTGCCAATCAGTCAGTAGAATCTCTTCTAACTTCTTCACGTTGAATCCTGTTAAAAAATAAAATTGAACCTGAAGCTAATCCCGGGCATCATGAGCTCATTGTGAGTGTAAAGACTAGGGATTTACCTGATTAGATAACGTAACTCGCGGTGCCGTGAAGCAAGAGGCGCCGAGACAGTAAATTGTAGTTTATCACAGTTGCGAGTTATTTCGAGGGTGCAATGCCGCAACGTTCGTGTAAAGGCTAGAGCTTCTTCATTCGGACCTTTTAGACCCTTTAAAATGTTTTGCTAACTTTCCTTGACCTGAAGCTACTTCTCGCTCCAGAACTCCAGAACAGAAACTTATGGATTTGGCATATTTGGCTTTTAAAAATGGTGCCGTCAGCCGTCTGCTTTCTTGCTCTGTACGTCGGTGTTCTGTTTGCGTTACGCGATCGTTGAAACCGAAAGTTGAACGAATTGAAGTGGGATAGGTAAATGTTACATTATGGCATTATGAAGGTAATCAAATTAGCAGTCAGCAGCATGCGCATATAGCAATATATAAAAAATTGCAGCACATTTACCTCCGCCTTTTTGACTATTTTAGATTCATGACTATCTCAGTGACACAAACGCAATTCAATCATACTTGTCTGGTCCTTTGAAATGGCAAATCTGGAATTCCAATCGACGTTGACGAAAATGAGAAATAAAAGCAACTTCCATCATGTCCTTGAGGGCTTTATTTAATTTCAAATCTTATTTTGATACATTTGGAATTTTGCAGTTCCAGGTCTAATTATAATGGCTTCTATTGTTAATTATTGTTGTACGAATGATTAGAATCTATGTGCGTAGAATTAGAACCAGTTATCCAATTAATGCTTCCTGCTCCACAATTTTTGGTTTAGTTTACAGCTTGTTCGATGACCCCTCGAGGTTGTTTTTCAATTTCATCCATTGTGCGGTCACGTTCGTGCTAAGCCCAGCGCATTCGTTAATTGATCGTTGAATGTCAATGTTGAATTTGTTCCCAGCAATGTTCAAAGGGATATGTTTTGTCAGTACAGCCAAATGTCAAGCGTTCGATGTTCCTTTCATAGTCACGAATCTGCAAATAGGTGTACAATTTATGTTAAAAAGCGCACCCGCGTTCGAGATCACAATTCTCCCGTTTGTAATTACTTGGTTGATGATAGCGGGCCCAGTATCTTCTGTCAGTTCCAGGCCGGAAATATGCGTGAACAACGATTGCTCATTGTGAATGTTCTCCAGGCCTCGTTTTCCAAAGAACTGTAGTACATGACAAGGTTCAATTTAATTTAAAATTTAATGCTAAATGAGAATGCTTAAACAGAAAGTAATTGAGTATCTTCCGAATTCTGAATATTTACCTTGCAAACATTCACACAATCTCGATACAGAAATTCCAATGCATTCTCATGAGTTGGCTCCACCGCCTGACTGACGTCAATCAAATAGCAATTGTTTTCTAGAAGAGAAGGCAGCAAGTAATTTGCGACGTACTTTTGAATAAGATTACCAATCAGACAAAGCTTACCATGCCAGAGAATGTTGAATTCGCTCAAATCAGCGTGGATGAGGTTGCACTTGTCAAACAAGTTCTTCATGGCCTCAACTGTTTGCTGATACGCGCTGTTCAACAGGAAATTATTGTCATCATCTGGAAACTTGACATCCTTAAGTTTCGGTGCCGGCTTCATTTCGGTTCCAATAAACTCGAGAACAAGAATGTGCTTCTTCAGAAGCACGGCCTTGGGACAGAGAAGTCCAGCTTTACTCATGCGTGCCAAATTATGCAATTCCTTCTCAGCCCACAAGTGAATAGTTTTTCTCGGATTCTGAAACAAAATTGTAACATCGACATCGTGAAAATCTTGATAAGTGGTAAAGGTCTTCTAATTGCAAGAATTTTGAACTTTAAAACACGGATACCTGCTTGGAGAATCTGTCTTTGAAGCGGTAATCATTTTTGATGTACTTGTCTCGAGACTTGAACTCATTCAATGATGTCTTGAATATTTTTAAAGCACATTCCTTTGGAATATCAAGTTGGATTTTAGAGTCAGCCGGAAGACTGTAAAAGTGAACTTCAGATTAATTTGCACCTCTCAACTTAGTCAAAAACTAAAAAACGTGCATTCGAGCCCTTACGTTCCACCGGTTGCATAGAGAATAACAGACTCCTTGCCAGTTGAAACAACTCCGTACACTTTCTCAAGCACACAATTGTTGATCATTTTATAAAGCAAAAGACGAGTCTTTGTGTCAATAGCCCAATCCGAAGTTGCTTTCTCGACTTTGTCGTGCATCCGAGATCGGCGATCTTCCTCCGCCTTGGAGTACACTTTCAGCTTGTTGAATACCTTGAGAAGAAGACATGCTCCGTAATGTTCCATAAGACGACACACATCATATATTGACCATCGTTTGGGAGCTTACTTTATTCGACAATTGCATATCAAAAGTTGCACCGTCTCCAGTTTGAATGCCAGGTGGAAATTCCATCACTTTGCAAGCGTTGCGGCGTCCATTCATTGTCATATCGTGCTTGGTGATCACTGTGTTATTGACTCTCACGTACCCACGTCCAGACATTGCTGGGAAAGCTTTCTCATGCGCCTGAGTTAGAGCATTTCAATAGTGCTGAAAAGGACTGGCAAGGTCAAAACAAATAGTCCTTATATACCTCAAAAGAATCCCACGATTTCGGTTCCACATAGAAGTACGAATCATCATCAGAGTCAGAGTCCGGTTCCACAGGAGTTTTCGTTTGTGGAGGAGACGCCTTGTAATTCGTGAACGAGATGCTCACTAAAATGCAAGACAAATTATTACCTAGAACGAATTTGGTATTGTCTTGCTTGAATATGAAGTGCAATGTTACCTTTTGATGCTCCATTAACCTTCCTTTCGACCCTCTTCAAATGCTCATCGTACTCCTTGTTAAATTGTAACTGTAGCATTTGTGCTATCATCTCGTCACTCAAGTCTTCAGTCGATCCAGCGACATCAAGAACATCTTCAACAGGAGTAGGACCAATCGCTCCCTCAAGTATCTCCTCTCCTTGAGCTTGAGCTGGAGGTGATGCTGCTTCCAGTTGCTCTTTTTCCAACTGCTGCAGGCTATCAGCCAGCTGTTCGCTCATGATGTCGCTCAAATTCAGGTCCAGTTTCGGAGAAGCCAGCCCCCATGGACATTTTGAGCTCGGAGGCGGCGAGATGACGGGGATGCTTAACTCGGCCGTATTAATTATTTGAGTCTCAGAGTTTTTTAGAGATGCGGCCGCCATAATAATACTGAAGTTAGTTCTAACTAGGATCACGATTGTTCAGTCTTGATTAGAAATGCGAGATGCGTGTGAGTACACAGAAGAGTTCTGCAAATGTAGCTTAGACTTTGGCTTGGAAAGGCAAGTGAGGAACTCTCCACCT
Source organism: Mesaphorura yosii (assembly GCA_009869945.1). Classification (NCBI taxonomy): domain Eukaryota; kingdom Metazoa; phylum Arthropoda; class Collembola; order Poduromorpha; family Tullbergiidae; genus Mesaphorura; species Mesaphorura yosii. The sequence goes on along the minus strand of WIXG01000010.1, from coordinate 363,883 downwards.
ACGGAAAGTAGAACAAGAAATAGACATCAGTAAATCTTTTGAAAGAAATTCCAACGGAAGTTTCCACTTTTTCAGAGTCTAATTCTGGGCTGACCTTCCCTAATTATTCTCGCCCTACACAAAATCTGTCCTATCTTCAGGTTAGAAGCAGGCAAACATAATTGCAAGAATGAGTGCACACTTAAAAGGCTCAAAGCTTTTATTCAATCTTAGAAGTAGAAATTACAATAGTATTACGCTGAAATTGTTGATTTTCATTGACGTTAAATCATTTGCTAGTGAAAACATTCGGATTCATCGAGTTTGGTCCGCTTGAGAAATGATGTGCAGGCGACGGGCCACTTGCTGATGACGATGAGACCGTTGAAGCAATGCTCGAGAACCCAGGTGTGGTTACAACACCGGCAGTGACGTTATTGGAATTTGGGACTGGTGGTGGACCAGATGCAATGGCTGCATTATCTACGAGGGAACCACCTGCCTGAGGAGTTTGCCCTGGCGGGACCAGTTTACTTCTCTTCCGAATGTAGTGTTGCCAATGAAGAAGTTGCTGATCTTCCACGAATTTTGCGCACTTGGAATTTGCAATTTCTTTTCTAAATTCAGAATATTGGAGTAGGTCCAGGAAATACAATGTCATTGGGTACTTCAAAAATTTGGCGTATTCTGGCTGCTTCCAATACTCCAAATACTTCAAGTAATTGATGAATGCTGGCTCTTTCAGGTAGCCACGCTGGGCCAGGAAATTAAGGTAGTTTGGATTTGCCAGGCATTGCACGAACTCCAGCTCAATCTGGAATCTCAGCTTCCCTTGTTCTTCGGTTTCGGGTCTCAATGGTATTCCAGCCATAATTACAGTTCACCTTGCGTTTAATCCTGTTGAATTCTTCTCACAGTGTCACTGGTCACGCACTGCTTTTGGTGGTCACAATCACTTCGCACTTAAAGTCTGTAATAAATATTGTCCAGAAATCCGTATAGGATTTTTATTTTGCATATTGACATTGATCATTGCTTAGTTCTAGGATTAAATTAAAAGTCTATTCTCCTCTATGTCTATTCCATAAATATTCTAACACACAACGAGCGCACCTAATGACCTGTAACCCAGAATTGTGACAAGGACCTCCTCTCAGGAAATGATGCAATCGTTACTTGTGATTATGGTCGCGACGCCATGAATCTTTATGAATTATGATTCCTGTCTAGAAGCAATCTTCGACAACCCACTGTCTAAATAAGCCTATTCAGTTTTCTATCCTTCGCGAGGTCAAGCCCCTTAACTTTACCCAATTGCGTCATTTCTGTAACTTACCAGTGACTTGAATTCCACTGTTGAAGTTAAAGCTGGGCGTCCTTTATGACTATGACTGCAAACTTATCAACAGGATCGATCGAAGCTGTCGCACGATACGAAATCAGGATACAAATGACGAATGGATTTGCAGTAATTTTGACAGTAGCCAAAACTAACCTGATTACTGAATTTGACCAACGTTTTAATTACGAAATTATGTTATTATTTGGTGGAAAAGAAGGGAGATGTTCTCCCTTCTACAGGAGTTATTGTACTGTGAACGCGTACGTATTAAATACGAACCCGAACATGCAACATGGTGACTCAATTCACAGCTGAAACTGTGCGAATGTACGATGAGTTGGGGTTCAAAGTCCATTTCAAGCCGAACAAAGATGAAGCCAGAATAGATGGCATGCAAAGAGATACCACGCGAACTTCAAATGTACTCACGCTATGCGACATACACCGAAGATCACAACTTGGGTGGTCTTGCTGTTGATTCCATTCATTTCAATGCATAATCGTGCGCGTGGTGTTCCAGAATGACATCTCCATCTTGACCTATAGCTAAGCTAGAATTTTGAGGATTTTACAAGTTCAATGCAATAATGCAATGACATGAACGTTTGTGGGCTTGGACTACGGGTTTGCATACTGCTGGATGGCCGCATCTGGGGTCCCCGCTATTGATCTCAGATCATTTCCAGAAGCACACAGCAATAAAATTCACAGCAGTCAACCCGCCAATCGCAAGCACCCACCCAAAGCAATGACTGACGCCTTACTGTTGAACTCAAAGATCGAAGACGAACTCTCTGGGAATGTGTGATTTGCTTGGACGATTTTAAGACCGGAGACAAAATTTACCAATACCCAAACGGGCATATATTTTGTGACGAATGTTATCCCTCGACTAGAATATGCGCCTGCTGCAAAGTGAAAATGCCAGCCAACAGAATCCGGATTACAGGCTTGGAGTATTTGGTCAGGAAGAGGATAAAAGACTCAAGTGTGGCCGTGGCCGTCGGTAATCGAAAAGAGGGCACCACCACTGTGGACAGACAACGAGCGACGCCCATGAGAAACCTGGAGCACAGACACAAAGGCGTAGTTTGTGATGGGCCTGATTGTACGCGAAACGACTCCACTGGTCTACGATATATGGAGTGTAACACTGATTTTTGCGCTGCATACCATGGGAAAGGAGTTCACTCGTACCATGTGCTAATGCGCATCCCGCATCCAAGCCAGACTTCCAAGGCAATGACTTTCTATTTAAGCCGAACTGCTCACGGGCCGCAAAATATCTATTATCAGTACTGGTACATGCTATTTTGTGTTTCTAGAAACAAAGTAAAACCTCGATTGTTGTGAATACTGAAGCGCGTGGAGATCAACCCCATCAACCCAGCAGATCTCAATCAATAAACTTCGAAAACTACCATCAATCCGACGACTTCTTCTACTAGTGCTCCCAAGTTGCCTCCCGATATTTCGAGGCTCCAGCAGAGCAAACTTCGAGATATGCGTAGTAGCTTCTCATGAAGTCAGCGAAATTTTCCAACAATAAATTATATGCGACCATCGCATTCACGTACGCACATACTACTTTGATTTCAGATGCTCATCTCCGAAACAAAGAGTTTAGAGTTTGATGCAGGGACAGGCAAAGAGGTTTGTATTCCACGTGGCGCTTGTTTTCCAAACCGAGTTTGTCGTCTGTTGTGACTTGGCGTGTCAATTAATTTCATCATCAATCTAAATCATGATATAAAAATTCCGGTCTGCGAACCTTTCCTGTCGTTGAAGAGTTCATACATTATAAATCTTCAGGTTTGCGTTCTTATAAGATTTTCGGATCGCGTCTTCGTTGCTCGCCGACCCGTAATTAACCGGTTATTGTCTCAAAAGCGATCAAGATCAACGCCTTGAAAGAAAACTTAACAGATATGGATGAAGCCGGTGGTAAGGACACGGACTGTGTAAGTGAAGACGATGGGCGGATGTCAGCAGCTTTCAATTTTCTTCATTACGTGCAAAAACTGAAGGTAATTTTGTATGATCCTTTTGAACTTAACCTGTACCTTTTATTGTATCATGCGATCTTGATCTTGCAGCATCTCGACAGGACTGGGTGGGTCAAGTCCGGAATCGATCGCCCTGAAACTGTTTCTGGACACATGTACAGAATGGCAATTATGAGTGCTTTTATGATGGACGATGATGAGGCCTCCGGGTTGGACAAGAACAAGTAAGAGAGTAAAACGGCTGACGCTGACGGTAGAAAAAGTGTAAACTATCATAGTGCACCATAACACTTCAATTCCAGATGCATTAAAATGTCAATCGTTCATGACCTCGGAGAATCTGTGATTGGAGACATTACGCCGCATTGCGGTGTCAGCGAGGAAGACAAGCAACAGCGCGAGCTCAAGGCAATTGACAGCTTGGCAAAACTTGTACCGGCAGCAAGAGGAAACGAGATACGTCAACTGTTCCAGGTACGCCCATGTTACAGTGACAGGTGAATTATCACGAATGATTACAGGAATCGTTCCGTTGATCTTGACAGGAATACGAAGACTGTAATACTGAAGAAGCCAAATTCGTCCACGGCCTTGACAAATTCGATATGATTCTTCAAGCATACGAATACGAAAGAAGGGAGAACAAACATCGGTTCCTCCAACAATTTTTCGATTCCACTGCACGATTCTTCAAGACAACTCATCCGTACGTGAAGAAGTTAGCTGAGGAACTGTATCGGGCAAGGGACCACGATGTGGAGTTTTCTTTGATTCAACTTTAAAAGCGTCGAACAATAAAGCAGTGATTGTGGTCGAATGTTTACCAAGGCGCTTTATTTCACTATCTGAATTGTTTGTCTGTCCACTCAGGCATGAACTTCGAATCGTATGATTCGTATCCACTAAAATTGCAGTACTCAATTTAGCACCATGTGAAGTGCCAGCAACGGCGGCAGGGTTTTTGTAATCAGTCAGGATTTTTAGGCAAAGTTAAAACAGGTACAGGTTCATCTCCAAAATCATAGTTCGCGATGCCTCCGAAGCGCCGTGGGCGTGGGCCACACAGCCGTGGCAAGGGTAAAGGCCGGAAGGATCGGCGTAAGGGAAAGAAGAAGGTCAAGACCCTACAAAACCCTCCACCACTGCATTCACTGACTGAATTGTACAAGAAGCTGGAAGAAGAGACCAAAATGCTGTACGAAATGAGGATAGCGGCTCGTAAAAAGCGAATCGAGGGCTGGTTTATGGCCAAAGAGATCATAGACGCGCGCAATGACAATGACCGTTATCGCGACATCGTCGAAGAAAACATGGCGTTGCTCAAAAAGGCGATGGACAAATTAAGGTAGAGCTAAGAATGGCATGAGCTCGATGTTCGTGAGGATTCATTAACATTCTTGTATAGGAAGTTGCTGGAGGAAGAGCTTGATTCTATCAATAAAGCGATCAAGGCGTTGATGGACGAGTACGAAAAGAAAATACGGGAATGCCTCCGACAAACCGAACTCAATGAGGATCAGTTGACCAAAGTTAAGCAGCAACTTTCTGAATTTCAACCAATGATGTAGGTGAAAATCAACTTTCGACCTTGATGATGTAATACAAAACTTGAATTAACCGTAGGGACGAACTCGCAAGACTTCTGGCCAGACTCGCCGACCTGGAACGGGAAATTGAAGCGGCCCAGTTGGAAGCCAATGTCAAGATCCGTCATTTGGCGAACCAGTTTTTACTGTATAAATGATACCATTTCATATCATGTGCGTGAATTGAATGTGAATCCTTCATTCTTTTTGTCTTTGGGTTTTAGCGAACGGAGTAAATTACATAATCATCTGGAGCAGCAACTTTACGATCTGATAAAGCACTTGCGCTCTTACGTGATGCCAATGCTTTGGAATTTCATGCAAGATCTGAGCAGCAATAATATTTATGAGCGGTGGATCCTGTCTAAGATTGATGAACAATACATCGTACGTCTGTTGATTTATCCGCCCTAATGATGTGGACCAATTCATGCTCATTCATTTGCTTTGCAGGCACTCAGCGAGCAACGAGATCGGTTGATCCTCAAACGTAAGCTGCTCACACTGGAGAAACCGTACTGGAATATCGAATGGTCGTTTCAGGTACATGCCGAAAAATGCGACAGTAACAGACGCCCATGTGCCTGAGTGACTGAGTCCAATCCGGGAAAGTTCACATTTCATTTGCCATTGCATTGACAGAAACTGGAAGAGATGGATCTCGAGCGACGAAGGCGGCGAAGGCTCGCACGGGAAGCTTTTAATTTGAAAATGGCACAAACCCACCCATCTGTGCTGTGGGCAACGAAGAAGCTTCGTCAGTCTGAAGCAGGAGCGAGTAAAGCAGCAGAGGAGAAGTTTCAAACTTTTGTGCTGTCCGCTCCGAATAACCCGAAACAGGAGAGGCTAAATGTGAGCACACAGCTCGGACGAGATTTTAACAAGTATCTACTTCAGAAATTGACCGCTGCAAAAGAGGCGCAAGAACGGCATGCGAGAGCGCAGAAGAAGGAAGAGAAACGCTTCATGAAGAAGGTTCTCGAGGAAGCAACAAGTACGACTTCAGATTTTCCTTGCTTGCATGATTTTCTGTAACTTTCCTAATTTAAATTTTCAAGCGTACAAGTACAATAAAGGTGAGGAAGAAGGAGATGAGGTGGAGGAGGAGGAAGGCGAGGAGAGAGAATGGATGGAGCGTGTGAACCTGAAACAACGCGTGGAAGGGTCGTTTGCTGATTATGAGGATTTGGATGAGGATGAAGACGAAAAGGAAGCTCACGACGAAGGTGGAAGTCAATACGAAGACGATGAAAGTGACGCCGAAGAATCTGAGAAGACGGGAGGGATTGCTACAAAGAAATAATTTCTAGAAACTTAAGTCCATTAAATCCAGCCGATCCAGAATTCATAAAACCTGACTCGATTTATTGCTCCAGCCATTGCGTTGATTCAATTTCGAAATGTGATGGGATTAAACATATGATTACTCATTAAACTAGTAGTAACGCTGCTAACTAAACTAAATAATGCAAGAGTAAAGGAGGAAGAAGAGAGTCTCGGCGCTGACGCCGTCGAAGAAGCAGCTCCGCGAGGCGATTTCCGTACCATCGGCTGCGAAATGTCGATCAGCACGTCTTCAGCTTGGTTCACGCGACTTCGTTCCAAGTACTTTTCCAACTCTTCGCCCGCTTGCTGTTGGTTAGTATTGTAATTCGTGTAGTACCAGTCAAGCGGCTCTTGCGACCGATCACCAATCAGCACAGGAGGTGTCAGGCCACGGCCCGTTGTCGTGCTGGACCCAATCGTGTTGAGATTAAGCAGTCTTTCTGTTGTGCTCGCAAGATCGGTTGCGCTTGGAACCAAAGACTTGCCTGAGCCCTGACCCACCTTGGTGACGGTGGATTTCCCAGGCGGCTTTCTCGAACTCGGAACTCCATTAATTATTGAGGAGGAAGATGAGAAATTCGTTCGTGACGTGTACGTAGAGATTCCACTTGTTTTCTCAACGCCGCTGTGCGAGTGTGAAATGCCTTCATGTGGCACAGGATTCGAAGCACTACCAAAGTTTTCTGCAGTTGTCCCCGACACTGAACTGGTTGACTCCGAGTAGGAAACCGCGTCAACTGGCGCGGAGAAGTTGAACGGAATCAGATTTTCGATTTTCCTCGTCGTTTCGGCCTTCGTACCAGTCTTCGTCTTTGTGCTCGAAGTCGCTGGTTTCGAAGTCGCAGCGTTGCCCTTGTCATTACTGCTTCCGGTGGCAAAAAGGCTCCAAAAGTCTGGTAAATCATCGTTGTCCTCAGTCGCGCCCTTCTCCAAATCTTGTATGTCCTTAATGTCGACGGGTGTGTACGTCTGCTCATTGTCTACCATTTCGATTGGTTTCTTGGTCCTTATCACGTAAGGTTCCGTAGTGGAAGAGAGCTGAAACGTGGTGCTGCTCGTAACAAATACTTTTGGCCTCGGCGTATTCGCGGCTGCTGACAACGGCAAGTCTGAAATACTCGTCTCATTCTTGTATTTTGACTTGGAGTGAAAGAAGGGCTCGATTGGTATGAAACCGGTTTCGACGTTTGGGTACGCCGGGTGCCAAGAAGTGGATTCGATATTGCTGCTGCTGCCTCCTGTGCTTGTTGACGAGGCCGGGAATTTGACTGGACGCAGATTCTCCTGCGCATCCCTCACAAGATTTGAGAAAAATGACCCACTGTCTCTGAGTGGGCCTCGCGCGTTATTTTTCTGTGTAGTGGCACCTGACATAACCTTTGCACGATTGTTCGACTCAGCATACGGGTTCAGTGGAATATAAGGCTGTGCTGGCCTTCTTGGAATGTATTCTGGGGGCTCGTAAATGTTTCCTATCGTGTCATCTTCCAGGTCATCTTCATCAGATTCGACATTTTCATCAATCTTTGAGGGACGACTCAGCCAAGATGAAGGAAGTGGGTCTGGTCTTGGATGCACAGCATTGGAACTGTGCAATCCATCAGAATCCTCGTCGAATTTCCGTTTTCCGTTGAATGTGACACTGGGAGACAATCCCAGATTGAGTCCAAAATCCAGTTCCGGGAGTGTTATTCCGAGAAGCGAGCCGAGGTTGCTGAGAGCGCTCATGCTGTGCGACTTCGATCCAGAAGACGCCTGCGAATCAAAATCAAATACTATCCGTAACTTCATCAGGATCTCCAAGCTAACTTTAGGCATGAAACACTAAGAATGAGAAAACATACTTTTTTAGTCGACGTGCTGCCCGCATAAAGTGTTGGAGTATCACCCGCGACGTAGTCATTTGATTCGACCAATTTCTCATCTAAAATGGGTATTCGCACAATGTCATCGCGTTCATCTTTCGAAACTGGATCTTGTAAAGATTTCTCTTACCTTTTCTTCTGCTATTGATATCGTTCGATGATGTTGCGACGAATTCTTCTGAATCCGGTGAAAACTCATTGCTGTTGGTCGCACTTGCACTCGGACTGTTGCCAAAAAGCGGTCGTTCGTGGTGTCTACTCTGCGTCGTCACTGGTCGTGGCTTCCTCCTGGAGACTTCGAGGATCGGGCATTCGGCGTCACCAAAAGCTCTCGCTCTTGACGTCCTTAACAGATTGCTGTCGTCATCCGAGCAAACCATTCTACTGGGCCGCACATTTTTCACCGGAAGTCCCTTCAAGGCTGCTGGGCTATCACAAGTTGAGTGTGCGAGCTCTTGAAGGGTGTCACGTGCCATCAAATCTCGTAGCCACAAAAGCTCACAATCACAAGCAATTGGATTCCCTGAGCAAATGACCAGAAATCGTTACTCATACAGGTGAGAAACCGTCATCGCGTCCATTGTCGATTGCTCACCCGAAACATCGATGAATGCGATATTATTTTTCAGCTTATAGAAAACTGACTCGTACATATGAGTGAGGAAATTATTCTTGAGGATCAGCATTTTAAGACGACTCATCCCGTCAAAGACGCCAACTGGAAGTCGGCAAATTCCATTGTCACTGATCTATAAAGCGTTTAACAGAAATTGATATTAGGAATTACCGTTGCAAAATGTAATGCGAACCAATATGTTTAAATTAATACCCGTAATTCTACAAGCCATTTCAAATGCCTCAACGATTTTTCATCAATCTCAGAGATTCTGTTGTAGCTCATATCCAACACTTCAAGCGATTTGAGAGGAAAGAGTCCCATGCGACTCATCGCGTTGAAATTGTTGTGACTCAGATTAAAATACTTGAGTGACCCAGCTTCCTCGAAAGCGTACTCGCCAACGCTTTCCAATTCGTTTTCTTGCAGGTCAAGGCCGTCCAATGAATTCAAATTAATGAAGGCCTTGTTCTGGATGTTTTTGAGTTTGTTTCGTGAAACGCGCACGTAGATTAGGCGGGGAAGGTTGTAAAATGTGTCCGACTTAATCTCATTGAGTTCGTTGCCATCCAAGTCCACAATTGTCAATGATTCCAGATTCTGCAAGTAAATTTCAGCAATACAATGAAGCAATGTCAACGAATTTGTGTAATTTGTAAAGAGTTCTTACCCCAAATGTATGCGAAGGAAGCTCACGAATTCTATTTTCATTTAAATAGAGTTCCATCAAATTCTTCAGATTTTTGAACATATCTGACACAATTTGTGCGATTTGGTTATGGCTTGCATCCAAAACTTTAAGCGATGAGAGTTTCTTGACAATGTCCGGTAATTTAGTCAGCGAGTTGTGTGCCAAATCCAAAATTTGCAATTTTGGCGAGTTGGCGAACGCCGTGCTGTCTATTGAACTAATGCGATTTTCCCTTGCTTCGAATTTCTCCAACTCCGGCAAATCAGACAACGATCTCATATTCAGCTCCTTAATTCTATTGTTGTTCAGATCAATTGACTTCAAGCTGGATGTGTCTTTGAATAACTCGCCGTTCAAGTTTATGATTTGATTCGAACCAAGCTTAAGCACTTCCAATTTCTTTAGCCCGGTGAGCAAGCCGTACCCGAGTTCGGCCAGCGAATTGTGCTTCAGATTCAACTCTTTCAAATTGTGCAGCCCGGCGAAAATTTGATTCGGCAAGGCGGAGCTGAGTAAATTGCTTTTCAGGTTCAGCTCCTCGAGGCCGACCAGCTGAGAGAAGAGGGCTGACGGCAAATTGACCAGTCGATTGTTGCCCAGATTCAAAAATTGCAAATGTCTCATGTTTATGAACGTGCCGTCGGAAAGACTCTCCAGATGATTTCTGCTCAAATCCAATCTGTTTAACTTCTTCAAACCGAAAAGTGCATCGTGTGCCATTCTGCTTAAGCCATTGCCCATTAAATCCAAGTACTCAATGTTCTTATTCAGGCTAAACGTGCGCGAGTTGAGTGATTTGATGTTGTTGAAACTTAAGTCAATTCGTGTCAACTGCACGAATCCGTCAAATGTTGATGGATCCAAACTTTGGAGTTTGTTGTTTGATAAATCCAGTTCTACCAACGAAGGAATGTCCCAATGACCACTCACGCCGTTCTGATTTGAGGCTGGCAGGGCTGTCAACGTGTTATTGCGAAGGCTCATCTCCATCAGCGTGGGAACATTCACAAAAGAATTTGCTCCGATTGTGCTGATTAAATTGTCACTCAAATCTAGGCGTTGCAGTTGAGTGTGATTCGTGAACGTTCCTGATTGCAAACTCGTGATGCCATTTTCACCAAGATCCAGAAATCGAATGGATTTCAGGGAATTGAGAAGTTCGCTAATTTCACCGGGCGTGCTCAGAAGATTTCTTCGCAACCTGAAAGCAATAACGAGCGTCACGACCAGTGCCAATCCTTAATACTCCTAGTGCAAAAGAAAAACCTCACCTCAATTCTTCGAGAAGTGGTGTCGCTTCGAAAAAATGCTTCGGGAAGTTTCGTAGCTCGTTCATGCTCAAATCAACTTTTCTTAACGCTGGCAAGTGCGTGAAAGATTTTGCACTGACGGTTTGGATTTGATTTGAAATCAAATTCAGCATCTGCAGCGTTTTCAAATTCACAAAGGATCCTTCCGGTAGAGTTCGTAGCTGATTGTTTGATAAATCCAGTGACTTTAGCGATGAAAGAGCCTCAACGGCTCTTCCGACTGAGACGGGATCTTGAAGCTTGTTGTTAGCTAATGATAAGACCTGAAACCATCAAAAGTTACATTTTATCATCTCCTTCTCGAGCTGCTCTCTAGTTTGAACTTAATTCTTTGGGCGATTGGAACGAAAGGATCTGCGAAGTCTGAACATTGAACTGAATTTTGCAACTTGGCAAAAAAGAAGCGTGTAAATTAAGGAGAGTGGAAATTAGTGACGTATGTTAACTCGTAGACATGTGTAGTGTGTAAGTAAGGCAAAAGTCGGTCATGCTTGACACAGCACAATTCATTATTGTGAGATTCGGCAAAATCGGACAGTCGCATTATTGATCAGATTATTGATCGCATTATCGCATTGTTCAGGTCAAAACGCTTTTTACAGAAAATGCACCGCATTCTGATTTATGACTCGGAACTGACAAATTATAGTATAAATGAGCTAACTAATGTGAAAAGCTCATGAGAAGCGCAAAAGGCAAAATTAATTTACTGACCTCCAACTTCGGAAGTAGTGCAAAGCTTCGTCTTTGAATCGCCTCAATCGCATTTCCGCTAAAGTTCGCCAGCATGAGTGAGTCGAGTGGGCCAAATATTCCTTCGGCAATCCTCCCCAAATTCGAGTTTACCAAATGAATCTGCTTGATGGAACCCATTTTTGAGAAGGCACCGATTGGAAGCGACGAAATCAGGGATCCGTCAATGCGAATGTGCTTCAATCGGTTTAGCCCACTGAATTTGGGCAGCAGACGGATTTTACTCTTTTCTATCGTGAAGGCTTCAAGATTCTTCAGATTTTCCACCGAGTCGAAGGGAAAATCGACCAGTTTACTTTCGACAATGTAAAGTTCTTCGATGAAGTCCTCCAGCCCTGCGAAAGCGTTCCGCGAAATGGACTCCAGTCCGTTGTTTCTGAGTAAAAGTCTTCCAATCTGAATGAGACATGCGAGATGCGATCATAATCAAAATGCAAAATGCACCCAAGCTGGACTCGGCAACACGGCGCACTTACTCGAAGAGCACCGAACGCCCGTGCAGGCAGTGCAGGCATTCGATTATTTTCTACAATTAACTCATCAATGGCAGGCATCGTCCGGAGTTTCATCAAATGCTCCAGGGCCCCGTTAACTCGCTCTAAATCGCTGTGACTGCACCTGCAAGAGGAGGAAAGGATGAGGCCGTTTACATTTGAACAAGATTCAGAACAAATCCCGACTTCACTTCAAAGTATTTGCTGCTGGAACGGTTATAATCTAATACCAAAGTTCGGATTCGGACGTACCACACTTGAATTTGGTTATTCCAACCTCGACATCGACATGGCATGATTGCTTCTGGCGGAGGACATTTTGAGGCGGCAGACGCGCTGCTGTCGGCTTGCGCCAATGCCGATGGAGAAAACCACTCAAATAGCAGGAGGAGGTTAAGGAAGACTCCAAGAAAAGGAGCGACTGATCTGCTGCAGGAGCGGGAACTAGAACCAGGCGTCATCATCTGAAAAGCCAAGCAGTATTTGAAGCAATCTCGTTAGACATCGTCGTTCGTCGATCAATGCGGAAAAGGAAAAGCTCTCATCTTATCTGACTTTAAATCTGCATTCTGCACACAAATTAGTATCCGAGTCGGAGATTTACTGTAAATCGCAATAAAATTATTGACCCAACTCAAAACTACGACTTTATTAAGCAGCAGAGGCCTCATTTAACGTAAAAATAACATCCGACCCATATTATTACTGCGATTACGAAGCAGAGAGGTTCTGGTCTACCACCACCGCGCGGCAAGAAAGGACCTCGTGTCTCGTACGCTGCTACGCTACGTGGACCAAGACCAAGGCAAAGCAGGCGCCTGCCGTGAGCAAACCGCTACGGCAAAGCACGCCTGCCTCGCGAAACCATAAATATAACTGTTTCGCGATAATCTTAATTAAACTGGATTACATGTTTCATATTTTTGAGCTACCACGCGATTGTTCACCCAGACTCAGGTTCTTTGCTGGATTAGAATAGTAGAACGCATTTGTTGCCTGCTTGCGCACGTGCAGGCTGATTAATTTTCGTTAATCATTCGAAGAGTCGTTGAAAAATGCCTGACCTCGAATTAAGGTGCTGAATGGAAAGATGAAAGGTCATTCAGATTCAGTCTCTACCTTGCGAGACCTCCACTATACTAACAACCCAATGTAATCTTTGTGTCATGAGTGTTTTGTATTTCTTCTATACAGAGAATTAGTGAACGGCTGCGGCACGGATGTGCCACGCTTTGGGGGTTTTAATCTTTCTCATTTCTCACAAGTATGATTTCCTTCAGATTAATATTGTGTTACATAATTTTGGTGCAACGTGCAGTACAAATAAGTCGAGTTCCAAGGTATTTCATGTGACTTGTGACGGTATGCCAAATTTTTTTGCGCGAAAAAACTTCTTTATGCCTCGTCAACAGTTGTGCCAGTAGTGTCAACTGCGACAATACAAAGGGCAAATCGGCAAATGCACCGCATCGCATAGGAGTAATTCACCGGTAAATGGCGTTTCCATTTCCATGCTTTGAGAGCAGAAGGTGCAATAAGTTCAAAATTCGCCATGTCGCGTGCCGTGGCCTCTTGTTCGTTCTGAGGACTTTTGTGACAGAAATGACTTCTTGACACTTGTGTAACTTTGCCTCATGCGATAATTTCCGTGCTATGTTGAATCTCAGTGCTGATGCAAGCCTTCAGTACAGACTCATTTGACCCAAATTTTAGTGTTGCTTTTTTCCAAATGGCTACACTTTAAGTACTGATAAAATCCGAACTTCTTGCCTTCGGGCTTCTTAGTTTTTGTATAATAAACATTGTTAAATGATAAATTTTGCAATAATTATTCACCCATTTTGGCATCTTTGTCTTTGCCTATGCATTGGTCCTTGGGCGATTTGAATGATGGTTTTTGGCCCACGAAAATCCTTTAAAGATGAAGTTAAGAATTCTTAGAATTGCATTTGGATGTTCAGCGTTTCTTGCGCTCTGATCGCAATTGGAGAAGACTCGTTTCGAATAGGTCCATTGCGAAATGTGAAGCCAGACAGATGAATTCTTTTCCTATTTCAATTAATTGCACAAGTCATTTCCGTTTTCTCAACTCGGTCGCTCAACTCTTCATTTAAGAGCCGTCTTCACTTGTCTCAATATTTTCCACCTTGTCTATGTCTATGACATGGAACTGTAATTAAGAAATGAAATTAGAGGCACAACAAAATAAATTGAGTGTGAATTAGTTTCTATTAAAATTCTACTGTTGAATTGAGTCATGCGCCTGCCTGCCTGCAATCCTCGCATAAGCTTACTACATAAAAACTCCTGTTTGGAAATTGTATTACATCATATGCAATAAGCAAAGGACAAAAGAGAGCGAATTCTTTCCCATTCATTCGTTCCCATTATTACAATTTATTAATTTCTTGTTTAGTCAAGTCACAAGTCACACTTCACAGTCTGTATTTATTTAAGCCACTCCAACGCAACTGCTCTTCTTCCTTCCTTGTAGTTGCTACTTTCATTTCTCTCTGAATGGAGTGCATTTTATTTTCATACGAATTACTCTGAGCGTGATGCAAATCAATAAATCATTAAAGATTTTGTGCAATATGATTGCTTTTCCCATCACCGGAATTTCTTTCCTGAATCTCAGCTCAAATTCTCTACACCAAATTAAGAGGAAAATTATTTATCTTGGCTGAAAGATCTCCTTGAAGCGATGAAGCTGTTTTCGGCAGAATTTCGGGTTTTCTAATTAAGAAGGTCGTGATATTGACATTTTAACCATAATTATAATGGTTATTCTTACATTGTTCATAAATCAGAGGAAATTACGACAGCATTGCCTCCTTGCATATGTGTTCTTACAATGTAATGACTTCGTTGTTGCACATTTAGCTCATCTTCACTTGTTCTAGCTTGGGCAGACTCAGGCAAGTGCATCACATTTGTGAGGGTGAGCCCGTGCGGTGCACGAAGCTTGAAACGCAGTAATAGAAAGAAATAAGAGGAAATGGACAATTTTATAACCCAATTTAAACCTCATACTTTGACAACTCCGTTACAATAAGTTCATAGTAGCACAGGTAACCCAATCGCGTCTCTCGATGAGACGCACAGCGCGCGCTGCGACTGGGCACTCATACAGGCGAAATGAAAATGAATTCTTTGAAAGCGAAGGATTCCAGCTCAGACTCAAGTCATTTGAAAACTCACCTTGTCAGAATATGAATTCCGGATAGAGCAATTTGTTGTTTGATTCACTTGATGCACAACTTAATCGAGATCAAGTATTTTTGAACCCAAATAAAAACACGAAACTTTTAAGACTCATTTCCACCACCAACCTCACATTTTCAATGCTTCATTCTTGATTTTGCGTGACTTTTTATTTAAATGAAGCATAAAACTTGACAAATTCGAAGCAAGAACAAGTTAAGTCGTCCGTACCTTCTTTGCTTTGCTTTGTCGACTAACTTGGCTTGGGTTTCACTTTAACTTTAGCCTAATGGTCATGGCTAGGATTTATCGTTTCGATTTCAAACGCCTTTCCTGTCCCATTGTACTAACGTGAGTTGATTCATTGGAGTCATTTGCATTTGCGGACTTTTGTATACGGACAATAATGCAGTGAAAGTTGATCATTGAACTTGTGTTTAACAGGCTAAAGATGGCTACTGCTGGAAATGTGACTTCTTAAATTCCAGTAAAAGTAAATGTTTAGAAAGCACTGTTTTCTGGAAATCCGTAGAATTGCACTTCACTTCACAGTGTTGTAAACTGAAAGATCTGAAAGAAAATTTTGCGTATTGCGTTTATGCACATGAGATCACTGCACTTTATCGTTGGCCGAGTTTAAAAATGGTACTGACTTGAACTGTCTGATCTTTGCATAGTCGTTGTGCAAAATTTCAACCTCCTGTGTTTCTTAAGCTAAGGCTGACTCAGGCCTGTGTGTTCTTTGTTTAGGGCAGGACACGGAGGGTGATTTTAGAAACGTAAACTCAAAAACAAACACGAGTACGTACACATTCGTACATTACATTTTAATTCAGAGGAACAACAATGCAAACGAAACGACTGCAGTGACTCCTGTGTCTGACTGGGCCAGGGTTTGTGCGTAATGTAATGCAGAATAATAATAGATCAAAACAGTAGCAAAGCAGCAAATCGCACATGTTTCTCTGATTGCGACTGCGACCACGACTAACTCTGACTCTTATTCTCACTTGAATCCATTTAATTTAACTCAAGCCTTGCACTTATCTTAGAATCATTTGAATAATTTCACTCGATGCTGTAAAAGTGATCCATTTATTGTACTCCAACAATGGTAGTAAGAGAAGTACAAGAATAGAATTAGAAATACGTGTTTGCAAAGAATATCGCGACTGACAATTCGCGAATTTACTTCGGCTCCTGCCAAGCTACGCTATGGTGAGAAGATGAGGAGCAAAGTGCGTACAATTTGTACAATTCAGAGCTCAGTGCAGTGTCTGCTCTATTAAGGATTTTAAGAGAATTCGAGCTTGGTGTTGGTAATAAAGTTGTAATGGACTTTTAGCAGAGAGAAGAGCGAAGTGAGACAAGGCTAATGTTGCAATCATTGTACCGGCAACGCTTGTCTTGTACGTGTACATGAAGAATTTACAATTGCAATCTTCTTCATCTTCAATTTTGAAATGCTGAATGCTGGTTCGCATTGTGCAGGCGAAAATGTACCGACGCCCAATTCCGCCCCAGTTTCTCTCAACCGAGAACTAATTTCTTCAGACATTTTCGACTAATGTGTGAGCGTAGAGTGTCGAGTAGAGCGAGTTCACGTCTTCATTCGAATCGAATTCGAATTGAAATAATTTGCACTGATTGAGTCTTACTAGTAAATTCACACATAAACTTCTGTTCTCTGACTTCACTGTTCACTTAAATTAACGGTGGCTCACAATTAATTAATTTATGGACATTATTAGAAACCGGTGCCTCTAAACCCCTTGGCAGTCAAATATGATCATTAGCAGTCATTAGCAATGGGTGTGCATTCATACTGGTCAATTGATACAGACGCCAAATAAATTGGTAGAGCCACGCCATGCACGGCCCAAACAATTCACTTTACTGAAATTAGTTGGTCCGTCAGAAATGTGGGTCAAAAGCGGAAGTTGTTTCGTCTCGGGCTATTAACTTTAATAGGCTATAAGCAATGTGCAATGTACGAATACCAATTCTCAGTACCGTCACTGCGGCCAGACAATTCTTACTTAAGTTGCAGTAAATTTTTAGAGTTCATCATGAACTCAGACGCTTTGAGTATTATTTATATTATGGAATGCCCCAAGTATTTCAGATCTCACTGGCCATACATACACTCTGAGCCTGAAATATGTACGTGTAAGTAAATTATTGACTTCGTATAAAAATTGGAAACTATCAACAGAGTCAAGCAAATTAAAATTGTGGGCTTGACATTTGACGCTCTTTCTTTGCGCAACCAGTTACATTTTGCAACATTAAGAAATTAATTGGACTTACTTCGAACTCACGACAATAAGGCATCACACGATACGGTAGTACAGTACGCTCTTAAATTAGCGTTGACACGTATCGTACTCTTTTTCCTAATTAAGTTCAACCCAATTTGTAAACGGAAAGTGAGCATTGTTAGGCGATTTCTTGGGCGAATTTCTTACTCCTGCGACGACTTGCGTCTGAACTCTAAATTGCACGACTGAAATGCAAACTTGGTGTCACTTAATTGCAGCTCTGCTCAGTAACTCTGACACTCATTCATAAGCACCTCATTCTCGTCATTCTTTCGTCTGAATTAGATTTAGAAATCTCGATTGTTCGAGTTAATAGTTAGAAAATTGTCGCTCTGCGCTCACAGTAAGCAAAGGCAGGCGGCGAAGGAAATCTAAATCAGCAATCAGCATCCAAGGTGTAACATAACATTGTATTTGGTCATGGTTTGGTGATAACAAACTCTAATTAGTAAAAAGTCATACGTACTTGCACATGCACTTGCAAAGGTACACTGACAATGACAACTTTGTGTATGTAGTTCAAGTATCGCCGGTGCACCCGTGCGCCTCGGTTTTCGAGAAACTTTAAACTTACGTCGAAGTGCGCAGTGACAATGAGAGTTGGCTTTGGCTTTAGCGCGTTCTTGTTCTTGCCAATGCAAAGCAAGCAATTCATCATGTAATTTGTTCAATGAACATCCTTTACACGAAGCCCAACTTTTCTACTTTTCTTTCCGCTAATCTACGATCTCATCACCGAAATTTTGCGCCTCGTAATTTTATAATGCTTAAATCTCCGCGTGCCTGCGCTTGAGAATTAACAATGAATGAAACGTCAATTTGCGAGTCTGTGAGACAGATTCTAATCAAACAAATATTTCATGCAGGAGAACAGAGTCAAAGACGCACAAGGCTGAGCCTCCTTACTCCTTATAATTCTAATAATCTGACATCTAAGGTAACTGTATTAATTAGCATGAAGCAGGCAAAGCTCGTTCAGGTTAAGAGCATTTTATTGCACGCGACGCGACGGCGAAATAAATAAAGTCAGATTGATCTTTGTCCGGGCTTTCTCAACTCTTGGGTTTGGTTCAACTGCACCAGATTTTTTCCATCAGACAATAAGAAATATTCTGTCAGTTCTTTTCTTCTATCAACATTTGATCGACTTATGATAAGTATGAACTAGGCCTGCAAACAGCGGATTCGAGACCGACATTTGTGATCCACTGGACAAGACAACGGACTTGTCATACAGTCGTCCTTGCGAAATCCGGCGAAAACTAGAATCTTACTGACGGCTTGGTTGAGAAACTCACAACTCGCTCACCCCGCTACTAAATTATTCCCTTATTAGGAAATCCAGACTACTGCTTCACGCATCACGTTTGCCACAAGCCTCTGACAATTTTGTACTCGTATATTCAAGGTGAAGCTCATGAAACGCCAAAAACTGGTTTTCTGCATTTTCTGATTGCCGCACGTGATGAATACTGGATAGTCCAAGTCCAACTTCACAGTTCATAGCTCGAATGTATGACCGTGACCTTCATTCGTCTTCATATGCGGTTGAAATGGCATCAATCGAATCGAATCAGTGCAAATGCAACTAAACCAACTACACAAGGAGCGGAAACCCGTGCGACTACCGACAGTACACAACTGAAAAACAAGTAAATAGACTGACAATCTATTTGCTGAGCAAACATAATTTGTGAATTGGCGGATTTGCCGACTCGAAGCAAACAAGTTGTGTTGGAAAACAGCAAAACATTAATTAAAGGCTGACGATGGGTAAACTGCATTTACAGGCGCAAATCAGACAAAGACATGACCAGGCTAGAATACTTCCGTCCGCAGCAAAAATTGAGCCTGAATTACTCAGCAACGAATTCTGCGTCGCAGTTTCGTTAAATTCACATCGACTAAAACGTCGGGTTTCGCAATGTCGAAGATGAAATGCCCGCAAAGAAATGCAGAGAAGGCCATAAAAGTCATTGTTACTTAACGACTACCGATGCACTGCGCACAATGCAAGTCACAGGATATGATGCATGGTCATGGTCATTATAAGCACGGGAGGCGTGCCAAGTAAGACACACACCATCATACCGCAACGCTTGATTGGTTGGTATTCTTAAATCCTACGACATCAATGAGAAAATTGCAGGTCTTGCAAAATCTCGTTTGCGAAAACTCGTCACTGCCACTTCTTCTGGATTGTAGACAAAAACTGCACGCAAGCCAGAGCTCGCAAACTCAGGACGATGAAAAAGTTGGCGGTCTGAATGACATTCCAAGGTTTTCGTTCTTTTTTCATTTGCTACGCGACTCAATGCTCGCCACAAGTTTGACTTTTATGTATGCCTTTCGGTTCACCTGCCGCGTTTTACAGAATGGACTTCAGTGTCTACTGAATTGCAATGATTTTATAGCCTAGTTGGCCATGACACTCTTCATTCGAGCGCCAGGTGATTACGAATTAAGTAGGTGACAAGGTTAAAACTGGAATGGACAGGTATTTATAGCTTCCTCAGGTTAAAGCTCAAAATCTCCAGGTTAATCATCCTAACGAGAATTCCTCCACTGCGGTTTTTGTGGAATTCGCGAATTTCTGCCACTACCAATTATCAAATCTTGATTACCTCCCGCAAAACAAGAACTTCACTTGATTTCATTGCAAATGCGACTAATTAGGTTATGTAAAAGAATGTCACATTGCATCAAAATGTAACACAATTGGACCGGTTGAACTCGACCACAACTTCAGCTGCGCTCGGTCAATTTCACAAGTTTGGTCGCCAAATTCTTGGCCTTGCCAAAAATTCACAAAGTTAACAATCGTATTGAAAATGCAAATTAGTGGTTGAATAATTTGTAGTGCGTCAATCGCCAATCGAGAGCGTAGTTCTTCAACCTTGTTTAATTATTCGTACGGCGCTCGCTCACATCACGAGCTGACTGTGATTGGTCCAAAATTGGGGAAGACACGAAGGTGTGTTTAATTCATAGGCAACTCATGACTTTTGTTTTGTTTTCGTGCCAAATTTCGCCAGGCCAGGCGAAACGCGAAAAAATGCACAAGCGGAAAGTACGCAGTTAGAAATACGCCGTACTATCCAATTGTCATTCAGTATTAATGATATATCACTTTACTCTGAAGTTCATATTCGCAGTAGTGAAATTATGCATAATGATTGTCTTATGTGGCACATGAGCGAAGTAATGAGATGAATTACTGACGCAAATGCCGTCAAACGTCGAAGGATAGAAGAATGGCTCAACAGGAGTTCGATTCGACTCATTTGGCGTGTCTCGCGGTACCCCGATTCCACGTGGAGGCTTCTTCCACATCTCACGTATAAACTACCTCACAATTTGACCGTATGCAATGGCCATGCAGTAAGAAAAGTCGAGCAGGTTTAACAATCACGTTTCCGAACATTTCACAAGGCAAATACGACCGTACGCCGTAACCAGCGCATATCAATCATTTACTACATGCGAATATTCGCAATTCTTGATAAAACATTAAGACAAGCCTGCTCGTACGATCAATTCTCTTCTGTTCTGTTGAGACAATTCCATTATCGTCCACGACACGCTAACGCGCCCGTTCCAGTTCCTTGCAAACTTCCGAGACGACGGCATCGAAGTTTTAATTTATTGTTTCCCCGACTTGGCTTAAGCGTACCGTATTCCAAGCAGTATTCATACAGACTACAGAGTTCAGTCAAGTTAGTAATCATGATCAGAATTTCCGCCCAAACGCTGCTGTCCGACTCGGCATCACAATTCCTCTCGAAACTCGCACCGATTTCTATGGGAACTCGCTGCGCTGGAGTCCGTAATCTTCACTCTTCTCACCCAAAAACGGTTCGCCATTCGTATGGACAGCGCAATCCACGAATTCTCATCACAGGTACGAATACGCATACATCTAACTTAGCAAGAATTGTCCGCCAAAGTGAGTCAAAGAACGCAGAGATTTTAACACAGACGTTGAGACGTTTGGTCAATACCTCCAATCGATAAATTTCAAAGTAGATAAAGAGGTCAGCCAAAATGCGGACAAACTTGATGGACACTGCATTTGCTTGAAAGCTTTAATCACTTAATTAAAATTCCTTGTTTCTCCTGTATGAATCATGCAGGCAGTTTGGGACAGCTCGGGTCAGGTCTAGCGCGAGTGTTTCGTCAAAAAGTAAGGCAAAATCCTGAAGATATTATTAGGATACTATTATTAGATTAATTTAATCCTAAAATTCAATTTGAAAAAATTGTAGTACGGCAAGGAGAACGTATTTATGTCCGATATTAGAAAACCCACCGAAGAAATCACATCACGTGGACCGTACATTTTCGGTAGGCCAATACGACAGCTACCAGTCTACCAATCTAAAACAGTAGAATAGTGTTCACAGCTCACAAGTCATATTTATTTATAGCGGACGTTCTGGACTACAAATGCTTGCAGAAAATTGTTGTGACACATCGTATTGATTGGCTCGTCCACTTCAGTGCTTTGCTGAGCGCTGTGGCTGAACAGAATGTTGCACTGAGCATGAGAGTAAATATCGAAGGTATGGAAAAAACCAACACTAAAATGCAGCTGTCGTCTTTTGTTGTCTGGTACGCAAAAGTACGATTCGCAAATCCAGACAGCGAGACATTTTTATGATTCATTTCCTGAACGCAAGCGTTACACAATTACAAATTGTAGGAACTCACAACGCTATTGAGCTGGCTAATCAGTATGGACTCCGTCTTTTCATTCCGAGCACCATCGCTGCATTTGGCCCAGAGTCTCCACGAAGCCCGACTCCAAACCTGTGCATTCAGAGACCAAAGACAATTTACGGAGTGGCCAAAGTTCACACGGAGCTGCTAGGTGAATATTTTCACCACAAATTCGGAGTTGACTTCAGATGTCTCAGATTCCCCGGCGTCCTCTCAAGGTGAGCAATTCTGGCCAACCCAGTGAACCCAGTTATGGTCGCACAGAATAAAACCCTTTGAATAAAATGAATAAAAATTAATCAACCCGTTTTTCCTACTTCAGTGACACTCATCCCGGAGGAGGAACTACAGACTATGCGATTGAAATCTTTCACAATGCGCTGAAGCATGGACGCTACACTTGCTACTTGAAACCTGACACCAGGCTCCCGATGATGGTTTGTTGGCCACCGACTTTTGTACCATACCATACACCACCAGACCTTTGAAATAATTTATTGTCTTAATTTTCCCAGCATATTGACGACTGCCTGCGTTCAGTCGCCGAATTCATGGAGCTGCCCTCGAGCGCTCTCCTGCAGCGGACTTATAACATCACAGGCGAATCATTCACGCCCAGAGAACTCGGCGAGGAAATACGCAAAACTATTCCGCACTTCGAAATGGAGTACTTGCCTGACCACCGACAAGCTATCGCCGAGACTTGGCCGGAAGTGCTGGACGACAGCATGGCCAGAAGGGACTGGAACTGGATTCCAATGTACGACACGAAGAAGATGTGCCAGTCAATGCTGAAGGACTTGACGCCTCTCTATCCTCGACCGGTTGACAACACCTACGATTCAACAGAGCCCATTTCGGCGGTAGCTTAAGTAAAAAGGTAATCATAATCATTAATCCGTCCTTTGGATCCTGCCCCGTTATTTTCTTACGCTCTCCTCAGTAGGAATTAAAATGGTTCGTTTGAATTGAGGAGCACTCGAAGAATAATTTTATTAAGTTCTTTGTAATTAAGATAGTCCCTACGCAATAGTGAAAGTATAATAATTGCAATTATGTTGACATATACATAAGATTTGTTCTGGTATTAGAGGCCTTGTACTCTATTGCATTACTTTATTTCATGACACAATACATTAACTTTAAGAGATCCGATAGTTAGATTCAAACTCGTACTATGAGTTCGTCATTAATAGCACATCTTATTGTTATCATCTTTGAGCGTCGCTATAAGTGTATAGAATATTCATAAGTAAATCCGAGCTTTAATAAAAAGAATGAAAAGTATAGGTATGATTCCTTTGTCGCTTCATGTTCCGGATGCCGACGTGTAAAAAGCTAACGGCAATAGATACCCTTCTGAAGGAACCCATGAATGGCCATGCAACGTTTCGACGCGTTGTCGAAAATGTCGATTTACTGAAGGGGCCAATCACCAAGCTTTTATTTAACACAAGACGCAGCACAACAAAGAACGGAACGTTTCAATGGACGAACGCATAAGAATTGAGGATGTAAATATTGATGACAGCGGCAAGGAATCAAACCCCACGTCGTGCACTATTTTATTTCTTACTGTATAGGAGTACGGACGTGTGGAGACTGTGACGGTGTTTGCACCAATCTTTTCATTTGTCCTCTGTCCTGATTTTCAATCTTGAATACTTGGATTAGTTCAGACTTGTAGATAAGGGGCAATGGATCTGAAATTGACGTTAATTAACATATTCCTATCGCTAGACTAATTTGAAACTTGCAGGCAAGTTAGAATTCAAATCAAGTCAGCACCCATTCAATGAGTTCAACATCTGCTGCTATCAAATGCAACAAAGAAAAGCCAGTAACACAAGTGCTAAAACAGCAAGAGCAGGATAAAGGAAGCAACGACGATCATGGTGTTCCACAAACGTATAGTACAACAAACATCGGAACGGGTTCGAGTGAATCGAGCCCGATCTTTGCGGTCCCACCAGGTCAGCAACCAAAAGCAACCACTCTTGAAGGAGGAGTGACAACATTGACCACAACTGAGGGTTTGGAGCAGGTGTTGTGTGTTGATTTGTATGATGGTCGAGTATGATTTCTATAACGTTTGCTTATTTGCATTAGGGAGACGGTTCAGGTTCGGATGTTGCTTCAACAGGAAGTGGATCTTGCTCCAGCAGATCCAATAGTCCGGCAATGTCTGATGTTGATGTCAAATCCAAACCAGGTTTCAAAATTAAGAAGTCCATCGTTAAGGCTAAGAACAGGAATAAGGTTACGACAAATTCAACATCATCGGGATCATCCAGTGAGAAAAGGATAATCAGAAAACAGACACAATTGTCAAAACCAAAGAAACACGACTACAGATTCATGTAAGCCTTTCTTGATTTTTATGTGGCCCAGGCCCAGACGTGCATGCTCCTGTCCTGGGGACGTATTGCAAACTACATTTCGTTGCATTTTATTGGTGCAGGTGTTCCGCTAGAGAAGATCATGGCCAGCCGATCTTTGGTTGTCAATTTCGCCATCAGCGAAGTGAGGCGGATCCCTTAATACTGGCCACGGTTGGCAGTAACAGAATCTCTGTTTACGAATGTTTGTCCGATGGAAAAATGAAACTAGCCTGTGTGTTTGCTGACCCCGATGTAAGTAAGGGAATTGGTCAAGCTTCTAGAGTTCTGGGGCATCAGAAAGGACACTAAAGTACTTTTGATAAATTAGTGCGAAGAAATATTCTACTGCTGTGCCTGGACCGAAGACGAAACTGGGAAGCCATTGTTGGCCGCAGCTGGAGCAAGGGGAATCATACGGATTATTTCCACACATCATGCTTCATGTGTTAAGCACTATTTAGGACACGGACACTCCATCAACGATTTGACTTTCCACCCCAAGGACCCGAATTTACTACTGTCTGCCTCCAAAGATCACTCACTCCGAATGTATAACATCAAAACCGACTACTTGGTTGCCATCTTCGGTGGCATCGATGGTCATAGAGACGAAGTACTTGCAGCAGATATTGATCTCACCGGTTCACGGATTGTGTCATGCGGGATGGATCACTCACTTAAAGTTTGGAAACTGAACAAGCCAGAAGTCGAAAGGGCGATTGAGGCATCATATACATACACTTCAAAAAAGTAAGTCGTATCAAACAGTTCATCACGCAGTCCATTAAACTAGTAGAAGTATACTGTATTTAAGTTTTTTTCGTGACTTGCAGTCCATTCCCAACAACAAAACAGAATTTCCCAGACTTTTCGACGCGTGATGTACACCGAAATTACGTCGACTGTACAAAATGGCTTGGTGATTTCATTCTGTCCAAGTCATGCGAAAATGGCATCATTTGTTGGAAGGCTGGCAAACCGGGCAGTACCTGGGACGACGTGCGCATGAGCACAAATGACACGTGGCGCATTCACAAGTTCGAGATCCGAGACTGCGGGATTTGGTTCATTCGGTTCGGGATGGACTACTGGAGAAAGGTGCTGGCACTGGGCAATCAGCACGGAAAAACGTACATTTATGATTTGACAACGTCGCCGCCGAGCTCACGGCCAAGTACCGTCTTGACCAACCCGAAATGTACGGCAGCCATTCGCCAAACTGCCTTATCACGCGATGGGCGCGTGCTGGTGTGCGTGTGTGATGATGCAAGCATTTGGCGCTGGGACATTACTCAAAGCCACGACGATGGTGCTGGAAGTGGTGATAAAGAATAGAGTAGGACTAGCAGGAGAACGAATCTAAATCTGTCATTAGAACCTCAGACGAACAAATTAATCAACCATGAATTATGCAATTATCTGTTGACATTGTAATTCACCATTTTCGTAGTTACTAATCAAATCTTGGCGAATGGTGCTGGGGGCCACCGGCTCCGGTGCTTTTTGTAGTTACACTATTGACTTTTGTTATTTGTTATCACAATTGTACGTCTTATCCTGCTTTAGTGTTTTTGCTCGTTTAATCTTGAAGGAATCACAATAAAGTAAAATCGAATCAAGACGTTTGGCTTTAAGGCCAGGAAAGCTCAACTTCTATTTTTAGCGTCAACGAACCGGTTACGGTGTGCATACGATAACAACAAAGTAAAAATAGGCTCGTCATTGAAAATTGAAGGTTTCATTGTCATCGTTCAGCAGCAGCATGCAAATGGTCACTGACGAAAGCACAGTGCGATGCATATGCAAGAGAATGCATTATCGCACCTCGACCAAGTACCTCAAACTCTTTAAAGGTCAGTCGGTCGCCCGGTTTCCCTTTCGATTCAACCTCTCTCCAGTAGTGTCCTGTCCAGTCCAATCTGCATTTCCTTCTTTCCTCGAACAATGAGACGACCTTCTAGCTTCGAACTGGACGACTGTGCTGCGGCTGTCTTGTTTTGATTATACCGATTTGGAAGCTGAGTGACCAGAAGCAGATTTTGATTCGTCTCAAGAACCAAAGCAACTTACAACTCAGTAGACTACCCTACTGAAGGGCACCGCATTCATCCGATCATGACCCACGCGTGGCCGAGGAGTATAAATACGCTGGCGATAGAGATCATCAAACAGTCTCATCTTCTCCTGAGAACAACTCGAGCACCAGAAGCTACAAAGTTACCTTCTAATCAATACGTCGTCACGAACAACTAACTAAATCTTCAACATGCAATTCGTAAGTCTCTGCTAATTGCTTGATTTATCTACCCTGATAAACTGGTGACACGAGCAAATAGTCTAATGGTTGATTTTTTCATTCGTAGTTGATCGTTTTCGCTCTTTTCGCCGGCGCCTTCGCCGCCCCGAACTACGGATACTCTGCACCAGCGGTCGTCCGCACTGCTGCCTACGCTGAACCAGCCATCGTCCGCACCGCCTCCTACGCTGAGCCAGCTCTGAAGCTTGACTCATACGGATCAGTCCGCACCTTCGAGCAAGTCCCAATCCTGCGCCAGCTTCTCAACGATGACAACTACGGTACCTACAACCTCGAGTAAGTCCACTCGCTCTGACTCCGTCTACCAGTCTCAACTAAAATACGCACTCTTTCTTTTAGTGTTGAGACCGGAAACGGAATCCGCTCTTCTGAAACCGGCACATTGAGAGATCTTGGTGGTCCCTACTCCGAAGGGCCTGTAAACGTAAAGTCTGGCAGCTATTCGTACATCTCACCGGAAGGCATTCCCATTTCCACTTCATGGGTAGCAGATGAGAATGGATTCCGTGCCGAAGGAGCCCATCTTCCAGTCCCACCACCAATCCCAGCTGAGATCGCCCGCAGCCTCCACTCCACCGCCTACGGTGCACCAGCTCTTCGCGTCTCTAGCTTCCACCACGAGCCAACTCTGCTCCGATCTGCACACTACTAAACACCTACTTTTGATCCGTCTGCTATTGCTACTTAGTAGTGTACTTAGTAGTGACACTGTCCAATCAATCATTCACTGATATGTACTCCTTGTGAGCGATAATAAAGTAAAAAGAGCAAACAGTATTCATGTCGTTTACTGATTCTAATGTCAAATTCATCGTTGGGAGTTTAGTATGTAGTGACATATTCACAAATTGGAAATTCATTCTGACACTGCAGGCGTTCCTTTTCTGGGTTCTTGTCTTCCCCTTGATCGCCAGTTTTCTGTGATTCCTCAGCACTGTCTGCATTCTCCTAATCCCCAAATCTGATGAATCCTGACTCATCATCATCGTGAATCTCCTGAAACATTTCCTTGAATCGGTTAATCATGTGATGCTCGATGCTCAAGGTAAAGGTCCAGGTGGAGTTCAGCTTGCTAGTATTTCTATTCCACGTCCTGCTGTTCTCGTGACGAATGTCTGGCACGAGCTCCACTTGCCTTTCTTCCATCGTCCATCCCGTTTTTTTTAAATCATCATTATCACTAATAAGTGCCCTCATTTCCTGCAGGATCTCGCCGATTCGCCCTTCCCTGGCTGCGTCATTCGTGCCGTTCAACTCCTCGGCAAACTCCTGCGCTTCAGCAGGGTCGCCCAACCAAGCCGAGAAATGACGTAAATCTCTCGCGTCTGCTTCGATCTGCTCAGCGTTGGACTGAATCCCGGCTTGGTTGGCTTCGCTAAGGTTAAGATTGGCGAATATTTGAGATTCTTGACGGAGATTTGTTCATAGCTGGAAGAAAAGAAGAAAGATGATCGAGCTGTTGACGTTGCGATTTGTCGCCGCTGAATTCTTCGTTGTCGTTTAGTGAAGCGTGTGGTGGTGAGACTGAAAGAGCACCGTTTCGGGCACCTGCATCAATGCTGTCACTGTCTTCATCATTGGACACCCCAAAATGTTCAATTTCGTCGTTCCATTCCCAGGAACTCTATTTTATTCACATATCAAACCCAGGTTGACATCAAATTCAAAGACCTGAACTTAAACTTTAAATTACAATTAACACAAAACCGAGCACTATTGAACAAGGCGGAAAACGATGTTACTCCACAGACATTTGAGACTCAAGCTCTTGCGAGAGAAATTCATCATCATCCGACAGCATGTTGGAGATGTCCATGTCAGTCACAATTTCATTTGAGTCCGGCTCCTTCTTAATCTCGCGTTTGGGGTATTGCTTTACCGTGGTGGTCGGCAATTTCTCTGCAAGGGAAAGCATTGTTAGTCCTTGACTCCTTCCGAGACCTGCACATTTCTATATGCAACTTACTATTTTGAGACGCTGGCTTAGCGCTGCCGCGAAGTACTGCTTGTGATTCTTCGAAATATTGGTTAGGGTGATTTACACCTCCGTCTATGGTCGCTTTGCCATGCGTGAGCTCAAAATACTTTTGACATGCTATTTGATAATGCTTCTGTTCCACCAAGTCTAAAATCTCTTTAACCCCTGCGAAATGACAACAGAAATCCTGAAATGCAGCACGAAATTACTGCTCGGCATTGCACCTACCCGAAGCTGGAATCATGGCGTCGTGCAATTTGGCTCTCAGTGGGGTTGCGTCAGAATGCCGGAAGGGACACCCGTGATGATCACCTGGCCCAACACTGGACATGATGATCTTCATGCAACTGTAAGGTGTGTAATCTGCTCGCTTTCCTTCTTGCCCGTACATGTGTCTGATATTGTACAAGTACTGTTTGTCAAACTGGAAGATAGAAGCTAATGAAATTGAGATTCATCGCCCATCAAGGCTCAAAAGTTATAGGCAGAGAGATTACCCTGCCCCCGTCCATTCCGGCCTTTTTTGTGAAATTTAGCCTCCAGAATTTCGTTGCTTCGTCCATGGAGAGATTAATAGCTTTAAAGAATAATCCTAGCTGAAGACGTCCCCAATGCTTCAAATGATGTTCTTGAACAACCACATCGTACAGATTCTTCATACAGAGAGGGAATGACTTCTTCGACAGCTATTATTATTAAAATTGCAAGTTCAGGGTATAAGTCGAGTTCACCATTGCTTAAAAGAGTATTGTCCATACATCATCAAGCATGGCTGCTGATACGCCGCTTCCTTGAGAGCCTTTCACGACGTACGCCGTGCCAGTATACCTTTTGTCAAAATCTGTTAGTAAACGAACTAATCTTTCGTCTTCTTCAACAATCGGCATTGCTCTAGAAGTCATCTGCAGAAATGAAACGATGTTAATAATATTGATTAACGTGGGAAGGTGGGATTGTCCAACTGTGAACTATGCTTACTGCCAGAAGCTGAGACAGTTTGCTTCGGAAACGAGTGGCCAAAATGGTGTCCAATTCAAAGTACGGAATAATAGCGTTTCCATTCTTCAGATAGACCTTTCTATTCTTAACCAAGTCCAATACTTGTGTGAATGGTACTTCGTAAAAATCAATATTTAATGCGTCAACAGTGAAGTATGTTGCCAGTAAATTCTGCCTCAGCTTTTCGTTTCCGGTGATGTCGACCTGCGGTTCCAAAGGTCAACCTAAATTATATCTTAAACTCCATCTTTGGTTTTGTAAGAGCTTTTTACCGTATTGTAGTTTAAATCGTGATATCTCATAAACTCCTGCATCTGATCGCGACGCTCTATTCGAAACTTAAATCGGAAGAAGTCAACCTCCAAGCTTGTCATCCATTTTCGAAGATCCTCAGTACTACAAATCAAAGATTAGAAGGATTACAGGAAGTTCACAGACTAAACTCACTAAATATGCTTACCGACAAAATGCCAGTCTTAGCAAAAAATGCGAAATGTTATCAATCTTTCTTGCTTCGAGCTGCTCCTCATACGAAATTTGCCTTAACTCCTGATCATTTGGACCTCGATTCGGTTCAAGCTACAGAAAGGTAATGGTTAAAGGTAAAGAGCAATATGCAATTAATGACACACGCACTAACGCAATACAACCGTGTCGTCAAATGCCACGTCATGGATTCTATTCTGCCAAACTCACCAAATGTCCAAATCTTGTGCTAACCAAAACATTTTTAGATTTCTTGACATCGCTTTTGATTGCACTTTCCCAATCGAATGAGTATTTTATATTGGAGGTCATATTATGGCGTTCAATGATACGCAGGACTGTGCAATTAAATCAGAACCGAATAAGTAACCGAGGTGAAGCAGACGCCTCAAATCAAAGTACATCAGTTCACGTGACCTCATAAACTTACAAGTCAGTCTTGCAACAGCGTACTCCTCGAAACTTTGCAGTGAAATGGAGTCCATTGGAGGATCTTCATAAAATGAGCAATTAAAAGGATACAATTGTGAAAGAGTCGCCGCATCTTCAACACCACGCTTAGGCCTTCTTCCCTCCCCGCTTCTCTTTGTAATTGGAGTCAAGCCCGTTCCACGGATAGCTTGCATCTTGGCAATCTGCCTAAGTCTAATAACCGAACCAAATTGATGAGAACTTTATCACACGACACGAATTAAGTGAAAGTTATGGTTTTCGTGGACAGTCTTTGTTTATAAGTTGGGATTTGCAGGTTGGTTCCGCGGTTTCACCCGCTTTCATCTTCAAAGTGTGCCATTTCCTTGCACGGGACTCTCTTGTGTGGACTTTGTGGTTTTGGCAAGAGAGGGTACACTGCAGTTGTTACGATTACGAAACACTACATCTGCTCTAATATGCTGATAAATCAACATCCTTCCTTTCGTCGTCCAGCCGAGCCCGTGGGAATTGTGTGCAAAAGATAAGCAAATTGCAATGAATCATTTGTTACGAGTGCGAGGACAATGATAGAGGAAATTACATGCAATTACAGTTTCATTCCATTGCATTGTACTAGTGTTTGCAAGAATTAATTAGTCTTTAGCGCCGTAGTGATATTGAAATTAATCAGCAGAATTTTCTCCAAATCCGAACTGAACTACTGAACTGCAAGTCAACAGTGGGACCATGTCACCGTCACGATGGAATGGACTCCGTTCATGAAGAAACAGAGACGGAACGGAAGTCCTGTTCATATAGCTCATTCATGACCCTCATCATCCACGTACTGATGGTTCACCGTTTTCCGTTTTGAAACACTGAAAGGTCAGTAGGTCACAGCCGCAGGGTATAATTTCATCACTCATCGTCTACTAATTAACAAGTAATCGCTCACTTTGTCACTCAGAACCCACTTAGCGTGGCGCGTGACACATTGTGTCGTCACAGTTAACTAAAAACTAATAAACTTTTCGCGTTTTAGGTCAAAAGGTCAACCGAAAAACTCTGAATTACGCCTGGACAAAATCTTTCTGATCCATAAACACGTAGTAATTACTCCATAATACGTCGTCAAAATAGGGACTCTCAACGGCAACGGCGTCACTAGAACAGTTGGTGGTGACACATATTTTGCCCTGAGCATGGGCCCTGTTCGAGATGAAGAAACCGGTGGAAAAGGAGAAGGACAAGGAGGCCGATGCAAGACGTGCATTTGTATTACCAAATGGCTGCCTGTTTTATTCATTTTGGCTGTGATTGGCTGGTCATATTATGCCTTCGTAGTTCAGTTATGCTTAATCGCGATTCAGGAAATTTGGTTCAAGATATTCGCCCTGATAACTTACCACATCGCATTATTCATGTTTCTTTGGGCATACTGGCAAACCTGTTTCACGATATCAGGGAAAATTCCGAGGAAGTTTAAAATTCCACCAGGTACTTCCTACAGATCATTCATCCGAGTTGTCATTCGTTGCTAACTCGAACTTCTATGAATTACAGCCGCGATGGATCGCATTGAATGCGCCACCACTGAAGCAGAAGTTACCCAGATATTGGAGAGCATTGTCTACTCGCAACAGCTTCCAGTTCAAAGCAGAACAAACATTAACCAAATTAGATTTTGTGAAAAATGTCAGGTACGTTGCATACCAATACAAGAAAAGCAATAGAGAATAATGACAGTATATTATCGGACACGGGTTGATTGATTTAGATTATAAAGCCGGATCGTGCTCATCACTGCTCAGTTTGCGGTACCTGTGTTCTGAAGGTACACTTGGCGGCGTCAGCCAAATGTTAGCTTTAGTCTCGCAGAGCGGGAAAGGTCTAATTTTCTATTTTTTCATTTCAGATGGACCATCATGTAAGTCTCAGGCTCCTTCGTCAGTTCGAAAGGATAGCTTGTCAATATTAACTGAATGAAGACTATAGTTTCATGTGTTCTTTACAGTGCCCTTGGGTCAACAACTGTGTGTGCTTTGACAACTACAAGTTTTTTGTTCTATTCCTGACATACGCGTTCACGTACTGCGTGACCGTGTTCCTGTTCTCAATCAGCTACTTTGTGGATTTCTGGCGAGGCGATGCGAGCAGTTCTCCAATGCAAGGAAAATTCCACATCCTGTTTGTCTTTTTCGTGTCCGTCATGTTCGCCATTTCATTGGTCTCGCTGCTGGGCTACCACATTTTTCTCACGACAAGAAATCGTACCACCCTCGAGTCTTTCAGAGCACCGACATTTATTCATGGGCCCGACAAGAAGGGGTTCTCACTGGGTGGATACAACAACTTTGTTGAAGTCTTTGGTGAAAGCAAATTTAAATGGTTTCTGCCCATTTTCACCAGCTTGGGTGATGGAATCACGTATCCCACAAGACACCAGTACAACACGAGTGTTGGGTTAAACGGAAATTACAATTCTGTCGACACAACAGACTCAACTCCAGTCTCAAGGTTGGTGACAACTTTACTTGATTATTACGTTACAATTAGCAATTATTTAATCTTTGGCTATTTTCTAAGCAGTACATCGCAGGATGGACATCAAAGCCAGCTGGTTGAAGTAAAAGTCGAAGCAAGCGGCAGTGGAGACAACGGTAACGGAAACGGAGCTGTAAATGAGCTCAACTCAGACCGAAGAAACAAGGTACACAATCATGATTCGTCTAGTCCGTAAGAAACACCGCTAGTTTGCTTTTAATGCAAAAATGCCACATAAAAGCAAGGCAAGGCAACGTAATATGTAAAATGTAAAGCCTTCAGGGCTCAGTGAGTGAGCGCAGGGAGCAAAGTCACCTCGAACGGATTAAGTTAACATACAGAGCTCGTTTGATACGAACTAGTCTTTCGAATATTCGTTTGCATTTTGCTACGATTTCCATTTACCATTTGCAAAATTGAAGGCAAATATTTTATCATCAATTTTGTATCTGTCATCTGTTGAAGAGATAAAGGGCACAGAGCAAAAAAGTTGAATGTACTTTGTGAATAGAGAATAGTGAATCGCGCTGTTAGAAATTTCGAATTTCCAAATCTCTTAATGTAAATGTAATGCGTGATGCTTGTTTTAATTATGCCTAATTTTGTGTGCTTATTCCAGCAGTGGACGTGATGGAGTACGTGTTGTGTTGTACATGCGTGCGTGCGTGAGGCTGGAACGGTGAACAGAAGAGATTCTCTTTGTAATTTATAATGCGAATGCCATACTTGTCTTTGGAATGCGACTGTAATGATAAAATACACTGTAAATGTAAATTACACGGCCATTCATGATCTTCAAACATTCTGACTTAATTACTTAATAAACTCTATTCAAACCCGATTTAAGCTGCGCTACGAAACGTTGGTATTATGATTATGATACGCCTTTAATACTTAATTATGAGTGTTAATTTGTGTTACGTGTTAAGGAAGTTGAAGGTGATGTAATAAAAGTGTATCATGGTACCAATAAAACTTACTGGAACCAAACTCTGCAACTTGAATTGAAATTTCTAAGCCCTTTATTTAATTCCATCTCCTTAACCAAAGTTTCATATAAAATGCACACAATTAGCTAATGGGCTTAAAATTTTGAGGTTAAGTTAGAGTTACTTTGTTTTATTATTAGTTAAGTTACATTCATTTTGCTGGTGCCGAAGGTGCTGCCGGTGTGGCTTCTGTTGGCGTTTTGTTATTCGTCTCCTCTTTCGCATCTTTCTTCTCATCCTTTTTCGCAAGCTCCTTCTTTTCTGCCTCACGATTCGCCAGTTTGTTGTTGATAAGATTGTGAAGCGCAATGATGGACCGACAAAGGGACGAGGCGTACACAACTAACATTTGGTCATTCGTCTTGACAAAGAGGGCCTTAACAAATTCGGGGTTTGTTACATCGGGAAGCAGGTTGAAAATGTCTTGCAACTGATAAATGATTTGGTGGTTAACTGGCAGCTGCTGTTTCTCGACTTGTTCCAGATAATGGCGTATATCAGTTAATTGAGACAGGAGACCCTTAAGCCCGATTAATTGATTAGTAACACGCTGAGAAAGAGTGCCGATCGTTGTGTCTTTGATGTCACGCAGAAGATGTTCTACTCCCACTTCCTCTGCCTCCTCCGCCCCGATTTCACTCGGAACATGCTCAAATGATTTTGTAGTGGGCGTGCCGTCCTGTAGAAAGTGAAACGGGTCACCAAATTCATTCATTCGGACATGAAATGTGGAGCTCTGAATTTACCTCGTGAACTTCTTCAACAGCTCTGTAGGCTTCAGTTGGAAGACCCAATGACTTAGGCTTCGCATCGATAATTACCAGCACTGATGATGCACAATAACGTCTGATCAATTCATTGATTCGCACATCATTTTGGTGCAGCTTTGGCCCGGTGTGATACCAGCCAACAATTTTCTCTCGAGCTATAAGTTATAAGTATCAGTCCAGTCATTAGATCATTTGTACAAAAATAAGATCGCATTTTAAGTGTTTATAAACTTACCATTGACTTTCTTGAACATCGTTGACATGTTCTCCAAGTAGTCGTGGTCCAAAAACCAGACGCTCTTATCTTTGTCATCTTCATCGAACGGTACTGCAAGTAAAACCAAGGTCAAACCATCAAAAAAAGAGAAATATTTATTTCTTGTCTCGCAATGCAATTACCTGCAAAACTGTTTGACACATCAAGGACGCCTTTGGAGCTCCAGGACCCAAGCAGGACTCCGACCACTCGCTTGGTGTTTCCAATTTTCCCCATTCGATTAAAGTGGTCCACAACGCTGAGTAGAACCAAAGGGTGGACGACGACCTTTTCGACGACGGACGCAGGAGCCGTAGGTGTTTCACCGGTCATCTTGAAACTTGAACGAAGTACGAGATGTTGCTCAACAAATTCGGGGATCAATTTACAAAGTGACCACCACGCTAGCTAAAAGCGAGCTTTAGAAAATTTGACAAACGAATCTGATCTAATCTGGTGCTGATAGTTAATTTAACTGTAATCACTGATTTTAATACACTGTGCTGTTTGCTGTCTGTACGAGGACGAGACCGATTGAATGAATAAGCAGAATTCAATTCATAGCAGCACTTGATTGCATTTGCGAAAGGGCAAAAGCCTTTGTATTCGAACAGCCAGCTCCACAAACGAGGCAAGCCAAGGATAAGAACATTACAAAACGCAAGGCGAGCAGTCGAGGCGTCATCATCGTAATCATCGATAAATTAAAGTGTAGTGCAGCGAACAGTCAATGCTCGCAGTCGGCATTTTTATGACACAAGTTAATTAACTATCTCCAGTCCTTACCAGCAGCTAATTCAAAGTGATTAGTGCTGGTTTGAATTGTGTTGCGGTTTATTCAGTGCCCAGCGTCAGTCTAGCCTGCGGAATGCGGCAAAACCTTGTAGGTTGAAGTTGAAGTTATAAAATTTTGGAGCAACTCAACGCTACCCGCACCGTGGACGCAACCGATTTTTTTGCAAATTGTTACAAAATCCTACGCGACAAAATTTTAAGCACACTGACCAATTCCCAGAGCTAATTGATGTAACGCAACAGCATCGCCTGGCATACAGGATAAGTGAGTTCAGATCAGTTGTTCGACATTCATTCCTAAGTTGCTATTGTGGTCGTGTCCTCATGTCGTGAATACGGTAGCAAATTCATTTCTATTTTGATTACAGAAGAAAGAACAAGAACATAACCTTTGACTCCAGAAGCATTCTAATTTCACTTGTCGGAACGATAAGAAGGAGTATGAACATGGCTGGCATGGACGACGGAAGGGTGAGCCCTTCGGGAAGTGCAGGTAGCGGGGCTGGGGCGGCGGTAAAGCGAACCACCGTCGCAGAAACAATGTAAGTGCTTAACCCTGGTTGAATTGGAGTTCAGGGTAGCCAGCCCACAGTGCGCCCCATTGCACAATGTTGGTTATGTTGTGTTGGGAAGCGAACCTAACCCACGCAGTCCCATGTGTTCTGGGACTTAGAATTTCTCTGGCTACCCTTAATTCCAATCCAACCCTTAACCCTAAATGCAGAATGTGACAATGAGACCATGTTTAAGCTAATATTTTTGTTGCCCAATAGCCGCTTCAATGAAGCTGGCGGTGAGGCTGGATTTCTAGTTGGTGAGGAGTCTACCCTTATTAGCGTGTACCCAAGTCGACCAACTCAGGCGTTGCCAGAGTCCAAATTGAAGATCAGGAATTTGGTCGACTACAGTTGGGTAGGTTCTATTTACACAACGAAGTTACGAAGTCACAACACCAGTGAACAGGTTCATTCATTTGGTCATCTTGAATTTAGGATGTGACATATGGAACTGGTCGTATGCTGTCGACCCACTTGAGTGGAAAATATATTGCATATGTTGTTCGAAGTAAGTACATAGAAAAGCTATAACCCCGCCCAGGATTAAGAGCTTGAGTGCTGAATTGAATTATGTACCACAGTTACAAACGCTGGTGGAGTCCGGATTGTAGATATTCAAACACATGACCGAGTTCTTATCAAAGGATCTCGAGGTCTCATACGAGATGTGGAATTCATGCATAAACTGGACGACTTAATCGTTGGCTTCATCGACGAATATGGAACAACTTACATTTACAAAATTGTGAAAGATCCTCAAAGCAATTTAATGCAGTAAGTGTTTTGATTCGGGAAGAGTCCGAGGAGTGTGAAATGAGGTTGAGATTTCGTTTCAAGCAAAGTGGTTTAATTCTACAGAACCTTGCTGATTCTTGAAGTGACATTGCCAGGAGCCGAGCGTCTAGATTGTAGACGATTCATTTGGTGTAAATGTATTCCGGAGGACGTTACACTGACCATCACTCCAAAGGACGTTTCTTACCATTTTGCTGTTATTCAAAATGATAAGGTGAGAATGAACGATAGCAATATTTTAAGGGCTAGTTGGCTATTATCAGACGCCCCAGGAAATGGAAGATACCAAGTGAAGTCGTAGTTGCCTATTGTTTATGAAAACAATTTTCAATTTTAATCCTTTTTTAGGTTTACGTGGCGAATTTGTGCCAGCTAATAGAGGCATTCTCAGAAGGGAAACATACTTGGACCGAGTTTAAGAAAAACTACATGGAAATCGGTGCTCATACCGATTCGGTCTTGGATGCGTCATTCGCCCCGGATGGCACAGCCCTTGCTACAGCCAGCGAGGACGGAACAGTTAAATTTTTCCAAGTACGTTGAATCTTTACTCGGAAAGTTTGATGTTATTGTGGTGTAAAAACAGACTTTATAAAGCATCTACCTATATCTATTGTTGGACAGGTATACTTACAAGGACTTGAGATGGCAGTGCCTGTTAAGCCTCTGTATTCTTGGGCACCTCACGGAGGTCGACCTGTCACAAGCCTGTTTTTCTTGGATGACCACAGTGTTAACTCAAACGATGGCGAGTAAGTGAGACCTACTAATTATAGTACATAACTGAGAGAAGGCACAACACAATCACTATTAAACCATAATCTGTTTCTGTTTTCAGTAAACAATACTGGAAGTACTTGTTAACTGCGGGGCCCAACATGAGTGAACTGAAACTGTGGACATGCGAAAAATGGCAGTGTCTTCAAACTATAAAGTTTTGCTGTCCTTCGCCATCACAACTCAAAATGGACCTGAATATCACTGCGAAGTTTCTGGTTGTATCTGATATTCACAGCAAGGTACGCAAACGAAATGAAACTATAGTCAATCAAATCTCATATGATTAAGTTTGATTCAAAGCATGGTGCATTTTTATTCTAGCGCATGTTCGTGATCAGTTTGGCTACTGAAGAAGACCCAGCAAGATTTGAATGGATAAGCGAGTTCTCTCTTCCTTGTTGCATGATTAGCTTCAATATTAACAACGCACGGACGATGACCCTGCGTCAAATTGAAACGGCAGGATTTGAGGATTATGGTAAGGATCCAAGTTTCTACACAGAGAAGAAGTCACAGATTTCTACAGTCAGAGATGCCTTGCACGTACAATCAGCTATCTGCATCCTATTCTTTGCTTCTTTTTAACCTGTTTAAATTTTATGCAGTTGTGAATGAGGCGAATACAACCGCGACTGACAAATTCTGCATCTTGGACATCTCTTACGTTCAACCGAGGTCCCTACAGCAAGGAAATATTGCATTTCCACCTCCCAAAGTCACTTGTGAGTCAACCACTGCAAGTGCAAGCGCTGGTCGCATTTCTTTCGACCAATCGGTGTCCTATATCGAGGGGAGAGCAGGTACGTTCTATAGAAAACTTAAGAATTGTTGTAGTATTGACTCAAATTGGAGATTGCTTGAAACCACCACCCTGCTTATGACTTCTATGTGGTCTTATAGGTGATCTAAGTGACTCACCCCAGGGTAGTAGTGACGACGAGCAGGAGGAACCTGCTCCCGAACCTCAGCCTGAATTGAGAACTCCTCCATCTCAGGCTAGCATGAATCCCCTGCATTCTGAGAGGAGATCAACTTCTCCCACTCCTCATCATCCGTCCACCTCGGCGTTGTCTCAACAGTTAAGCAGCCTGTTGCTGAGTACTGGTGGCTCCTCGTTTAGCAATGGTGTATCAACTCCGCAAAGCAACGAACGTGCAAAAAGCCTTCCGCCAGCCGGAGCCTTGGGAATTCTCACAAGTGCCACTGGCTTAAATGCGCAAAGCTCAAACGTATGAATTCTAGCGTGACTTGTTTCTCTTAGCACGCTTTCATTGATCTCTTTCTCTTGCAGGCACGCGACGAAGCCCGTGCATCATCTCGTGAAAGCCCCAGTCGTGTACGGAGTTCAAGCAAGAACTCAAGCCAAGCGTCTTCTAGTCCTAGCAGGGAAGTTGAAGAAATATTAAGTCCAAAGACAACAGAACAACGTGAGTTTGGCTTTGGGGCCAGTGTAGACTCATATTTTGACTGTGTACTAGGCTAAGGCTATCGCATTTTTATGATTCTTTTTTCAGATTCTCACAAAAACGAAGTTACTCTAAACGTGGACGAAATTCTTCTGGTGAATAATTTCGATCTGGACGGAAATGTTGTCCAGGACGATGTCAATTCGAACTACAACCCCAAGCGGCTGGACTTCTCTCCAAACCTTACCTGTGATGCCACACCTCAAATGCCTCAAGTTCTTGAACAGGTCAGCAGCATCATGGAACTGATGCAGACACAGGCTCAAGAATTGAGGGTAATTTTTCAGATTTGTGATCACTGGCATTGAAAAGAGTTTTTTTTACTGTTTACATTACGTTTTGTGCATTTTATAGGAGCTGAAGCGGGAAGTTAGTCGTCTGAACACTGCACAGTTGACGAATGCCAGACAAGTGGACGAGTTTGGAATGACCAGAATTTTAGACAAGTACTTCTCTCAGAACAGCTTACAAGTGCAAAGAGTGGAAGACTGTATCAAGGCCATACAACATGTAAGTACCGAGTGTTATTAATTCTTTGTATGTAACTTGTTCAATTTACTTTGACATGCGGCACATTGCAAATTACGCAGGACAAGCAGCGTGCGTCGACCGCACAAATATTACCTCCAAATTTTGCCGAAGTGCTTACTGCTAACATCGGAAGGCTGTTGAAAAACCAAATGGAAGGCGTTGTTCTCCCGAGTAAGCTCGGCGGCTAGCTAAGTTTCGAATTAAATCGTTTTTCAACCCCTCACGAGTTACATTTTTCAAATCCACAGGTATTCTGACTTTATTCGAACCCGTCCGCAATCAAGTCCAGGCAGAACTTGTCAACATGGTGTTCAACGCAGAGACGCGAATCAAACAAGAACTGAAGCAGGCGATTCAGTCTCCCGTTAGTGCTTGTTTGTTATCCATCTCATCTCATGTTACATTGATGCTTAATGTGAATGTGATGCATTTTACAACAGGAATTCAAAAACTCGATTTCCAGCGACCTTGAAGTCAATATGAAGTCAACGTGCGAAAGCATAATTCCACGAGTCTTGCTCACATCGATCGTACCTAATTTCGAGAAGTCACTACAGTCATTGTACATTAAGATAAACGAAACCTTCTTGAAAGGTACCAAAGAATGTAAGTTGAAATGAAAGAATTTGTGGGGACATCGCATGATTGTAAAGTACCCGAGTCTATAAGATGATTCTATTCTATAGACATTGGAGGTTTGGAAGGCACACTTGATTCAAGGCGTTCACTGGAGGCTGCATCTCAAGACGATCTGAAAGACCAGCTGAACAACATGTCAGACAACCTCAGCAGTGTGCTACAGGTCGAAGTCGAGTCTCAGATGATGCGAGTTTTGAGTAACCTGCAAAATACTCTCGTGAAGCAAATTGAAGAGACTGTGGTTCGAGAGTTAAGCCGAGCCTTCAAAGATCAACAGAGATTCTTGGAGACTTCAATTGTTTCAAGAGCCGTAACTCCAGCACTTTCCATATCTGATCACGGAGCAGCTGCTCCTCCTCCGGTGGATCCAGAGGCCCTCATGACCCAAATGTTCAAGATGATAGAAAAGGGCGAGGTAGCTGGTGCCTTCGTTCAAGTAAGTTTCAATTCTAATTAGTTGAGCAGTTGCATTAATTAAAGCACGCTTTCGAGAACTAAAGTTATGTGTACTTCATTGCAGGCTTCTCACT
Source organism: Mesaphorura yosii (assembly GCA_009869945.1). NCBI lineage: Eukaryota > Metazoa > Arthropoda > Collembola > Poduromorpha > Tullbergiidae > Mesaphorura > Mesaphorura yosii. The sequence goes on along the minus strand of WIXG01000010.1, from coordinate 322,444 downwards.
ACGCTGATATTACATACATGATGAGACTGGCGGAAAGAGTGAATCCGAATCTAGTTTTCACCTCGAAGTTGCCGACTCAGACGCACGTGTCCTTAATTCAGCAGATGGCTTCAGACTTGATGTCACACACCGAACTGAAAGTCGCGTAAGTGTTCGTTGCTAACTACCTCTCTCGCCTCGTACTTTTAAGAATGAATAAAACGTTAGGCTTTCATTTCTATTGATTTAGGTACTTGAACGTTGCCATTTCGACCTTGAACACTTCGGACAGAAGGACTCTCAAAAGCGTGGCAAGAATCGTGCCTGTCTTTCAAACAGCCGTGAGGAAATTCGCTGAGACTGCACCCGGAAGTCCGCACCTGCAGGGATTGAGGATCCTGGAAATGGCCTTTGTGGGAATGTGTGCTCAATTTGGACCGGGCTCCATGCTCCCTTAACCAACCGAAATGACAAAGACAGACGTGTCCTTTTAGTACCTCCAATAAATTTTTAAATAAAATCACTTGGCTACTTCACTGCTATATATTTATAACTGGCTAAGTAACTTTTATTGAAGTCTTACCTCCGCAGACGTTCGTATTTATAGAAAAGTAAGTATTAATTATGAGACTTGATTTATCCTGTGTTTTGTGTAATTATTTACCTATAAGTTTTCGTTGTAATAAATATAGTATCACGTTTATTAGTTTGTAATGATAATGCAGAAAGTGAGCGATTTGCGTCGATCAGTTCTATTTTTGTCCGGGTCTGGGTGTCTGGCCCGGCGGCACCGGTAACCTCTTTGGATAGCAGTTCGATCTGGAGTCGGCGTACGTGATTACTGAGATAACAATCGGGCTTGGTGCGGGTTGAACGCTGATTGGGATTGGAGTGATGTGTTGTCTCATGTGACATTTCAAACTCTTTTCCTGAACGAAAGATGCTGAACACGTCGAACAAGTGAAGGCTTTCCGCTTTTTGACGGTGGATGCTGGGACTTCTGAATTCTGCGTGGCCGGGTCCGCATCCGCATTTGCATTCTTTTCTAGAATGTCCTTGTGCTTTCGCCGCATGTGGAGTTCCAAAGTTTCTAACAAATTTACAAGTGTAAATTCAAGTCATGGGCACGGAACGAAATAGATTCAGCAGCCTTGTGTAGTGTGCCTTACTTGATCTTGTAACTTTATATTTGCAGTGCTCACAGGAAAATGCGGGCCTGACGCCAGATTCAGTCTCTACCTGTACCGGCCTTGGGGCTCTCGGGCTTCTTGGTTTTCTTATATCTTTCTGGGAATTTCTTGCCTTTGTCGCGAGGTTCGTGGATGCGCTCCCATTTATATCGGAAATTTCTGCCGAACCAAAAACAGACTGATGCTCGTGCGCGTGGGCGGCATCTGTGCCGTTGTCAGTTGAAGTCCCAGCTGTAGGCGCTGGCGGCTTGGAATGATGTTTTCTCACGTGCACGGACAAATTGGACTTCACAGCCGCCTCAAAGTTGCATTGTGTGCACTTGAATGGTTTCTCACCAGTATGACATCGTAAATGACGCTTGAAGTCCGAAGGCGCTTTGAATGCCGCTCCACAATTTTCAACCATGCAGAGATACGGACAGTCACCTAACCAGATTTACATCTTCGATCATTTCAAAATAACCTAAAGAGAGTAGCAACTCTGGCTTCATTTGATTGACTTTAACGCACCTGTGTGCTTCCTGGTGTGAACCACCAGCTGGGACGCCGCATTCGTCTCGTAGGAGCACTGACTGCATCTGGAGGTTATGCACAGGAGCATAAGATTATCCATAAAGTTGTTACAATAAGCACGACAGAGAATTCTACGATTTTCTTGGCTAAGGTTAACCTAAAATGAATACATTTCGTACATATGACTTACTTGTAAGGCTTGTAGCCAGTGTGACTTCGCACGTGCTTCTTCAGGTTCGAGCTGTCCACTGCAGTGTACTTGCAATGGGGGCACGCGAATGGACGTCTTCCTTCGTGGACTCGCTTATGAATCACAAGTTTGTCTTGTCGACTGGAAACAAGGAAGACATAATGCCAATGATTTCGACTAAACGAAGGTGTAATTATGTGGCGCCTAATTAAATGCTGAAGCGTATTAGAATTACGTGGAGGTAAGAGACTCTGGCTCTATAGTCATCAGTTACGTCATGTCCCCATAGTCCTCATTATCATTTCAATATTTCTAACTCAGCCTATGATTGGCTGTTGGCGTATCGTGCATTCTCAAATGGTACTGTGCTGGGATCCCCCAGCGCACATGTGGCCGGAAGCCCGCGTCAGCCAAGAACGCCCTGGTTGGCGGACGCAAGAAGTGCCACGGGAGCTGTCTGCACGCGGCGTACTCTGCACACGGTGACTGACGGCTCCCAAGCAATTTCATGAATTATCACATCAATAACGTGCTTATTACGTACCTGTACTTCTTATCGCACTTGTCGCACTGGTATGGCTTTTCTCCTGAAATTAGCGAGAATCTTTTATTGGCTCAATGGGACGACACAGCATATTACTCCGCAGTCTTACCAGTATGCTTTCTCATATGTCGGGACAGGTCAGTCCATGACAAGGTGTTGTAGCCACACAACTGGACAGAGCAGTGTAATCTTTTCTTCTTCGTCCCACCAGCGTTCGGCATTACTTAATTATTGTTTGCCCTGCCGTTAAACCTCTCAATGGAGTCAGTTTTCGGGATGCCATCTGATTACGGGTACTTTCTCATGAGGATTTCCTTCCATTTTTGATGCCTATGAAATCATGGGCCGGATGAAGATGAAACAGATGCGTAGACTCTTGACATTCTTGCAATGTCGAAGTTCCGGGCTGGCTTCGACAACTCCAAGAAGATACCGATATCAGAATTTGTGAGGGATAGTTTTGAATCTTCTTCCTCGCGAAAGACGCGGCATCCTTGATACATCGCACCAGAATTGTAGTCGGGACTCGGGAGCACCACCTGCGGCTCTTCAGTGTTAAGTGTTATGAAAGAATAGAAAGAAAGTGCAATTTTAACAATCGATTGCAATTAACATCAGGGCTGACAAGTATCAGGACTTTGAAGATCAAGAGGCCCTTCAACAACACCCAAAATGCTGACATTGCGTGGGCTTCTTCAGCAGTTTTTAAGGTAAACAATAAACAACCAATTCTGCGGTCGTAAATCGTAAACAAGCAATTCACTCGCATCATTCTGCCTACAAATAACCACTTTTCCGATTGAAGGACACCCTCTGACGTGTGCGCTCAAGCACAACTGCAATCATGTAGACAGATGTCAAAGGTCAAGCATAGAACGACGCATCCTCGACATTGTTGGCCAACCAAAAGGAGAGAGGTTTGTATTTCTGGAGATTGATTGAGACCATATTGAGTGTTTCTGCATCTCTTAATGATAACACGACTTTTAGAGGCATGATGAAGAACTCACTTCAGATAACAAGGACTTCGTTAAACAAGTCATCTTGGATCAGTACGGACCACCAGCAATTCCTGAGTCCAGTGGTCAGCCTTTCTTAAGTCCATTGAAACAAGTAATTAACGAGCGAGGGAAATGGAAACCCGGCTTAACTAGGACCGGCGTCATCGCAAGGAAACTTGGAGTGTATCCAATGTGGACGACTGAAGGGAAGCAGTTTCTTACAACTTTGTTTCAGGTAACCTGAAAGGAAGAGCCTTATTTCGTTCGATAGACCAATGAGTCTCAGCGCGTACGGAATTCCAGGTTGTGGACAATCATGTCGTCAGATATATTCCTCCGGAAGTCGTAAAGCGAAATTACGGCGAGAAGTATGGCGACTTTGGGTTTCTAATAGTCGGAGCGGAAGGAGTGGACCCTCAACAATATACCAAAGAATATTGCGGGTTGTTTGCTGAATCCGGCCTCTTGCCAAAGCTAAAAATATCAAGATTTATAGTTTCACCACAAGCTCAGTTACAGCCCGGCACTCCACTGTACGCTTCGCATTTCAAAGTGGGGCAGAAAGTTGATGTCCGAGGAAAAACGTAATGATCGTCAAGTTGTAGCTGTAGTTGCATCGACCTGGAACCAGAACTTTGGTTTTATTGTTTCAGAGTTGATCGGGGATTTCAAGGTGTCATCATAAGATGGGGATTTCGTGGAATGCCAGCCACGCATGGATGCACCAAATCACATCGACGAGGAGGTAACATCGGCGCGGGAGGAGAAAAGGGAAGAGTGTTTCCTGGTACGAAGATGCCCGGGCATATGGGTGCGATGAACCGAGTGCTTAAAAATTGTGAGGTTAGTCTAGTCTAACAGCACTTCGCCCAATAATCTTGTTTTCGCATCGTGTGAGTTTTTGACCTAATTTTCAGATCGTTCGAATCAACACCAAGTACAACGTCATCTACGTAAGAGGCCCAAACTTCCCTGGCGAGATCGGAAACTTTGTGACAATTCGTGACACGTTCTACGAGCCACGCAGAGGGTAAGAAAAACACTGAGACTCATGCTGAAAACCAAAGAACCTTATCAATTGGTCCTTATCAATGCATTCAATGAAATGAATTTGCAGGACTACGCCACCTGTACCACACTTCCCTACGTACTACCCTGACGAGGCAGAAGAGGCTTTACCTGATGATGTCTACCACCCGATCGTTCAGAAATACGGTGATCCAACCATCACTTTCGAAGAGCGCCAGTGAACTTAGTTAGCTCATCACACTTTGCATTTTTGTGTTTATTCATCATTTCAGATTTTATAAATAGCATAGCACTGACTGAGTCAAGACAATGAGAAGCAGAGTAAAAGATTATTGCATTTTGGTTTGACTAATCTACAAAGATCATATAACTCTAATGAACAATTTCCAATACGCTCGTCACATCACAAACTCTCGGCTCTCGGGCATCTAGCGATTGACTAAATTATCACTTGTACAAATCCAAAGCGTTAAGCGCAAGTTTAAATAACACGAGTTCAATTTAGCACGATGGCCCGCATTCCGCAAGATATGTATGCAGTAAGTAGGTAAAGGCACGGTCGCTCAGTGCGGCGCGGTGGGATAGTGATTATTTGGTAACTTGGTGGATGGCACGGGCCAGGTATTGCACATTCTTCGATGTGATTCCTACGACAGCCACTCGCCCGTCCTTGGTAAGGTAAACGCTGTGCTCCTTCATCAGCTTCTCGACTTGAGGCGGTGTCATTCCCGTGAAGCAAAACATGCCAATTTGGTCTATAATGTGAGACCAGTTCTTACTCGATCCTTCCTTCTCCAAGTTGGTCTTCAGTTGGCTTCGCATTGTGATAATTCTGTCGGCCATTCCCTTCACTTCTCCGAGCCTGGGTTAATGTGAGTGTTATTGACAAGACATTGTTTGAAGTACCTTAAAACCTACCATTGCTTTCTTAATGCGGGATTGGTGAGGACTTCTTGGGCAATTCGCGCCCCGTGAAGAGGTGGGTTCGAGTACATGGGCCTGATAACGATCTTGAGTTGAGACATGACCGTTTCAGCCTCAGCTTTCGTGGAGCAAATGAGTGAAAACGCTCCAACGCGCTCTCCATATAGACCCATATTCTTCGCAAATGATTGCGCGAGGGCGATTTGGTGACCGTCTTGCAGGAAAAGCCTAACCGCAGATGCGTCCTTCTCGAAGTCTCCAGATGCAAATCCCTGATAGGCGGAGTCGAAGAACCTGCAGAAAAAGCATCAGCTCACAAGATTAGGATTAAATTAAGACGCTATCTCGACACTTGATAGCCAAAAGTTACTTACGGAAATAGTTGTTTGTCTTTGATCAGTTTTGAGAGTTCAGCCCACTCCTCTGTTATCGGAAAATAATTAGCTAACACTCTCGGTGATTGTGCCTCAAATAACCTGAATTACTTACGAGGTTTCGGGTCAACACCCGTTGGATTGTGCGCACACGCATGCAGCAGGATAACAGACTTCTCCGGGATCTGCTTAATATCTTCACACGCACCCTTGAAGTCAAAGCCGTTTGTTTTAGGGTCAAAATAGCGGTAGGTTTTCACATTGAGGCCCGCATGTTTGAAGAGTGGAATATGATTTCCCCAAGTTGGGGCCGGGAGAAAAATTTCCTTATTCCCAGGAAACCACTTCTCAATGAAGGCCGCACCAATTCTCAGAGATCCGGTACCGCTAATACCTTGGACAGTGACGTTCTAGAAGAAGAATCAAATCAGCCGTTAAACTCGTGAAGGCATGAACAAATGCAACGGGAATGGAACGAAAAACTAACCAGACCATCTTTCACCCACGTATTATTTTCACCCAGTGCAAGGTTAATGGCAGCTTTGCAGAATTCGGGTGAACCAGAGATTGGCGCGTATTCCTTGTCCAGCTTCTTCGACATTACGGTCTCTTCAGCCTGCAAATTTTAATCGTATTTAAAGATGACAATCGTAAAATCACAAGCATTAAGTTGGATGAAGCTAACCTTGAGAATGCTAGGCAGGACATAAGGTTTACCGTTATCGTCTCGGTACGCACCGACACCGAGGTTAATTTTGTTCGGGCTCGGATCCTTCTTGAAGGCTTCAGTCACACCCAAGATTGGGTCAGGTGGTCCCATCTCGACTCGCGCCCACCACGACCTAAAAGAGGAAATGCTTTCTCTCAAATTGTCTTTGGATAGAAGTACAATGTTACCATTTTAAGACTTACTTGCTTCGGACGCTAATTTGCGAACAGCTTGCCACATTATGACTTTTATATAGCACACTGAGAATTGTCGGCGATCTCATTGTTGGCAAAATTTCTGGAAAGTAGACCACAATAAAGTTGACGGATTATCAGGTCAAGCTTACACGGCAGTAAACATGTGTCTGTTGTCAAAATCCTTCTGAGAGAAATGCTTACATGTTTCGCTGATAAGAAAGGTCAAAAGCTCCACACCTTCCAAGTACGGCCGGCGCTTGTAAGGAAAGACTGAGTTGACTGCTGACTTCAAGCTTTGATGGCTTTGGTGCGTGGCTGCCTGAAACAGTTATGTAATTTTGTTATTCATAAACCTAAACTTGTGACTTCAAAATACCGCACCGCATCAATTGGATTAGTGAGATAATTATGTAAGCACGTCCTCACGTCTTCAGAGTTCAACGGTACTCCAGCGATAGGATGAACATGGTATAATATACCTTCTTACGGGCTAACATCCACCTTTAGACTTTATTCTAACGTTGTCACTTACCTCTTTAACTTGCCTGCAATTTTTGTTATCCCAATCCACGAATTTTGGATTCTGGATAGTGAATTTTATGCCAAAAGCGTGAACTCTTGGAATAAACTCTCAAGGGCACCGGTGATGTACGACTACGGCTGTACCGAAGCTGTGGCATGAGTACGAGCGTATGAGCGTTTGACGTATTACATAATCTCACACATTAAAAGTGAGCCAAAACGCATCTCAGCGTTGAGTCTCATATGATTTTGCACGGACGGCGATGGGCGCAGGCACGAGGAGATTGTGTGATCATTGTTTTCCAAGATTTGAATATGCAAATTTATTTCGCACGGGCCACCTCACTCGAAGGCGTTGGCCAGCAATATCAATTAGCACTTAATTTTAATTTTATTAGATATTTAGACGAATAATACCCAATCTTGAACCTGTAGAGGTCGTAACCTTTATTCTCAAGGCTGAGCTGCCAGGCAGCAGAGGTCACAAAACATACAAATGAGTTTCGTGCAACGGCAGGACAGTCTGGCTTCATTGGATTGAAATAAAAGTCACATTTAATTGTACTCGAATAATAAGTAATACATTCTATGCCACAAATACTTAAGAACAAATTTTTATCACAATTCATCATGTGTTTTTCTGGAGCTGGCTATTCTATTTTGAAAGTCTTTAAGCTCGTGATCATACTCCTTCCACTCGGGTACGATCCGCTGGGCTGCCTCCAATTTTGACTCTTTCGTCTGAGGATTGTTACACTGGAAATCAATAAGAACTAATGTAAGCACGGTCATTGATTGCATAACAGTGAACGAGTGAACAAGTAGCAATTACCAAATCGATTGTCTTGGCTCTCGCTTTCGAAGCGTCGTCGCACCACGTTTCACACCAGAGCCAATCTTGGGGTAAACTCTTAATGCCAACTTGGTGAATCATATTATTGGGCAAGTCCTGGCAATAAACGAATAGTGCTTAGTTAAGAGCAGATTCCCATTCAGATTCAGTGATAATCCAAATCAACTAGTCGCCTACTTGGTCCAAGTTGGAAAGTGAATTAGGATCCTGACTTAGCGCTTGGTATTGCCCGCGAAGTCGATCGCCGGCGGCAACTCGCCTAAATCTCACCAAATCAACTACATATCTTTAAACAGACAAGCATCGAGATTAGATTTCCTTAGATAAAGAACCTGCTGATACAAAGCTGAGGCGTTCCTTACAAAGCTGAAATATGATATTTTCGTTTTCCAAGATGTGACCTCCAATAACCTTGCTTCCAAAATCGGAAGCCATCCATCTCAGTTCGTGAGTCACAGAATGGAGTATAGCCATAAGGATTTCCTGCAGGAATTACGTACAGATTGAATTCTAATTTACGAACTTGAGGGTTGTTTGAGGAGTTGCATAGTAAGGTTTACCTTCTAAATCTAGCTCAAATAATTCCTTCAAATCAGTTCTCACGACTTGATCAGCGTCCACAAACACGAATTTCTTTAGAGAAAGCGGGAACAAGACGTCCAGGAACAAAATTTTGTAGCCCCAAATAATTCGTTGTTTCTCACGCTGAGGATTTAACCACCTGGTCAAAAAGAAAGTCTCTATTAATGCAAGTTTACACAGGGAAATGACACGAGTTTCATTTATATTCTCGAACCTTGGCCAGTGATACTGGATGAGTTCATACTCAAAGCCGTACTCCTTCGCCATGTGAGGTAAGATATCCTTCAACGTAGGACTTAAGTAATTTTTGAGGAACCAGAACTTGACCTTTGATCTGATTAGAAATATTTGTTTGAGACCATACGTGAAAAGCAATTTTTGGCAGTAATACCTGGAGGGGACTTACTTGGTATTTTTCAGTACGCTCAACATCATAATTTTAAGCAGTCGTTCGTACAGATGACCAGAAGCCAGAGAGAAAACATTGATTGTGTCATCTTCTGTTTCAACATTCTTCTTTGTTCCTCCGAATCCAAACCATCCATCTATATCGAAAGCCAGGGTTTATAAGTTCGACAGTGCGAGCTTCTTTCTGCTTAAGTGGTATGACTTACCACCTCCTTCTTCCTCGCTGTCAAGGAGCGAAACCAATTCCTTTCCTGGATTCCTCTTAACCTTCACCTTTACAACAACTGATTGGAAGGAGTGAACAATTACGGGCTTCTGGACTTGAGGCTCCAGTGAAAATATTTCTTTCGATGGTCCTTCTCTCAGTTTTAAGTTCCAAACTCCAGGCTCTGCCTTCAATTGAAAATAGCCAAGATTCGCCATCACGATAGTTTCCGCCGGCTTCACGTCCGGATTTTCAGAATGCAACGTAAACTGCAGTCCTCGTGGCGGAGTTCCAGATTTTAACTCAAGACAATGCCCCTCGACAAGCAAGTTGGCCAATTCAAACTGGCTCAAGACTGGTCCAGGCAAATCTCGTAGGCGAATATTATCCAAATCATTTTCTCCTTTCACAACCTTAAAATATTATACAAAATATTATCAGTAAAAACAGTGTGTAGGTAGTTATCAATTATAAGACGAACCTCCACCATCCAATTGTCCGGTGCGATCACATTCTGCGTGAAAAGGGGATCTCTTGGGATATTGTCAAATCGGATAAGTTCGTTCGGCTTATTTCCAGCAATATATCGGTAGTAAGACTTAAGAGGAAGATCAGAGTGCTTTGGAGGAGGGTTGAAAATAATTTGAACTCTAATCCACTGCCCAAGTGTGTCTTGAAGGGCTTTCAAAATAGCAGTCATTTTATGTGCATTCCGAGATGCGGGATCGATAACACTTTTAAGGTCCAAATAATATGGATCGTCGTTTGGATTGTCAGAATCTTTCTTGTCGATGCCATAAGTAGACTGGAATGAGGGCATGCTCGCGATGCGTTTTGCATTCTTTGCTCGAATTTTCGGATTCCCAAGTTCAGAACAAACTCGCATCGCAATATCGCCATCGTCACTTTCAGCACCTAAAATGAACGGAAATGATTCTCATTGGTTCAGCGCCTTCGCCTTATGTAACAAATGAAGAATTTATCGATACACTTACTGATGAACTTTGCACATCCGTCATAAGAAAACTTCTCGACCAGCGCCCAGTCTCCCAAATCAAACACTTCGGAGGGTTCCAAAGGCCCAATTACGCGACCGTTCACAATTAAGCCAGTTGCACCTTCCGGAAATCCAGTCAACTTTCGTAACAGCAGTCCCGAGTCCTCACCGCTCAATTGGCTGCGGCTTGCAACATCAGCTTCCTTGAAATCACGCAAGACTTTCAACGCCCGCTTGAAGTCATTTGCGGAAAATGCGGCTTCAAGAGCTTGTTTAAGTGGGTAAGTCGAGCTATCGGTTGGAATGAACGCGATTCTTGAGTGAGTGGACGATTCTTCCAAAAACTCGAGAGTATTTTGAACAAAACTTCGACCATGTGAAGTGCTGACATCCGCCAGCAGCCACAGTGTGACAGAAATAGGAGTTTTTCGTTTGCCACTCGAGACTACATACTTGAGTGAGGATGCCATACGCGCCATTGGATTCTTCGGCTCTTTTCCAGGCTCCCATATTTCACTTCCAAACTGAAGATATTTTGAGTTTGTTATGTCCAAAATCTTATCATTCAACCTGAATAACCGATGGAATTTGTTAGCACGCGACTCACGCCGTGATAAGGATCATGTCTTGAGAAATTGTCAACAGTGTTACCTCGTCTGAACATTCGGTTTGTTCATGATGTACTCGAAGATATCCGTACTGTCACGAATTTTACCACTGTATGCATCAATTTGAATACTTTGAGCTTCACGCAGTAACTGATTTAGTACAATTTCTTCAAAGTCATCGATAGAATCCCACTTCAACGGGATTCCATTCAAAAACGCAGCTGGGCTTGGTCGCCCACTCTTCTTGACGAATTCGCAAGAGGCAACGGAACCGAAATCAAACTCTTCTCCGGGTTCATTCATCTTCTTCAACAGATTCGAGAAATCGTTTGAAGAATAAGCCTGGGAAAGACGAAGCAAAAAATGGGTGGGTCCCCGTCCTTAAATTGTCCCGCATAGTTATATTACCTCCACAATCAAATTGAAAGCCTTCCTAACTTTGTCTTCCGACAAAGCATAGTTGAGAACACGGCGAACTATATCGCCCGTCAGGTCAGTGTCGTTTTCGTCGTCGTCTAAAGAATTGGACAATTCTCGATCTACCGGGGCTCCACTCGAGCAGAATGTCACACCAATTCGGAGTGGTGCCTTGTGGGCCATAAAGGATTGTGCGAGTTTAAGAAGACCTGACAAGAGAAAGAGTATATTTTACATTTCTTGGGCATTGGATCGTTCCGTATGAAAGTGGAAAGAGCTTACTTGCTGTTGTTCCAACATCCTCTGGATTCAGAGTTAGCAAAAGATTGAACACATTTCTCCTCACGGGTCGCAACATGACACCTCCCATTCGGTAAAATAGCTGCGTCAAATCATCAGGCCAATCTTCGTATTCTTCGTCTTTTTCCAAGTCATTTATCCAGTACACAGAAGAATCACGGAGATCTAATGCCAATTCTGGTTCTGACGATTTTGATCCCACGGTCAGTATGTTTTCAAGTTGCAGCCGTGTTAACGATTTCTCATGATGATAAATGCTTTTCAGGGACTCCATGAGTTCCAGTTCAGCCTCCACCGATTCCATAAAGGAGAAAAGGTCCAACGAATCAGGGTCCACATAAACTCCTGTTATCAACAATCAACGGTCAGTTAAAGAGTGCGTTTACGCACCCTTACGAGTTTACGTCTCGTTTATCCTACCTTGAAGGAAGAATGCTCCATCTCCATCGTCAAGATTAAACATTGACTGCATAGTCTTCTGATTTTGAAGAACATCTTTCTTAAAATCTGCCGGGACTCGAATCGAACTCAGAGAAAGTGCATGCGAAGGAAAATTTCCTGACACGTCCAAAAGTGCATCCAACAAATTGTCTTGCGAAACGGCGTAATATGAGGCTTGAAGACCTAATTCCTGCACTTGCCATGCCTTCAAGGCAGCAAATTCAGCTTTCTTGCCATGCGATGTCACCAAGTGGTTCTGGAAGTTTTCGAGTTGCTGGCTTAACTCCGGATGCAGTGAGTGCAGCTCTTTGAAATCAAAGCCATCGATTTCGCGTAATTTTTCTGCAATGTAGTTTAACAATATTGTTGAGGACACTTCTATATCATTTCTAAAATAGTTTGAAATGGAATGCCCTACCTTCTTCAACAGTCTGAATAGAATCATCTTGAGCCTTGTATTCTGTCGACTTGAATTGGAGCTCCGCTCCATATCCCGCTAATGGAAGGGCCGTGGAAGAGTAGCCTCTCTTGGGTCTAAAAATGTAGCCTATCTGGTCCGCCTTTCCCCTGAAGTAGAAAACTGTAATAGAGTCTGCGACTCGAATCATAAGCATTCGGATGTAGCATGCTCATTTACTTCAAAAGTCGATGGAGATTTTTAGTTGCTTCCGATGTTAAGTGACCGTACAGAATGAACACTTTCTGTGAGTCTCGATTCCATAAAAATGAGGGATATTTGTGGTCCAAGTCACTAACGAAGGGCTTGTCAGATGAATCGAATGAAACTGAGCCGATGAGTTCTTTGAGCTCATCAATATTACATGTAACTTTCTCCTTCCCGTACTGAACATAAGCATCACAATTCGATGGAATGACTTCTTGTGGAGGAGACAGCTGAAATATTCACAATCAAGCTGAACTTAAATGCCCGACCAGGACTTTCGCCATGCTATCTGTGCAAATACCTCTTGAAGCATGTGCACTTTTGGAGAGAACGCTCGCGCCGTGAGGGCCCAGTCCATCAGTCGCAGTTTAGCTGGGGAAATAATGTTGAAGACGGCAATCTTCGCCAAGTTCCTCTCCGTTTCATCTACGACATGCAAACACAAATTCGGTAATCTTGCGTAATTAGTTTTGGACGCAAGCCAACCTCTTGACGTATGAGCATTTTGTGTGGAGTGATTACGAGTCCAGATGGTCAAGAAAGATTAAACTCACCGTTAAATGTTGTCAGTTCAGGTGAAATGGGCGAGACCGGCGAATCCAACAGATTGTCCACGTACTTCCAGTACAAATCCGATGAGACCAACGAGCTGTCCAAGTTGGACAGGAATTCTCCGGCTTCTGCCAGGATTGAAGTACCATTCCATCTTGCCGTTAGGCTAAGCTGGATGAATTGCTCGTGCTGACCATCACAGTAATAACTTAAAGAAACTAAAGACAACAATAGCAGGCATAGCTGGAACGATCCTAAGGAACTCCTTCCTCTGCCAGTGGATCTCGAGCTGGACATGATAAATGCAGACTTGACTAAAGCACAATGCGGCAGGACGCAGTCGACAGTCGGCACCAGCGACAAGTGAACAATGGTAGCTTATCTAAATTAAAGCATTACTACAACGGAATACTGACAAATTGGCTCTAAATTCACTTTAAAATGCTTGACACTTGTTCAAATTCACCAAGTCTGATGGGCTGGCTCGCTCGCTGAGTCCAATGCTGATTTGCTCGCCTCCTTTGAAAAGGTCTCATCCAAAACCAACTGCAACTTGGCTCGAGTGGATTTGAGTGATTTTACACATGTTGCCTGTTTATTGACCGGAATCCCAAACTCACAAGCGACACGTGATTTCTACAACGGTTCACCTTTTTTATTCAAAGAATTGGAATTGTTTTATAGGAGTTGGACTTGGCCAAACTCGAGATATTCTCAGCTAGCCAAGATTTAATCTGTTAGCAATTAAATTATAGCCTCCATTGACCAGTCTGTTAATGGAAAGAGTGACACAATAAAGACACATTGAATCAAGATGGCGTCTTGTTTTACGGCTCACAGGTTGAGCAGCTTGGCTCTTAGATTGGGGAGGAATATTCCTGGTAAGTATCTTGCATTCAAATAAAAAATTAACTTCCTCTAAATGCTAGAAATGCTTTTGCAGGTTCAATTCAACGATGCCCTCAGGCGATTAGCACATTACAAATAACACGGTCGTTGGCGACCGATCCGCCAAAGGAGCCTCTGCAGCCACCGCCTGTTGAAACACGACGTATGTTAATGAAATGAAAATTACAGGCTTTGTAGACAATTTATCTGGGGTCTAAAATAACTTTGTGGACATCTGATTTCTTGCAGCGGCCGTTCGTAAAACAGACGCAGTAGAACGCCAGAAACTAAGCGAATTTGGCGTGTATGTGGCTGAGTGTTTACCAAAATATGTTCAAAAAGTTCAAATGACTGCCGGAAATGAGTTGGAACTGCTAATTTGCCCAGAAGGAATTGTTCCTGTCCTGGCGTTTCTGAAAGATCACCATCAATGTCAGTTTGCTAGTCTTATTGATATTGCTGGCATGGATGTGCCAGCTCGAGCGAACCGCTTTGAGGTACGTTGACGCGGATTGCTTTTGGAGATGATTTCCGCTAATTGATTTGAAACTGGATGCACAGATAATTTATAACCTGCTATCTCTGCGATACAACTCCCGGATTCGTGTCAGAACGTATACTGACGAATTAACTCCAATTGACTCTTGCAACGGAGTGTTTAAGGCGGCGAATTGGTATGAGAGAGAAATATGGGACATGTACGGTGTGTACTTTGCCAACCACCCGGACCTGCGGAGAATTTTAACCGATTACGGATTCGAAGGACATCCTTTCAGGAAAGACTTCCCTCTCAGTGGCTATATGGAGGTAACATCGAAATCGTTAATCGTCATCTCGCAAGGGCTTTGCTGAATTGAGACTGCCTTGTTAGGTGCGGTATGACGACGAGGTGAAGCGGGTCGTGGTTGAGCCAGTCGAGTTGACACAAGAATTTAGAAAGTTCGACTTGTCAAGTCCTTGGGAGCAGTTCCCTAAATTTAGGGACCGAGACTCGGTTCCATCGGAAGAAGTGTCTACAACTCCATCACCCAAGCCGATTCCTCCGAAGTAACTCATAGAAACATGAAAGTCAGTATGCAAAAATCTGGTGAAACGCGAATAAACCATACACCGCGTATGTAGTGTCTGTAAAGTAAATCGGTTTATTATTACTGCTACAAGGTTGAATAAAGTTGAAAGTATCCTTAACATAAATGCCAATTGCCCTTGTGCTGAAATTGCTGAATGCTGAGTGTAAGTTAAATTATATAACTCGGCTTACGATACAACTTTGATATCACTTGAACCTACAACGCTGAAGGAATATTTGGGGACGAGAGATTTAAGCGAACGTAAGAGCAATATTTAGAAACTAGACTTCTGAACAAATCTTCCACATTCTCTGAACTCTCAACAATCCAATCCCAATCATTTTCCCACTTTAACTTGGTAGTACTTGGTAATTTTACCCTTAATCATAGTTGGTAGCATCTTAACAAGTGAAGGTAATGAAGTTGTTCAGGCGAATGAATCGGTTCACGCACGCAAGATTGGCTGCTGAAATTGACGCGAAGTGACGAGTGGGCTACAGATGCAGCGCCACGCTCTTGAACAATTCATTTGCTTGACGATGCGTCGGCTGCCGGAGTCGGGCATCTGTCATCCATGGATTGTGTCGAAAAGACATGAAAGAGAGCTCCTTCCATGCTTCCATTCGATTAATTTTTCTTTTGCTGCTCTTTCTCTTCATTATACCCAAGGTGTCCAACCTTCAAACATTTGGCACAAATTGTCGGCAGACGTCGCACTTGAGATAAGGTTCTCAATCTATGCAACAAAATACAGAATTAGCCGGCGGCTCAGAATGAACTTCTAGATTCCAGTTACCGTGTGTTCGTCGTAAGACACGAACTTCTCTTTTGTGCCCTGCATTTGAGGCTGAATTTTGATAGAATCTATTTCAATTTCGTCATTAGTAAGCATCATTTCATTGCATTGAAGCGTTGTTTCCGGCGGTGGCAAATTGTCGAGCAACAGTAGCAAAGTTTCATCTGCAAGACCTATTCAGCAGACAATCATGCTCTTAAAAAGTGCACTTGATCAAGATAGGTAAAATGCGCCTTACTCAGTTGGTCTGGGAAATGGTGAGTGCTTTCAAAAAGCTTGTCCACACTTGAATGGCACCAGAAATGAATGACATTTGGCAGCCAGACATTTTCGACAGTCTCTTGAAATGATTGCATTGCAAACGCATCTGGCTGAGCGTATTTGCCAATGAACTGGATCAATGGATCCACATTTGCAAGCAGTCGACGCCAGCGGTTTAGCTTTTTCTTCAATTTGTCGAGTGATGACATGTTTTCACCGCGCACAGACCAAGAGAATCCAGTCTTCTTTCGATCAATTATCTCAAGCACTTCAACCCTAGTTAAAAATTTGGATTAATAACAGAAACAAAAGAAAAACGTTGCACATTATTTACTTCAGTGCTTGCAAGGCATTTTTGATGTTTCTTGAGCGAAAGCGTAGCAAAGCAATCGCAGAATTCAGTTCGGCCAGTAAAATATTTGCGGAATTGACTGGTGCATCTTCGTCGCACTGGGTTGCAAGCGCAATTTCCTCGACCCCAAACATGAATGAATCATTGTGCTGCTTGAGCGAGGCGAAAACATCTTCCATGTAGACTCGGAAGGGTCCCTGGAAAAGACAGACAGGGCAATGTAATGTCTTTCTCTCAGGTTTTAAACACGAACTTACGTTGACGCCAGGATGTTGCAGGCAAGAAACGAAATTTTGGGTAAGGCGAAATGGTACAATTTCTGGCACCTAAGAATTAGGCACATCGTTTTATATGACTGCAGGTAAGAGCTTCCGTTCAAAGACGAACCTGGAGTGTTGTTCCTCTTCCAAACAGTAAACTAAAATCTACATGAACCATATTTCCATTGCCCGGATTAAGCAAGATGTTGTCTAAATGCCGATCTCCTATCCCGACCAGATAGCCAATGGTTGCACTAACTGCAGAATCTTGCGTGAAAGTACGAGTTGAAGCCAGCCAATTCGACGCATTCTCTGAGCAGACGAAGAGCTCTCTGGAACATTAAACATAAAAAAGTTGACGCAGAGTCGCAGAGGATGGAACACACACTCCTACGTTGCTTCCAGGCGTTCATTATCTAATTACTTACCGTGAGATGATGTCTGGGTCTGTTTCTTTGATCAGGGAGTCATATACTGCTTTTAAGGCGTCGAAATTGCTACGGTCAGAAAAGCCCAGATCATTCAGCATGCGAAAGAACATGAAAGCCGGTCGCTCGGAACAGTTAATTCGCTGAAGATGCCTCTTGTACATAATGTATACGGGCTGTGCATTATTTACAATCTGAATGAGTCCACCTCGTTCGCCTTTAGAACAAAATTATTTACACTAAACTAGTCTTCCTCGTAGCGTCGATACTTGAACCCTGGCTTAACTTACCAAATGGCGCAATTGAATACGTGCGCGTCGGCAAAGAAATCAACTCCTGTGCGATTTTCAACAGCTGCATTACTCCGGAATCGATGTTCAAGTTTTCATTGCCTTTGACGAGGAAATCGTAGAGCCTTCCATTGGAGCCACGCAGTGACAGCCGTTTCGGTTTCGCCTTGGTGTGCAAGCACGTAATGATCGGATGAACTCCAGCCAGAGTAACATGCGCAGGAAGTCCAGGAACGTGCACTGGCGAAGAAGTATTGAGTCCGAGTGGTTCAAGGTTTGCTAACACTGGTGAAACAGCATGCAAATCCAATCTTGAAACATTTGACGTATCAAACATCGACCCAAAGGCAATTATTTCGTCAATAGCGCTGCTAAACTCGTCTGCACTTGCGGAACTCTTCAAATTCGTCAACAACTCTCTAATCCGCGAACCTGAAAAATTGTAGGTCAACTTAATTGCTGTGAACTTTTTCAGTTTTTCATTCACATCTCTGTAAACGTACCGAATTTGTTCAGAAATGCCATTTCAGAGGCTGTGCTCGCTTCCTTTGTAATATTCCACAACTCGCTCAAGTATGTAAACAGCTGCATGTGTAAGAAATTTAGTCCTTCATTTCCATCTCATCCACAACGTAGCTAAGTTTTGTCTTTTACTCACCGGTAATGCGTACGCTTTGACTTTCAAAACATCCGATTCTCTGGCCATATCTTTTCTGAGTGCAGACAGCTTCTTACTTGCATCAGATATAAATCTTTCAATTCCCCAGGACCAGAACTGCTCTCGTGTCGTTCCAATCTTTTGAAGTTCCTGGATGATTACGTACACGTCGGGATTTATTAGATTCGTTTCCATCTCCACATTATCTGCTCCATGTTTCGATATATGGTCATGTGCTTCAGAATTTTGGAGTGAATCACGCTGTCTGAGCCCGTCATTGCAATGGCATATCGGATTGAAAACGTCATCGCTAGCTTCTGTGACGCTGAACGCATGTGAATCGAAGACACCTCTTCTTCCGATGACTCGAGGGAATTTTCTTTCTTTCGCATAAGCTGCTGTCAGAAACGACGCCTGCTCCGGGAATCGGTGTACCAAATGTGATCTCAAATCTCTGTTCCTTGTTAGTGAGGGCAGTAATTGCAACCATTCTTCTTGTATCAAAACTTCGTCTGGATTGAATTTGTATCCTGCCTTGTACAGAGATAATAGCCTGGTCTTAATTTGCATTTTCTTCCACTTGTCTTTAATGCTCGATTGTTCTCCACTGCTTTGCAGGATCACACAATTGGAGTAGCATTGTTGTGCGAGCACTTTCATTGCACTAGCCGTTTCCGGTCCAGAGTTTAATGGTGCTCCAGTGGAATACGCGAAATTGGCGTACTCAAACCATGCATTGGGATCAGCCGGACAAGCACTGGTGGCCTTTTCGTAGCAGTGCTGCAAAACTCCCGTCTTATCTTGTAAAGTCGATAAATATTCCCATTGTGTTACCAGTTCTCTGTAAAAATCAGGCGACGATTCTAACTTCACAGCACAGGACAAGTAGAATTTGGCCCTGAGGGATGGGTCCAACTCGTGACCATTCATTTGGACGAGGTCTGACACTGTTCCATAAAGTGCAGCAGACTTGTCATACGCGGCTTCTTTGTAAAACAAATCCGCCAAATTGATGTAGTGACGAGACTTGAGAACAGGATCTGTGCTGACGGTTTGGACAAGAGTTTTCACGTCTTCAATTGTCAACGTGCGCCCTAAAGACTCTGTGTCCGTGTGCAATAGCAGCAAACAGTTAAGAGCTTGTGCACCTTCTTCAACTTCAGACGTCAATTGATCACTGATGTTGACCTTTTGCCACAAGTTTTGCGTTATGTAGGCGTCTAAGCTTTGGGCGCCTAAGACACAATGACACATTTCGCGAATTTGTCTATCATTAGGAATTTCGCGGCAAAGGAAAAGCATTCTTACCATTCGTTCCTGGCCAAATCTCAAGGGCAGCACAGGCTTGCTTCAGCGCTGTTTCTATTCGTCTTGAGACACAAGCGTGAAAATTGTCGACTTTCTCTGGTGCCATCACAAATTTTTCGGAGTTTCTAAAGTCGTCTTGCAAGTAGTAGTACGCCCCCATCTCCGAGAATGCCTTTAGACCATCCGCATCTAATTTCATAAGTGAGTGTTTCAATTTCAATATTAAACGCAAAGTTAATGAACGCTAGTAAATTTCGTCAAAAAGCTTTGATTAAACGCGTGTTTCAGGTAACTTGACATCGTTGTTATACCTTTCAGCTCCAGTAAAGCGAATTTTGCAGTCAATTCATCGCCCGAGGCCGTAGCACACAGAAACGCGTACGAATAATCCCCGGCCGATAATGAAACTTCGGCTAAATCGGGGCGCATTCTTTTCAGCCATTCCATGCATGGATTCTTATTTGTGATGTAGAAAGAACGAACAGTCTGTAATGCAAGCAAAAAATTTCATGAAGTCTTTCTTTCTTTTAACTTTCCAAATCTGATCACATCCCTTCATGTGACATACCTCAGAAATATTGCACGGGATGAACGTGCTTCCATGAATTGCATTGACAATATTTCTTTCAAGTTGGTAGACAAAATCCAGCTTCCATTTCGGGGGTCCTGATTTTCCGAGCTTGTGTCTCCTGAAGAGGCCTCCCAAGTAGCCAAAGAATTCTTGAGGTTTTCCGAACGAACTCTTCAGCTTCGATTGCAACAGAAACTCCGCCGTCGATTTGATATACTCCGTGGAATACTCAAGTTCTGACTCCGTTTTCTCGAAGGATAGCAGGTTGTAAAGGAAGGAGTTAAATTCGAACGTAGTAATATAGGAAAAATGTATTTGCTCTGGAGGGTTCATCTGCTGTAGTGCTGAGTCACCGTTGCACAAAACACATCCGTTTTCGACTTGCGACGGCCCAACCCCAAAGGCCGCCAAGAGTGTTCGTGCTTCCGCTTGAACTGTTCTCTTGATGCCAGGCGCCATCGAAATTTTAGTAGCCGTCTCGAGTGAAATCCTCAGTATAAATTCCTGTAAAAGTAAAATCGTTAGTTCCATACATTGCACTAAGATTCAAGTGTAATGTAATCACTATCGCCTACCGATTTATTGTAATGTTGGTCTTCGTTCAGCCATTTGAGCAAAACAAGAAGATGAGAATGAAGATCAGGCATTCGAAACAATTTATCCAGTAAATTGGTATAAAATTCTTGGTCAGATTTGACTAAAATTGAAGCAAATTGGGATGACGAGGTTATGAATCCGAAGATCCATTCAAACATCCACTCGTCTCGATGAGTTTGTGAGCTTGAAAGTAGCTCCAACCAAAATTGCATCAAAGTGGGCAGGATCCTACACATCATTAATGAGAAAGATGTCATCTTTATTGTTCAACAGCCTTTATTGCTTTTGTTGAACAGTTGTATCGAAGCTCTACCTTGTGTTTCGGCTTCCAGCTTGCTCTGCCACAAACGTCTTGGAGGATGCGATGCTGGACACGAAATGTGAATGGGCTTCACAGTGAGACCGAAGCAGTTGCAGCGCACACGATTCAATTGTGCTGTTCTGGTTCTTGGAAAGTGGTGAACTTAAAACTGACGTCAGCAGATCAAAAATTGATGGATCCAAAGCCCACTGCGATAGTATTGACCCAGTCTTGATTCCAGCTAGCGTGAAGGAAATAGTCGTAATGTTGTGAGTGTGAACTGGATGCAACAGACAACAGCTCAGCAATGAGGAGTTTACCGATATCAGAGAGTCCGGCCAAAACGAAAAGGGTAGTTTCGGAATCTACGGGTCCATTTTCTGCCAATTGTAGTTTGGAAACCAGCCAGTTGTAACTTATTTGCAAGCACGAAATGTTTCTCGTTCGTAAGAGGCTGTGAACTGCTCTTAAAATGCAGGCTTGTGCGTCGGGCTCCAAAAACGGTCGAATGATATCAATGAATTTTGTTGTTTCTTGAAGCATTGTTTCTGCTTCTTCATCGGCGGATCTTATCTGAATAGAAGTTCCTTCCAGCCAGTTCGATAAGCAGTTGACGAAGCTCACGAGATGTGTTTGTGAGATGTACATCCACTCATTGGAGTTATTAAAATATTCCAGCTGACTCTGCAGTATCATCAAATCAAAATCA
Organism: Mesaphorura yosii; assembly: GCA_009869945.1. Classification (NCBI taxonomy): domain Eukaryota; kingdom Metazoa; phylum Arthropoda; class Collembola; order Poduromorpha; family Tullbergiidae; genus Mesaphorura; species Mesaphorura yosii. The sequence goes on along the minus strand of WIXG01000010.1, from coordinate 300,756 downwards.
TAGTTATTTATTGGATTAGGCTTTAGACTCGAACAATTAATTTATAAAAGGAGGGAGGCCTATATTACCTTTATAAATACACGCAGTTCAGGAGCGTCAATCTTCTCGTAAGAGAGACAATCGTTGACGTCAGACATCAATTCAATTTTGACTTTCATTGAAAGGTTAGGATTCTCTAAAAGTTCTGAAACTGTCGTCACGAAACTTTTGAACGCAACGGTCAAATACGCCTTCTCGAAATTGCAATCTAGGCTCAGCATCGCATTGGCTGTTCTATAAAATCAGAGAACGATATCGTACCAAATGAAATCATGATATAAGACTTCAACCCACTTAACAAGCCGCAGTAGTCGCTCCGTGTCAGAAAAGTCATCCTTCTGATTCTTAAGATTGCTGCCGACGTCATAAAAATCGTCGAAAAGGTGTGTCAACATCGTTGTTGTGAAGACTATATCCCTTCTAAAGTAGTCGCCCATGACATGAAGGGCGTTGAAGCAGAATAGCAGAATTGACTCGTCCGTATCACTGAGTATCCAGCCAAACACCACGTCAATGAAGTCCTACAACAAGAATAAAGTTTCATCTTCAAAATGACCGAACGAGAGAAACCAACAACTGAGGGGTCAAACAAGCGTGTCCAGTGACTGCTCACCATGAATGATGACATTTTCATCTCCGAATTACTCAGCAGGGACGACATGCACAAAGAGCTTAAGATCTTGAACGACTTTGTTGACTCTGTGTGCTCCAAAATATTGATAATACATCCAGTTATGCATGTCAAATGCTTGGTGTTCATGTGCGGAAGTATCTGTAGACAAATGAAAATTGTACAAACTCTTGAAATGTTTGAAGAGTTTGAACCTAAGGAAGTGAGATTTGTTGCTCATACCCCCAATGTGACTGTCTGGAAAACTCCCAGTGCTTCTTGTTGGTGGAACGATTTCTCAAGAGTTAAGTCAATTATCCACTGAATCAGCTTGTTGTAAGTTCGGCCCATGGCTTCCAAAACCTTAATTAGAAATGTCGTGAATCTGTTGATTCCGACGACCTTCCATGGTACACCTGCAAAATCAGAGTCTGTAGTAGATCCGCAGAATAAAATAAAAGTCAATCAAAAGTATGTATGACACGTACTTGGGAGACCGTAGAACACCTGCTCAAAATCCACTGCTAATCTTGAAAACGACCTTTGAATGTATGCCTGATTTTCTCCGATCAAAAGTAGTTCTTCAATTTGGCTGCAACTCGCGAGAAATTCCTTCTTCGATTCTAGCATTGCGAGTATCTTCACCAATCTCGCAATGCTCATATCATTAAAAGCTAGATTTGCATTTGAACCCGATCTGCTGCTTGACCAATTTGATTCTCCACTCCTCGATTTTCCCGAATCTTCTGATTTTACGCCACTTCTACTTGAATGGCTACGCGAATGATGATCGTTCAAATTCGAAGACCGTGATTTTGTGCCGGAACCAGAGTGATGGCTTCGAGAAGAATTAGCGCGATGACGATCACGGTCGTTTCGCGAGTGACCTGACATGCTTACTTCTGTAGCGTTTTCTTATGACTACGATCTTCAACTGTCAAGTGCAAATCGCTGTGCTATAACCAAATCATTTGCTCTGCTCTCACAGCATCCTTTGATATTGATCTTAGCTTCTGTAAACCAAATAATAAAATTTGCTTGGTCGTGAATGTCTCCGGGATTGTGGTGATAAGCAACATAAATACGTCGAGCAGAGCAATCACCTTATGATCCTCTCAATTCGCCGAAAGTGTTGTTGCTGATGATCCTTCATCAACAACTTTGCGAATGGAACTCCGATGTTGAACTTAGATGTAAATGTAGACGAAAGCATATTTTGGAAATGAAACGCTTGGAATTTGGAAGTGGAAAGGTATTTGTGACCTTTCACTTCCAATATCCAAAGCCTGGAACAATGTCCTCAAAAGCTGTGAACATAGTTTAAAAAGCTAGTCAATACAAAAATCAAGACGCCGATATTTTGAAACATTTAGTTAAAATCCACTTGCCAGTGCAGTGGGTGCAGTGAAATTCACAGATTAGGAAGTACTACAGCAACAGGTTAGGAGAATGTTGGGCTCCTCGCTTCAAATTGTGGTTGGTTGATTTGATAAATGAAGGACGAGTGAACTGCTGGCTGGAGAAAAATCACCACGATTGTAGAAGGCAAGGCAAGATAACTCGTACGAAAAATTACGTAACGCTAATGAACGCAAACGTTAGGCTCCAGATTAACTTTTGAAAATACACTATGATAGTGAGAAGATAAGATACGAAACGGCAATGCCGATGAGCACTTTCTTTCAGTCTAAATATGAACAGAGAAGAACGCACTTTTATAATCTCGACTCAGCTTTGTGTTTCAGATTCAGATCGCGCGCTGACCGTGAGCCGAGCATCTTTGCTTCCTCTCGTGAGAAAGAGAAAGCCTAGCAAAGAAAGACGTGATTGAAACCTTTCACTGACTTGGATGACGAGATTTTGTACTTTGCTAAATGCGCAAATCGGGCTTGCCAACTTTGCTTCAATTATGAGTTTATATTTTCGATGGCACGTTCGTCCTTCATTAAATGCCTTGAGAATCTCAACTTGAGGCTAGACACGGGAGTTCATTGGTTTCTGCCTTTGCTTTTATTAAATAATAAATTATATTTTTTATCGCATTGATTGCAAATTAATCTAAATTAAACCAACAAACTAAAATTTTGTATTCCGACATGTAGACTTGTTGAAGACTGATTGTAAAAACGTACAAAATCACACTTCGCAAACAATGCAGAACATGCACGCGCATGCGGCAGGAATTAACATCAAAGAAACAGGTTAAAATCACAATAAGCTGTTATTCGTTTGTACACAGGTGTTCAATTAAAATCCGCACTAAGAAACTGTGAGCGTGAGCATCAACATTCTGCGACATCACAGGCAACAAAGATACAACGATTTGCATTTGAACATGAAGCAAACTTTTAATAGTTTTTATGTGCGTATAAAACTAATTTGAGATGGCACATTTTAAAGATTGGTCGATTTAGTAGTTCTGTTAAATTCAGCTATTGTTAAGATGTTGGAGTTTCTTGTGAAGGTTCTTCAGGGCTTTCCTTTTCAGGCAGCGTCCCTCCACTGCTGAGCACAACATCTCGGTCAGGGTCGCACTGCAGCGTAGAGATGGTGGTCATAACCACTTCGTGGTGCGGGTCTGACGACGTGACTGCGAAAGACGATTCATAATGAGAGCCAGGAAATCGGAGTTTGGTATCTTATTTTTAGTTGTTTTACACTTACAGAGATCTTCAACTTCAGAAGTCAGCGTGTGCGCAACAACAAGCCGCACATTTGGAATTGGATCTTCACTCAAAGCAATAAGATGTGGTAAAATGTGGCAAGAAAAGTATTGGGTGTCAATCGCATTTGAGACCAAAAGTTGTCGGCTCAATTTGGCGAATAACTGTCTGTGCGCCCATCGCTTGCTGTAGCATAGCTGTGTAACTAAATTTGAAATCAATTCTCGGATATTTCCTTCAGCGCTTGGCGAGTTCTTCAATTTACACAAAAGGTGGCAGATCTACAAAGATCAATGACAGTTCAGGTGTACAATTGACTGCGAGTGTGCATCTGCTAAATGAATTTCTGTTTACCAAATCGACCCCAGCTTGGCGAACAGCAGATATGGAATCCAAAATTAAATCGAACGCGATTCCACACAAATGCTTTGTCACATCCTCCATTTCGAACAAGTCAGCCATTTGAGCCACTTGATCCGACAACTCAACTTTGAACCTCCAGTTTCTCTTGTTATCAACGGAAAGAAAACTTTTCACCGATTCTAGGCATAATTTTCGATCGTTTGCATGCAAAACCTGAAAGGAAGCATAATTTTTAAGATAGACGTCAGGAAATTGGATTCGGTTTCTACTTAAATTATACCCGTACCTGGACGAAACTAGCCAGGTTCCTCAGAACTCCAATTCTAACTTCATCCAAGTCTTTAGTCATGGCCGCAAAAAATGGCAGTAGGTCTCTCGCCGATAAATCTAGAAATGAAAAGAATAAAGGAAAGTTTTGCCTAAGTTCAAAAATAAGCACAGCGGGTGAAAAAAATCGCGAAACCTTCCGCTTACCTGGTCCAAGAACAGCTGCAATCTCATGTAAACTGGCCGCAAGCGTGTATCTGATTTTCCACTAGAAAAATTAACTCAGATAAGTTACCCTTGAAAAATATTCTTTAAGAAAATTGCTGTTTGCCATTTGCTTACTTGATAGCGAAGGGCAAGATTTTCAAAGCAATTCCGCACAAGTGGCCAGTTTTCTGACCCCAAAGTGTAAACTACGGCAGGAAGACTGTACACGCACACGTTCGCTAATTCTGATTCAAGGGTATGATCTCTAGTTGGAGAGCACATTTCCACAAAATGCTTCAGCAATTCCTCAGGAACAATGTTCTGCACAATTTCGCAGGCAGTATCAGGGATGTTTGGAAGGAGTTTTGAGTTTCCTTTAGGTCCATGCGCTGGTAAGATAATTCAATATTTACTAATTTACTTGCTTAGAAAGTCAGTTGGAAGCGTACCTTTCAAAATGTATGGCAGATCTTCCGGTTCAAACATCGACCCCATCGATTCAGTGTAGTAATTTCCTTCGTCCGTGTACGGTTTAAATAAATTCATATAACTTCGGTGAACATCTGAGGCCAAATATCCAATTAGATTGGCTGAGCGCTGAGATACCTTAAGCTTCAGAGCGCTTACCTCCTGGAACATTCGACGGCTCTTCGGACGAAGATGCAGCACTCGGCTTGTCGTTTCGCCACTGGTCAAATTCATTCCACATGTTTTCAAATTTTTCTTGCGAACCTGATGGCGACTCTTCTGTGAACGAAGATGCGCTACTGTTGCTAATTTCCAACGACTCTAATGCTTGTCCAGATTCTGCAAAATCTCCCCAAATGTCAACATCTGATGAGGATGGCTCCTGTCAAGAGAAAACGAAAAGCAACTTCAGGCATATTATCGAGTACGTCATTAACAAAGAGCAAACTACTTACAGTCTTGGTTTTCCGCTTCGAATTAAATCCTCCAGATCCTTTTCTCTCTCTTGTCTTCTTTTCAAAGAAGTCTTCGTCAGTTGCCTGTGGTTAAAACAGGAGCAATAGAACAAGGAATCTAGACTGCGGGCAGTCAACTGGAATGAATTCTTACATTCTCTTGGGAGGTTTCTCCCTTCTGATCTGGTGGAGCTTTGGACTCACTTTGAATGTTAGCGTTAACTGCGTCTACTTCTAAGGTTTTGGAAAATTGAGTTGAATCCACGGGTTGCGCAACAACGGCTGCCCAAGACACAGGAGCCTTTACTTTGATGGATGGTGCAGATGGAGAGCATAATTCAATTTCCATATCCTCCGGCCCAATTGGAAGACGCCAGTATTGCCAAGTGTTAAAGTTGCAGCTCGTATCAGGCTTTGGTACTGGAACATTGTTTTCGGAATCACGATGAGGAAAATTGATATTAGCCGTAGTTTTTGAGTCGTGGTTATCACTTATGCTTGTCGGACCTTCACTTTTCTTAATCAATTCCGTAATAACGGGTAACTCTTTGCTGTCGGAGTCACAATTCATTTCTTCAAAACTGAGATCATCTTGACAAAAGGACGTTTCCACATCACGCGAATATTCTTCTCCAGGTGAGTTCCCATTAGCCGTTGTTTTCTCAGTCATTTCGGGCGAGTCGGTGTTTGAGTCGCCGCTTCCGTCTTTGCTTACACTTTGAACCGGTGAATTACCATTCACGTCTGGAATGTCTATCACAGTTGCATTGTCAGGTTTGCTAATACAGTCTTCGATCATTTTCTGGAATTTGTCTTCCAAATGAGTTCGATCTCCGTTTGTTCCCAACCTGGAACCGAAACAGACAAAAATAATGACGAACTCGTAGTACAAAATTACAACCGTAACAACAATAAAAAACCTCTGAATGAACGCCTCTTCCAACGGAGACAATTCCGGCTTGGAAGCGTTATTATCACCACCGCTTGAATATGTCGCAATCAGTGAACCAAGGGATTCGTACGCAGACACACGCACCCATCTCGAAGGATCCTCCAGGAGTTTTATAAAGGCAGGACTCAACGTTTCCTTTCTGACGCTTAGTTCACAGTTTGAGGACACAGACGTGAATACTTCAGCGCAACCCTTGCGAACGCTCCACGCTTCATCTTCGCACAGACTCAAGAATTTCGGCACCTAAAATGTCAGAACCCAAGTGTCAATTCCTGCACCTTTTGGACCACTCAATAAAACATACAAAAAACTCACCAGAACTTCTTGCGCTAGAGCAGTTCCAACAAGTTTCACAAAATCGCCTGTTTTAGAATGAGATCATTGTAATTCGCATTCTCATTAACGATGGAGAGCTTCCATGAGTTCGTGATATACAACTAACCCATGCTCGCAGCACAAACTCTCCGGATTGGAAAGCTCGGGTCTTTGCATAGATGGCAGAAGCTCTCCAAGTAAAAGTTAACCGTTGCTTCTTTTCCAATCAACATCGCGAGCTTGCCCATGAACTAGAATAACGGAAGTTTGTTAGAAAATTGTCTCCGCAGAAGTTTAGCGTGGCACAATCAAGGTTTTGAGTCAGGTGATACGAACGCGTGTAAGGCTGGTGTACAATATTATACAAACGCATATTAAATTACTCTTCTAATTAATATAACGCTATTGATTCAGAATGCCAGGAGAAATTTTGATCTGGCGAAGCTCATCAAAGCTGGCTGTGATATGAGGCATTGAAACATAATCACACCAACCTTGAGAGGGTCACCAGTCAATTACGCCGTGCTGTGCTTTGAAATCCCTGCGTTGCATATGCGTGTTGCACTTGCCTTGAGAATTGCGATATTCCTTTGAGAGTTCGCTCATCAAAGCTGGCTGTGATATGAAGTCGAGATGAACATAAGTCACAGCCACTTTGAGACCGATTTCCCAAGAAGCGAGCCAGAAACATTCGTCTAGCCGAGCTTCCGGTTTCTAATCTTCGGTTGGAAGTTGTTGCACGATGAGAGACTGAGAAAATCGAAACTCGTCAAATATGGCTGTGATATGAAATACAAACTACACACCACAGACAATCTGACGCGCTACGATCATCTCGAAGGGAAAGATTCCGGCTAACTGCGTCAGGTTCAGATGAGTCGTGATTGTCTTCTAACCAAGTTGGTCGATGTCATGATTCGTTAGCCACGCCGTAAAGCTCATCAAAGGTGGCTGTGATATGAAATGGTGAACAAACATAAGTCACAGACACTTTGACGGCCTTGAGACGGGCACAGTCTTCATCCGTTAGTTTCCCTTCAGTCCATCGGCCGCTCGTCATTGTCCTCCACAACAGCTGAGATGAGATTAGTTTGCGGTGCGAAGAGACGTGATTTATTTGCAAAAAGCGTGAAAGACAAGGTAGTGAGATGAGTCTAATTTTCACCATCTCACTACCCATGTCTTTCAGCCTTTCACAAGTTGAGCCGCCATCCTGAATCATCTTCAATGAGGTACGGAGCCGGAATTATTTCGCTTCGTTGCAGAAGAGTTGTAGGAATTAAATTAATTAACAACAATTTAATATTCGCTCATACAGCTGGTCAACTGATATAAACAAGGTTTTCAAAAGGAAACTCATATTTAATTTTTGCGTATCGAATTCTGAATCTGAACTTTCTAAGAAAAGGCACAAAATGACGGCCACCCGGCACCGCACGCGTTTGGCAGCCCTCTGCCAACGCGTCTCTGAGAACGGAAATGACTCACAATCACAGTCATCGCCATGTGCGAACCGCCATTACTAGAATACCGGGTGACTGCAACTATTTGGCGGAGAACCAAGTCGAATCGAGGATTCGTCCAAGTCAAGTCTCCTCCCAACTCGAAAAAAGTTGACGAGTCTGCTCTTAGCTGTAGTTTCAAGTTATTTGTGTATTATTCGAATCGTCTTGTGCTATTCGACCCAGTAAAAATAAATATGAACTTCCTTCATAAGATATGAACAATAATACGAATCTGCGTACTTGTGCAGCTTAGCTAACATCTACATTCATGAGTTACACAAATGTCTACATATTTCAGACTACATCAACATCTTCGGATTACTATCACATACAAAAAACAAACAAAAAGAAAGTTCGTGACAAAGTTAAGTGTACGTCTCATTAGTCTCCGGACATCAAACGAAATCTTGCAAAATCTTGCAAATTGCAAATATTCCTACATACATGCATGCAATTGCAGCCTTAATTAAATACATCCACTGAATCGACGGAACAATGAACTCTCCAAGAACCTTGCTCCATTGTTCGTACCACCTGCCTGGCTTGACTCGGGCCAATACACGAGTGTGCGCTCTTAATATGTCGAAAATTAATTGACAAAAACTTGGGACTTACGGAGGCCGCTTCCGTGCGATGGTCATCACTTGCAGGGTGCTGAGTAAGTTGCAGTATTACAGGATGAATAAACTCTTGAATCTGACTCGGAGTGACGACTTCCTTCTCCAGCAGCAATATAATTCCAGTTTGCGAGAGTTTTCGTACCTGTGGAAGCAAGCAGTTCGTTTCATATTTCATTCATGCCAATCCTGTGCATATTCCGCTACGGTCTTAAAACAAAAGCAGGCAAGTATGACTTGGTGAGAATCCCAATGACGTTATGCCTGAAACTGGGACTCAATCCTTAGAACTGTAACTGAATGAAATCAACAGTAATGAATGAAGTATATGCCTTTGGGTCTGAGTTTCGTATGGAGCTCGGACAAAACCACAAGAGCCGGGAAATGATATCGCTCGTCACAACATTCACCCACACGCTCCATGCTTTCGATGGTGGTGTGAAAAAAAAGCTCCACTTTTCTCTTTTTCTCACTTGTAAAAGCAACACTTTCATCTACGCGTACTCAAACCTGCTAAAGGAGAACCGCAAACTGCCTTCTGCCTACGTTTGTTTCTGCTCTGTTCCTGAACCCACGAGCCGACTGACTAACAATCAACTGCGTATCAGCGCTCAAGATCAAATGACATTCTACAAACTCTTTATTAATATTTCAGGTCAGATTGTTTCTTCCTATTTTACCGCATGCCTTCTGAGAAATAGCGATAGGCGATAGAAAAATTTAAAATATATCACACTTTGTACTTGGAGTGTCTCTTACCTGCGAATATTCATCACTGAGTAATCTGACCATGTACGGCAGAATGTGCTGCGGCAGGACGTAGTCCAGAGGAGGCCCAATTTCATCACAAAATAGAGCAACTTTCCATAGCTGATCACTTATTTCTGCTCGTACAACTTGTTCTGTGGGGAAAAGGAAAAAATGATTCATTTTAATATTCTGTGCGAGTGCAGAGCATTATTTTACAATAAAAGAATAGAACTAAATCCTTGCTGATCGAATATCAGTCTTTAAAATTATAATTCACCAGTCGGCAGTCTGCGCCGAGCGAATAAATATTCATAATTCATACTCATTTCCCAATAAAGCGCATTTATTGGTAAATAGCCCGATGCCCGAGCCAAAGTTTTAGCAAAAGCCGTGCTCTGCTACCCTTCCATTTTTGGGGAAACGGGAAAAGGAAAGAACCTCTGGATCGGAGCATCCTCCTAAGCCATAGATTAGGGCAAGAGACGAAATTTCGTTCATTTAAGCCAGTCTCAGTCTCGGTTCTCCAAAAAGCGTACAACTCCAAGCGTAGTACAACTCGTGCGCAGCAGCAACGCAGCACCGCCGCATATCCGAATTCGGATCGATACTTGCAACAACGCTTCATTTTTTGTCCGTAATAGTAAAACTACGAGTAGTAAGTCGCGTCGTAGTACGTAGTAGAGTAGTATGTGGGTATACTCCATGTAGGTATGGAATATTGATGTTGGAAACGTTACGCTACGATTCTACTCTGCACGGTACGGAGGAGAGAAAGAGCCTTGTATACCTTCTCGCAGTTCATTCAAGCCCAAGCTGAAACCGTAGCAGTGATGGTAGTGACAATACCCCAACCAAAAACATTCTTCCTCGCATTCGCTTTTCTCTTCCTCTTTTTAAATTCACAACTTCTTGCTTCATAGCCATGGCCATTATTATGAACGCTGCTCCAAACACTGGCACTGCTGCTGCTGCCGCTCTTCGTGGTACGCATTGTACGACCAGCGCGAGTGCAACGACGACGGGCACGGGAACACAAACCAAGTCCGTAATAACAATAATATGACCTGTCTCCCTCCATTACACGCCAGCCACGGAGTTGGTGTACGGACGAAGATACTGCACTAAGCACCACAGCTAAAACAAAATACAGCCTGTGTTCCACTTGAGACGGTGAAGATGCTTTTTCTACTACAATGCCATGAGCAATTGGCTAATTCATAATAGCATGATCAAGTTTCAAGTTCAAACTCGGCTGTGGACGAGAAAAAACGAATCCGCCTTCCTTCGATTGACAAATTGGCTCGTGCGTACAAATATCAAATCCTTGCACTGCACTTGATCGAATAGAAAAATATGATGTATCAGAAAAGTCTTCTGTCCATTCATTAATAAAATTTACTCACTTTACCAACAGTACAGCACAGAACAAAAGTGTGAATTACCCTTGTCACAGAGCAAACGCGCCCAAGCCACAGCGTAAACAAATGTGTAAGTGTATTTCATTTATGCGTTTCATTATTTACACTTCACAACTTGCATGACACGACACGGGGTGATTGTGTGTACGCACGCTTTCGCGCAGTGACTTTCACTCACTTTCACCTGAGCCGACGCCAAGTTTACCTTCAGGAATCCACCGAGCGTGAGACACTTTTAAATGAATGTATTTCTTATTTATTTAATTGCACCCAATTTTTACGCACTTGAACGGAAACAGCTCCTAGCTCGAGAAAACGCAACAAAACTGGCAATGGAAGAGCCGAGCAAACAAACTGTCCGCTTCCCAAATTCAGAGAGCAAACCCAAGTACTAAAAATTCGGAGGGGTTAAAAGAGAAATATATAGAGACAGGCTGGCAGTGGCAGCAGCAGACTTGGAGACCGTAGACAGCGGAGAACGCGGGCACGGGCCGACGAGCGAGGTAGCAGGAGCAGAGCCGTGCCGTAGTGTGGAAAGAGATCCCGGAATTCGGTGTCGGTAAATGCAACCCCTGAACGAAACATTGGCTATATTTATAATATGCAGCAGCAGTAGCCCTACTACAATATTATAATATTCTCGTCGCTGTTACTAGATTCGTGATTCGGTTTTTTGTACTTTGTGTGTGGAAGATCGGTTGTTGGACGTAGTAGTCGTAGTAAAGTGAGGAACTCCTCCCATTTTCGGGAGAGAATGGTTGTGCCGCGGCTGCACTGGCCTGGCGAGAGTGTGTACCTCAATTTTTATTTTCACTGCTATTAACTCTCACTCTCGTCTGCCATTGCCAATGCGTTTGGCCTCTTCGTTCCACAATTCCACGGATTCCAGCTCCGCATCAGCTCAGCTACGGCTATACGAGCAACAGCAGCGTCGTTTCACTGACGGTATCTTTGGTACACTCTGCCACAGCCACATTACGCTATCCAAGCACGCACTAAATTCTTGTTGGCTCCTCATCATCCCAAAACTCTCACTTGACTCCGTACCCGCACCACTCCATGCAGAAGACAGGCAGGCATGCTTTCTATCACGTACATCGCACTGCGTCTTCTATTATTACCATGATCATGCCTCTGCCTCTCTCCAAGACCCGAGTCCAAGTCTCTCTCCCTACCACAGTGAACAGAAAACATACGCGTAGCAGGAGCGTTCTGACATTCTGAGAAACGCAGCAATTGATGGAATACAACCTCGAACGAAATAATATGGTGGTTTTCCAGAAACAAATCCCCCAACCTAAAATGTTGGTGACGGTGATGATCACATTTAACGTTTGTTGTACGCTGCCCCTCAGTTGCTGTTGCTCAGCCAGTCCAACCTCTGATAACCGCTTGTAGACGACATTGTACATTTATGCTGTACCACACTGCACCAAACTAATAGACTAATAACAATCATAATGCATACTGCAATTGCTTACTGCAGGCAGACGCAGAGATCCTAACAATGTTTAAGAATGAAATTCTCGACTATATTCCAATGCACACTAAAGCCCAGAATCTCTCTCCGCAGCTCGCTGCTTTTTTCTTTCAGGACTGCTTCATCAAATGGAAACCAGAAGTGCATTTGTGAATTACGTTCTCGACACATTCCAACTCTATGCAGCTGTCCTTTCATTCCTTTTGCCTTTTTCCTTTCATCCTAATCCCTGCAGCAGATCAGCATCAAATGATTCAATGCTAAATGGTTATTCACCGCTCACATTCACCGGCTGACTCAATTACGTCGACGAGTAATCTGCAACTTCAATGGACTCGATACAAGCACTGCGATGCACTTCCCGTACCATGACATGTTTAATTGGAATGTGATCTCATTCATTCACTGATTCACGTCATTCCAAATGTGGACCGTAGACATATCGAGAATGAAACGTTTAAGCGCGTACCCGAACGCGAGGCGTACGCGTGGCTTTTGATAAACACCAAATGCAGATAAGACCAGAATTATTGAAATATGCCATGTACCATTTATGCAGCAGAATTGCTTAATAACGTATGACAAAGAATTCGTGAAATGTGAAATGCTGTGACTCACGCAATCAACTCTTCATACATCATACTTCAATTCCCCATTCAGCGAGCCGACAAAGAAATTTGCAAATGAGTAATTCGAGTACCTAACCTAGCACACTGCATTCACTGTGTTAGGTCAATGTCGCCTGGCTGTCGACAGCATGACATCAACATAATAACATAGACGCCTACCACAACACTCACAACTGTGCAATTTCTTTTCCGGAACCCAACAACAACGCAAACACAACAGGATATTCTACTGGCATGACATGGCATGGCATGGCAAATAGACGGCTCACGTTCATAATAGGAAAACCCCATGATACGAAGCAACTGGAGAATGAAAACTGGTGCACCGTGCAGACCTTCAGGCAGGTGTGTTCTGGTTGTAATTGGTGGTCCTGAGTCATTTTCTTATTCGGTACCTCTCACTTCTACCCTTGGACAAAGTATTCGAAAATAATTTCGTATTTCGTATAAAACAATGAATACAGCCTTGCATTTTCTCATTTCCGGCCACCTTTCGTTCCGGCACAATTGCGATACAACCGAAAAGCGGCGTGCGAGAATTTTTATTAAATTTAAACTGGAACAATTGTCAATATCCCGACCTTCCCGGCACGTATATCTGTCAAATAACACCAACGCAATTCCTTTTCCACAGAAATTCCGTGTCATGCCGTCACAGAAAACACACCTCTTCAGCTTCAGCTTAACTTAACATATTTCGAAATAGCTTCGGCTCAACAGGAAATGGGTCTCTGGTGTCACTCAGCACATGTTCAAGTCACAGCCAATGCCGTGTCAGACCAAAGGATGGTAACGATTAACACAGATACTAATGCACAGGACAAAGTAGTCTGATCCCATGCCCGTCTGCCCGTGACCAAGGCTTATCAGACATCAGGCACATGTCCACCAACATAAATGATTAACCTACACCAATCTCATATTGACATCGACATCCTTTTCGCATAGCGCGTAAATTATTTCTCTTTCTGAGCTTCACTCTTCCAATTGCATTTTCCATGTTTTCCATATTTGCTTGCACATCGCCTAATTCGCCTATCCAACAATATGGACTAAAGAAAGTTGAAGAAGGGGAGAAATGGAAAAGACATCTTGAGCGCATCTTGTTCAAGATGCGTCTAATAGTCAAACGCCAAAGTCGTGACGTGCTTCCAAGCATGACGCCTTTTAAGTTCTCTAGTCAAAGAAGAAAAGTGTGTCCGTGTCCCTTTTGGTGTACCGAACAAATACAGCTGTGGCACACGCCAAAGACCGGGTCAAATTTCACTGAAGTTTGAGAGCAGGAGGCCATGTTAAACGGTAAACTTGAGGCGCCCTGATGACTCTACTGGGCTATTTCCAACAGAACTACAAACTGAATTGAAAGGGTGCAAACTTAAAACTTACCGTCATCTTCCACAAGACGTTCTATGATGACGATAATATTGGCAAGAGGTTCCTCCATAAAATAGGCTTGTGCAAAGGCATCTTGTATTTGGTGCGCGGCTGCTTTCCTGTAAAACAAAGAAACACAATTCTTAGTTTATGACAAAACAATTCAGTGGACAAAATTCTAAACCTTTCACTTGAATTTAGCTTCTACTTCAATGTTACGCTTAAGCAAAACCAGCAAGTGAATGTGTTACCAATTTCAAAATCTAAAAGTCAATGAGACTCATCTAAACTTTTTATTTCTAAGTAAAGAGTACGGGTTTCGAAATGTGAAAGAATAATTCAGGCTCTGGTAAATTGTTGTAAACAACTGTTGCTGACAATCATTTACCCCTCCTTACATGACTCGGAATCTGAGGTAGAATATGTTTCTTTAGAATTGGCCTTAGAATTTAGAACGCCTTTTCTATTCTGGACGAACACCCATTTCTTCACCTTACGACGTCAGAAAATACTTCGACCTCAAGTGGCAGGATTTAACGAACTCTTGCGCCTTCCAGACAAGCCTAAAAGGCAACATTCGCCAATTTTATTCTTAAAATAACCCCCCCCCCCCCACTGTCGAAGCAAAAAAAGTTTTCTTTTGCCCGCGTAAAAATAAAACCTCCCCACCGAAAACGAAGTGATAGAGATGAGCAATAATTCCACAGAATCATCCGCAACAAACTCAAGTTAAAAGTCAAACTCAAGCAAACGCATCAGCATAAAACCTTGTCTCGTAAATACGAAATCGAAATTTCTGCGAGTGCCTCCAAACGAGCGAGAGGCGAAGATGAAGAAAATGATGAGAGTAATGATACATGGTTATTGCTCGCTATGCTACAACATAATTATTGTTTTTATTACCGCTGTTTCTTTCAACAGCTGAACGTGAGACAGCGGTTGGTTCATGAAAAATGAAATTCTACAAACTAATGCCAGCGAAGCTAGCATAACAAAAACAGCATGAAGTGGGCATTACACTTTTACCTCTCTGATGTAAGATGTAAACAGTAATACGTGAATGTAACGCATTTCGAGACAGAGCGTCTGAAAAACATGAAGCCCCACAGAACTCTCGAACGCAGCAGCAGCAGTTTGTCATTGGTTAGATAAATTAAGTTCTAAAGTTAGATTTTTTGTACGAGACCACGACGCACATTTGCATTCGTCTGAGAGTCTAGAATCCGAGACTCGTTAAATGAGTACAATCAACCTTCCTCTTTTCCCTCGTAAGACGCGAGACGCGGATTAGAGCACGAGAAATGAGTGTACGAATCTGGCATGATACACGCCTTTTAATAGTCTCCGAACACAACTAAAATTAGCGTCACACTCTCTTTCCCTACGCAGTAACCAGCAACCAATAACAAGCATCCATTTTTTCTTCTGAGATCTCGGTGTCTCATCCCCAGCCAAGCCATGCCCAAATGCCTAAATAAAAAATCTACTATGTCTCAAACTGCGTAGTAACTTGTAGGAATAATTTGATACATTGCGTTATTACGTATGCGAAATTACTTTTCTAAGTGTTCGCATTTTTATGCATCTATTAAAGCAAAATGGCAAACTCATAATTTTTAGAAATGAAAATAGAAACTGAGGTTTTATTCATGAGGCGCAATTATAAAAATAAAACCAAGACTTCAATTTCTAGAAATTATTGCTCAGATTAAAACACGAGTAGGAAAAAGGGAAATCCTCAGCTTAAACAGCGGCCCATTTTACTAGAAACATAAACTGGCGAATTGAGCGAGCAAGGTGGAATGTTACACATAAAAGCGCAAGCAATGCAAGAATGACGAAATAATTGAAGTTGGAAGGAAATATTTTATTGTTTCAGCCACGAGGGATGAAACCTACACTATCTGTGCCCACTTCCCTTTTTCGTCAAGCCTTCTTAATTTAAGCATCACAAAATTGTATTACATCACAGCGAAAAACAATAGTAATTATGTATCCTAACAATAGTCGTTTATATTACGACGGGACGATTTTTTCTGTGCTTTTGATGAGTGGGTTTCGAAACCACTTTTAATCAGCGTACAGTTGCAGTAGGACTCTAAATTTTCCCAAGCCTCGGCCGAGTCGAGCTCTTCGCCGTAGACAAGATAACGCAGCGTGGGCACCAGTCAACAAGTGAATGGAACAATTTACCGAATGTAGTGCAGGAAGTTGTTGAGCACATCCCGAACAACTGAGCGGGATTACACTTCATTTTCTCACGCTCTCTCTCGTCTTGCATTAAAGGAACGAATGAATAAATGCAAGCACCGCCAGGCCAGACATATTCATGGTTGCAATGTGCGCATGGCTTCAGAAATCGTCTTTATCTTGTGAATGAGATTTTTGGAAAATGCTATGGATGAAGTTACCAGCTTGGTCACTCTCGCACTCTCCGTCCCCAACCAAGAACAAGGCCGTGGCCAACCCAAGCCTGAGTTCCTTATAATAATTTTATAAATTGAAACAGGTTCATGGTAGCAGAGAACAGGCCAACGTAGCAGGAAGGGTCTCAAAGACCTTAAGGTTCAATATTTCATGGTCATCACTCTTAATATGAAAAAATATCGGGACCTTCGTACGGCAAGTCCAAGAGGCAAGAGTAAATTGCTCTTACTGCATTGCTGTTTCATTTTACAAGTAAGCTGTGTGGGTAATGCGAAAGGAATTTCTGCTACCTTCCCCTCCATCAAATGAATGAATGAATACGTTACTCAACAACTTTGCCGTGCCGTTTCTTCATAAGCATTTGCTCCTCTTTCCTCTACCTAATTCCTAATCTAAGCTCACTTTAAATAGAAATGAATTATTATGAAGAGTATTATGAGATGACGACGTTTATCACCGCTATCGCATGGCTCTGTTTTTCGTTTTCGCATATGAACACCTTTACGCTCATTAGCACAGTTGTGCAAGAACGTTTATTTAGCGCAGCAAAGGCTAGTGACATGAGACGTGAACGAACCTTGAACGTACGAGCTTGTCTGTCTCACTCCGTCTGTCTGAATCGGAGTCTGCAGTCTAGTCAAAATATTACATCATGAAAAAATCTCACTGGCTCGCACAAGAAGTAAGTGAATGAATGATGATCACCCCACAGCTTGACTGAAGTACAAAGATACTATCCGGATAAACTGTTCGTCAAATAACCAACTTCCTCATCAAAACAATTGATGTCGATCTCCTTTAGCCTATCGGCTAAAGTGGAATTGTAAAATGTCTTGTCCTTTAATCAATTTAATTCAATCCAATATCCAGTGTACTATTTGTCGAATTGTAAACGGAACAGATTCATTCGCCACATCGCAACTGATGAATGAATTGTTTCGCATTGCATAAACTACTTGACTTGGGCTCATGCGTTATGTGCAAGAGAAGCATGTTTTGAACTACACATATGGCACGCATCCGACTGAAATAATTTCCCCGGACATTCTTTTTTATTTGGGTACGGCCACGGCAGTCGGCAAGGATGTCTGCCTTTCTTTTCTTCATCCGCACAAAAAATAGACAGGAAGATTATTTCCTTTCAAAGATCTTTCAAGATGAATTTTTTACACTGTGCGGCAAGAAGTACAATTTTCATCGGGTCGACGGAAGTCAAAGTCATCGCTTCCAGTCCGAGTCCACAAATGAAAATATGACGGGAAATGTGACCGGAGGTTGTTAACATCATCATTTATGAAATTAATCTTAATCTTGCTTGTTGATAAATCAAATCTTTATCCCAAATTCTCATGATTCCTAAATGCCATTCGTCATCTGTAGAATCAGATATCAAACAGATAAGTGAAACATTACTCACAGGCTGTTTAGACTATTTCTTGCTAAAAATCCTGAAATATGAAATGAATGAAAGTGAACAAGATAAAGTAAGTTCGTAATGGAGTCTCTTATTCGTACTTATTCTCCGACAGTCAGACAATGACCAGAAAACAAACCAACGTCACATAAAAAGTACTCAACGTTACTCAAAACGAGTTTAGTTGATTTTATACATTTTTTACGCTGTACACATTAGACAGAAAAGCCAAAGCCGAGGGAGTCGAAGTACAACAAATATGTCTGAGATGTGCGCCGTGGTGCTGCAAAGGGCGAAAGCCAAAGGAAGTGATGGAATGCTCAAAGGAGCCCAGAAGGCAAATGTTATACAATAATATTATCTCGTATTATAATAGAGTAAAAGATTTAAAAGCAAAATATGGTGTTTGTGGCGCAGCAGTGGTATTCGGCTATTACAACGAATACGGCAGTGAGCGGACGTGTTGCAGTAAAAGATGAGAACGGATTAAGATGAGTGGAGAAGATGCGACGGAACCCAATAGTTTAACGCAACTCTCCTAAAAGTAGCCGAAACAACATTCCATTCCCTCTATCATCTTTCCCTCATTTAAGACTCACACTAATACTACGCTACCCTCTGGACTGGACGTGGGAGAGACGCAACTAAAAATCGTGTAGTCTTTCTCATCTTGTAATACTAAAATCAAAATATTACGCTTCATTTCACTTTTACAGGGCAATTCCTGTCTTATTATTGCCATTATATTGTTTACTATTACTGTTTCCCATTTCCCTTCTTAATCACAGTGCAAATTAAGGTGAGCATTAAACTCGTAATCAAACAGAGGACATAAATGCCCATAGATTCAGCAGATTTATTAATTTGCTCAGGATTTCTTACGAAAGTTGAAATGAATTCCTTAATTATGCCGTTCGACATTTAGTTATGAGGACAATTAACTCGAAAAATGTGCCATCATACGGTTTACGAGAATTGCAAAACCAACGTTTCCTCCGAACGAGTGAGATGGAAAACAAAGCTAAGGGCTTCTTCCTTCAAATTATAGTTCGAAGAGTGCAGCCGTAAAAATATTTCTAATTAGCCAGTTGTAAAGTGACGATGGAATGACAAAAATATTGTGGTCTTGCGTATCTGAGTTGGTGTGAATAATTTCTTATCTTTTGTTTACAATTCTTACTTGATTCGCCAGTGTCACATTTGCGTTCGTGTCCATCAACACGCGTTTCTTTCCAATTCCAATTCCAGGCATTGCCATTCAAAGTCGTTCAAAATGCAAACTTCGATTTCCACTTCACAAGCAAATAGTAAAAGCTAGCTAAACTTGCAATGTTTGGGAACAACACAATAGAACGCACGTATCGTACTAGGTTTGTGAACTTGATGTTTTCCTTTTGGAAGACGGAATGTTGCGTAGATTCAATCGGTGCCTGCGCTGCGCCTGCACAGTACGCGCACGACTACGACACGGCTTACTTGACTTCACAACACCCCAACCAGTTATGAAAATATTTACTACACTTACTACGACTGTGGGCAGCGTAGTCAAGCCAAAGCCATACAACCGACCGATTCGTTTCTTCTCCGCCAGCAACAGCGAAAGCCCCTTGCTTTACCATTATTGTGGAGTGCACAAATGAAAGAACACCTTTTAGCGCTCAACCAATTCAGGCACGCCAGAACCAAGCAGAGAACCCCGTTGCAGTTTCTTGGCTTATTCATTAAATTCATCCAACGAGTACGAAAGTATAGCCGAGCCGACGCGACGTATTCATCAACAACTTTTTACAACTTACTACGGATTAGTGAACGGTATGAGGTGCGGAGGTGCTTGTATAATTGCGTCGTTGTTGGTGAATTCATTCACAAAATATTTATGCTCTTTGCCGCGGAAAACTCTTACGTGATTTTTAATTACAGCTTTTTATCGTATTTCTGCATTGTATTCTTCTGCAAATATTTCATAGCGCTCGGCATTCGCGTTCTCGGTCGCCTTGCTTTTCATCGAAAATTCTGAGTAAATATTCTAATTAGTGATTAGTGCTTGGGCATCGGCATCAGCCTTTCGACAAACACCAGCACCAGTTTTCGTACCAACCCCTTCTGGTTACTGGTTACCAATATGACTTTACTTTACTCGGGCTACTGCTACGAGCTGCGGAGTTATGCTGACGAAAGATGTAAAACCGACCCTTCCGTTTGACATCTGTACTTTTTGTTCAGCAGTAATAGCGGAGCGTGTACGCGAACGGGTACGAAGAGATTGGTTTCGGTGGATGATGCCTGCCACACGCTCACCATAAGTTGAGATTTTTTTTCGTTTAGCCACACCTGCTCTGTTTCAACGGATGGTAAAATGCAGACGTGCCACACGTCCAAAATATTTTAACCTTCCAGAGACGTTTTTTTTCTGAATATGACGATCAACAAAGCCAGCGCGTGGAAATGACGAACCGGACGACGACAGCGAGAAAGGAACAGAAGCAGATGAGCAACAGCAGCAGCAACAGTTCAGAGTAGAAATAACGCCTTGCCTGCCCAGGTTTAGAAATGGATGCTTTCCCCTTCGTTTTTTTCAGCAGTAATTGTATCCTACGTGTTAAAACTGGAGGCAGAGCGGGGATGGAAACACAAACTAAACTTGTTGATACGTGCAGTGTGAGAATGCAATGTAAACGTTTCTTCACCGCTGGAAAATGTGCATCCAGCAGCTGCATCAAGACTCGTATTACAAAATAGTTGCAGTTCCAATTCCAGGCACAAGCCAAGCCAACCGAGGGTGTACAACATGAATTTGAAAATTCCTCACCGACGACTGTCAGCATTCAGCATCCACATTTGTAACTGTAACCCTAATGCCCGGTTAAAGCATTAGTCGTCCGACGATCTGAACATAACGTAGACGTTAACTTCTGCCAAACGAATTAGAAGTAGGACCAACCAGCGCATTGCGTTCGTGCTCCTCGAATGCTCCAGCTCGGATGCATGAAAACACGGAATCCTGTAAACATCGGAGTAAAGCATCTGGATCCTATCCTGTCAGTCCTTTAGTCAAACTATTATTGTGCATGCATGTTGATTCAGCCAACGCAGTTGAGCTACCAAACTACTCCTATAAATAAATTCTGTTTTCAAAACTCATTTACCACTGAAGATTTTGAATTCAACACTCGCAATTAAAACTGTGACATCCTGAAAACAGACTGGCAGTTCATATGACTTAAATGAATACGGAGATATAGAAGGTATTTTCGTAAGTTTTTCACGAAAAAATACTCTAAAAAAATGTGATCCAGGTACACCGTACAAAGGAAGCAAATAACAACTTGAGGAAACACGCCAAAGCCAAACACTTTTCTTGTAGAAATCTCAGATGACATCATTGCGAAAATATGTGAGGGTGAAGACTATGCTAGCATCAATTGATTCACTCCGTTCATTATTTCGCAACCTGCACGTTTGTCGTCCAATTTGCAATCTGTTGCTGTCTCTGCGCCGTCCCTGCCCAACAATGCGATGAACAAACGAGCAATGCCAGAGTTTTTATGAATGTTTTTTTTCGCACGGTTAGACACGGTTCGATTTTTTTGCATAGTATTTTTTTCGCACAGATTTCGCATTTCGCACATTGACCCTCTTCAGGCTAAAGACATAGGCGGGAAGAACAGCGAACACAGTGGCTAGCACTGCCTTTCAGTTCTTTGTCACAAAAGATTGTTTTCACCTGTGCTGTTTTTGTCACTTGTGTACTTATGAGCAATGATTCAATGATCGTGTTTCGTGTTCGCCTCATCTCCCGCCTGCGTAATAAAAACCTAAACAAACCAATTCACCTGCTTATCAAACAACGACCCACGAAACTACGATCCGCCGATTCGCGAAGGTATGTGCTTGAAATCTGTTTATGTATGAAAGATGAATTTTACATCGTGCCGTGCGCCCTCATCTCGTTAACTCGTTTATGCGGGCAATCTTATGTAACATTCATATAGGTAGACTTAGACGGCAAGAACTAACTGCCAACGCGTATGTTATGCATTATTTATCTTGAGTTGAGTTGAGATGCAAGTTCAGTTATTCGCATACCATTCACTCACTCATTATTCATAGTAAAAAAACTAAAACTACGAGCTCGTACGCGTCGTAGTTAAGCATATGTCATGTTACGGTACTTTTACGTTGCTCATTGTCTTCCTCTGCCATTTGCGTAGTACAAGTACTAATACGCTGTAAAGTACAAGCGACCTGAAATAAAATTGTTGGGTTGGGTCTATTTCATTCATTTTTCCTCATTCAAAACTTGAGATATATTTAGGTTGTTCCATATGCACTTGTATCAAGGATTATGATTATTTATTCCTATTTATCTCCTGCTCTTGCGCATTGAGCTGCCAGTAGTGAGCCCAGTGAGCCGCACTTCATGAGACAGAGAATAATCAAAAATATGACTATCAATGAATGAATGACTAAGTTATGAATGAACAACCTTCTAATCTAGAACTATGGCCGACCTTTTAATCTTTCCATCATGTTGGTCGACTTATACAAGTAGGTTGTGAATGGTTCACAAATTCCGCAAAAATCGGTAAATGTCTTTAGTATTTTTAGCTTATTGGCTGACACGACTGACTGTATTCGACCACAGTGAAACTAACCACTGGGACGTGAGTGCTAATTGCAAATATGAAATCTCCAAATTGATATTGAGAGATTGCTATTCGAAATCTCGAAAACAGTACTTAGGAATACTTAGGAAGTAATGAGATTGCTTTCCTTACCGTTCATATTTAGCTCCGGAAAATGCACTTTCGGTGAGACGAACCGTCAGTGGAACACCATCTCCAGATGTGTTTTCCTTATCGTCCATATCTGTTTAGAAAAATCAAATATTGTTAATTACAAACATTTATTTCGTCATCGACTCCTTCATGTAGCAAAAATATCACGCCGAAAGAATTTGCATCTAATTGCAAAATGTGAAGGTTAGTTGGATGCTGCAGAAAATTCTACACACAATCCAACCCAAGAGAATTGCAATGCAACTTGAACTTAATCTGCTGTAAACAATCTCGCAATAATAAAAACATTTAACTAGAAACGACAACACGTCATTTGTTTAAAAAGAACTTTTGCTCTGCTCGGCGAAGTTCCGACTAGTATTTGAAGTTCGCAAAAACCAGGTTGTGCAAGCGCAAAACGGATGCCAATAATGCTCTACATTGGGTATTATTCCGAAGATTGGAATTTAAGTACAAGCCGTTCTTCCTATTACAATTCCAATGTTGCAAAATCAGTTCTCAATACTTCGGTTATGGCTTCCCTTGAACTTTGAAACTAAAACTTTTTCATACTTTCTTTTCTCCAAACATGCATGGGAATCCGAGGTGAAGAAGCTTAACTGACAGTTGATTTCTTCTCTCGTTTCTTCGTATCTGCACTTCGCTCCATCATGGCTATTAACTACATTTATTACTACTATCCCTCCTCACTCCTCGCTATCTATCTCTCCCAATCAGACCAGTAGTTTAAGTTCTGCGCATGGTTTCAAGCTCAATTTTAATTCGGACGCGAATGTTTCCGATGATACAAGCCAGTGTTTGAAGTTTTTGGAGTCTGACTTACCAATGGCTTTGATATTTTTCTTCAACTGCGGATCAGTAAAGTGACTCAAAGCAGTTTTTGCAAAAATAGTCAGTATAATCACAAAGGAGAGCATTATATTCTAATTTTGAGTGATAGCTATTATTAGTATTAAGAATACGATACTGCTTTGTAATTTTGATCTTAAAAGAACTTATCTTATAATGGTGGAGTGACGATCTAAAATGATTCATACTCAAATACTCATGCAATTCCGTGTACCATATTATTACAGATACGGATGACAGATTGTGGAATTTGTCACAAGTCACAGCGAGTCAAACGCTATCTATTCCAAGTTGAAACATTCATGGTAACTTCTAAAGTGAAAAATAATAGCCTGCAGTAAAAAGAAGTGACACCCCAATACATTGTCCTCACTTCGAACTTCAACCTAATACTGCTTGATTTCGTGAATTAAGGCAACCAAATCATAAAAATCATAAAGAGATAATGAACTTACCAGCAACTCCATCATCGTCGTTGTTTCCACCATTCATTACGAGAAATGCGTCGGACTCTAAAACTTGCCAAACACACGCAATTAATTCCCAGCTCGAAAATAATTTCTCTGGAGTTTAAGCCGATTACCTGCCATCGCCTGCTCTTGTTATTTTACAAAGGCGCAATTATTCCGAGTTGCAAAATTCTTGTTTTATGATCTCGGTGCCCCGTCTCTTTCCGTCTTGCTCCTTGCTTCCTTTTGCGTATTAATTCTCCCCACTTAAATTATCTTGTATCTTGTCTTACTTCCACTTACACGATAAACTGCTAATAATGATAAACGAATAACTCACTCGTAAAGTAAATTTCTGATTGTTTCGATTTCAGTTTTGACTGATTGGAATTAGATCGGACCGACACTGATTGACTTAATTTGAATTCCAAAGATCAAGAGTAAAAAATTCTTTTGTTTCTTTGTGCCGTGCGGTAAATACTTTTACAAAAACGCGAAACGAGGTGCGAGTGCGACTGATCTTGCCTTGCCTGCTTTTGCCTTGCGTGCTCGCTCACTCGCTCGAAAAGTCAAGAACACCAAATAAACCTTCCTCATCGTTCAATGCTTCGGGGCCTGGCAGAAGAACATCGCGTAAAACTTGGCTTGGCTTGAAATGCAGCGTGTGGCGATGATATGTTATTTATGCACGGCCCAGCGGATTACATTGAAAATGAAAAGGCTACATGGCAGGAAAGCAGTACGTTAATCGTAACCACTGCCATGCAAGTGCGAGGGAACGCAAATTAACGTCGCAATTGCAAAGATGGACGAATTCAATGTCAATGCCAATTTATTGCGAATTGTTAAATTCGCGCAAGTCGGAAATCGGCCAAAACGCAGTGATATTTAGTAGTAGTCTTTTATTGTGGTCATACTTGGTAATATTTCATAATCTAATTTCTTAATCTTATCAACAAGGATTCTATAATTTAACAATTTTAAGTTCAAGATTTATATCAGTTGAATTTGAAGGAAACAAGTTGTTTTCCCTTGGCCTAATGAATTGGCGATGACCGTCAGCGATTCGGCGTCGCGTTGGCGGTGTTGACTCCGTAGTCCATTGCCTAGCCGCCTAGTCTTGAATTTGAATGTTGGCTTGTCGAATTCGTAATTGCTTTCCTAGTACTTTTAATACTTTCCATCAGTACGAGTTGTACAAGCTCCCAGAAAAATATTCCTACAAAGAATCGAATCTTCGAGACTAACCTATAAGAGGACGTTGTTGAAAAATGAGATCAAGATTCCCAGAATCGAAATGAAAGAAAGATGAAAGATTGAACTGTTAATTCGTAAAATAACGTGGGTCATAATTCTAAAGAGCCGGAGATGAGAGAATTATTAGAGAATTGAATCTGTCGCAAGCTACTTTGAATCTTTACATTACTTAATGAGAGAGCTATTGGTATGGTATTGGGGGTTGATGTGTCTGATTTAGAGTGTTCTATCGCAAACTAAGATCTTGTAAGCTAAAACTATACGACTTCTTGCACGAATCTTAACGCTAATCATTGCCACCTCAGGTACATTTTCGGCTAAAGACTTCCACGATGAATTCCTAGGCATCGAAGAGAGTAATCTTGTTTTCTATGGTTTGACGGCATAGAGGACAGCTGAACAGTTGATCTGCACAGGTTGAACAGAATCCGCTGAAAATAAACACAGTTCTGTACATTTCACGTCTTAACAGGCATAGAGAAAATGAAGTGTCTTTTACCAGTGTTCACAGGGCCTGCAATGCAAAGAAATATTGCAATTAGGACATGCACAAGGTTCAAGTGTGAAAGAATAATGATTTGAGTGAAGTACTCACAGCAGCCGAACGTTGGCAATATGATCAAAGCAAAGGGTGCATGAGTTTTCTTTGACACTGACTTTTCGCAAGTATTCCAGGCGCAGATGCCTGTAAATTAAGATTACATGATTACGTCACAGGAAGTTTCCTTTCTTAGCTGGGGCACCTATTTGATTCCTACCTTGGGAGAACAACCCGGCATTCGTCTCCCAGCTTTGCATACTGATTAAAGCTTTTGAATCTTCTTGTGTGAGGAATAAATTTGAACGGACTGCTACCAAAGTTAAATGCGCATTGCTGGAATGACATGAAACTTCCCGCAGCGAAAAACCCTGACCTGCAGTTAGCATCATCAAAGGATAATGTAAAGCTTGTCAGTATCATTAAGCAAAACGTGTAAGCACTTACTTTGCGTGTTTGAACACTTCGGTATGAGTTTTAATTAAGATTCCATTAAGGTAGAAGCTAATTTCACATCTCTCAATATCGAGACAGGTTCCCAATATATCGCCTGGCTTCCAACAAGGTATCAGCTGCGCTTCGCTTTGAGCACCATACCACATTACTTGTCTGCATCCGTCGTACGCAACCGAATACTCGTCATCGCCAATTCCGTAGCCCTCCTGAATGGAAATATGTGGATGTTATTTTGGGGTTAAGTGTTGCATTTCATTGAAGTTCCTTCAAAGGACTCAATCATTACGTGATTCAGAAACTTGGAAGACTTCGTTGCCCAACCAATTTGCATAACTCCTTCCGTCACAATTAGCACTTCGTAATACCATGCCCCTGAGTCCACTTGAAAAGTGCTGCGTACACTTTCAAACGACGATGCATCACATCTTGCCTATGATGAACACATTCAATATCAGGTTTTCCCGTGCCCAGTGCCATTTAGTACGGTATCGAAAATTTTTCAGATTTTCACTACCTCTGATCCGTTTGGAGATATCTTTAAATACTCACTCACATCGTAACTATTTAAGATCACATTGATTGCAGAGTTGTCAACAGCCTCATACCCAAATTTTCTACCAGGTAGCAGAACTAAAGACGAGAATATTTTAATGAACCTTCAGACCTTCAGTTAAGCTATTTTGGTAAGGTTTAAAAGTGCTTACATATATTGTCAAGCGACCACTGTGCGCAGAACCCAATTTGTCTCTTCACACTGTCCTCATTGCCGTGCCATCGTTCCAATACTTGCAATGGATTCTCATCGTACGTTTGGAAGGTTTTCATAATCTCAGTCTTGTTTTCGCCTGCAAGAAGTTAACCATGATTTAAAAAATTGGACCGGTGAAGGTTCCGCTTTCAAAAGATTCTCATGCCTTACTTGTTAATGCGAACTTCTCAAGCGCCACAATTGCAAACAGCGTAATGCGAGGGTTCACTTCGGGATTCTAAAGAATTCGAAAAAAGTGTCTGCTTTAGATCCTTTGTCCTGCATGTGGACTATGGTTTGACTTTACCAAGTGTTCCATAAGAAAATTCATGACGTCTTTAGTAAGAAGTGCGATACTGTTTTGACCTGCTAATTTTTCTGCTAAACATCCGAGAACAATGCATATGTTTCTCTTTTGCTTCACGTCGTACTTTGAGTGATTTCTCAAGTCCAAATGCTTGCTGACATTGCTGGCATTTTCCTGTATAATTTTAATTCGGTTGTTATTTTGTATTCAATTTATTTGATGTGTTAGTCAATAGATTACCTTGGTTGGTAACGGTCCATCATCCAAAATTAATAGGGTTACTGCCGGTCCCAGTGCATCTTCGAGTGGTATTGAATTCACCAATGATGTTACAACAAGCAACCAGCCATCCTCATGCTCTGCAATGTTATGAAGCTTCACCATTGAGATTGGAGCCTCCTGATCACTGTACACATTAACACAAATTAGTCTTAGCTAGATTAGCTCCCAAGTTATGGTCGCACATTGTGTACTCACTTTCCAACAAGAGTCCGCAGTAGCAAAAGGGTCTGAATTACAAGGTCGTCAACCACTTTCGGTGTGATGGACACGATGAAATTAGGATCCGAAATTCGTGAGTCTGGTGACACTGATCCATGGCGATGCTGTCCTGTGCTGGAGCCATCGCCGGGTGTCACGTCGATCAGTCCTTCTCGCTTTCCCCATCGGAAACAAGGACACGGGTGGCAGTGGCACGTGTCATTGTTGCTGGAACACCTTGAACATGGACTCGAAGTACTTCGTGTAATTTGGGCCGAATCGTCGTTATTGCCTTCACTATTCTTTCCAAGACAAGTTCCCATTACATTTATTTGATTATTCCTCTGTCTCGTATTTAGGACGTATCGTCGATTTATGAACTCATAATTAATTAGTCGAACTAGGTGCCTCGTCGTTTCACTTCACTCCAACAATGAAATGCACATGCGGTGTCGCTGATCGTAAAAGTAAGCTGAACTGAATATTAAAAAGCTTGGTCTTCTTAGTTACTTCTTCAGGTTCAGGATCCATGTTGTGCTCAAATTTGCCGAAATTCCAATGTCCCAATCCTAAAAGTTAGCAAGAAAAGCAAGACCCATGGTGAATGAGTCACACTCAAAAACAGCACGTTACAGTTCGTGTGGCTTGAATTAAAATTAACTCGCGTGTTACGTAATATTTGATTGCTGTTATTCAAGTTACGGGATTTCGCAATTTTTGAATTTTGCAGTATAAACTTTACGTCCGTTCTGGTTCTGAATTTAAGTTCAATTTTCGTACGACGTGCACTTGTACGCGTAAAATAAGTCTGGAGGTTTGTCTCACTATAATATCAACAATTGCATAGGCACAGCTGGTTTGTCGCCTGCCTGATTAAATCTGGGGCTTTCTCTTTCGTCTTTGTGTTGAGCGTGCAAAATTGGCAGGCGGTCTGTCAATTTGTCGCTCTCGTTTACAACTCATTATCGTTCGTACACAGTGCACCATTAAAATGTTAACTTTATTTATCGTGCTAGCATCAGTTTTCGGTTGAATAAACACGGTTCAATTTACGAAGCTGCTAAACTGAAATGAAGTACTTTAAGAGGTCAATCTAACTTACCTGCGATCGATTCAGTCGCTCCGCTGTCCCAATTCACTGGCCGATCCGATTCTCCCGATGACTTCAGATCACTGCATTGTTAATTCTAAATCATAGCACAGTCGCTTTTATGTTTTATCTCTTAGCCTTTGCGTTTGCTTCCTAATCCAACGACTAGAGATAAATATTTGGATTTGGCCCTACTCGAGATGAAAATATTTTGCAAATCTGCACAGACTGACTTATGAATGGAGTTCCTAATCACTGCTGGTCGTTCTATTGGCGTAGTTCTGCTGCTATTGGTGCAGACAGCGCAGAGTTGAATGCAAATTCGCGAATTTGCACGAACATAGCGTAACGTTCCAAGTTGTACAATGTCGATGGTGCATGGCACATGCTAGCGATTTGCAAATATGCCAAATAAAAGTAGTTCACGTTCAGGCTATGATCGTACTTTGTTGCTGGTGGACTTGTGCGGAGCAGCGCAGTGATGTATGTCCAAAACTCCTATCGCTACGTTGCTCTTTGCACGGCCTGCCTGCATTCAACACCTCAGCGTTGCGAATTTTGCAATGGCCTTGCCATTTCTGAGCCCTGCACGCTATGTTACGTGTCTCATGCATGCGTAATGGAACAAAGGCTCTTCTGAGTCTGATCATTCGCATAGATTAGAGAATATTACACTCCTCATGACTGCTGACTTGATTCAAGGCTCGTTTCCTCAATCCAAACTTGTTTTGATTCCTTTATCATACGCCAAGTGTCCAAATAAAAGCCGAACTGTTTGCTGATCATACAAATCGTACTCTTAGTCTATTTACATGGTTTGCCAGCCATGCTGCGCTGGGACAGTCACAAGTGCGCATTCTTTGCATTAAGCTTGGCATATGAGCATCATGGGAAATTCAAGACGTGATGAAGGTTACATCATATCATCGTATGATTGAACGAGTTCACAAACACAACGGCAAAGCAAATCACAAATAATAATAATAATCTCATTGACATTGACATTTGGCTTGGCAGGCATACAACCACAACCTGCTTGGCATCTTTTGGCACATTCCTTTCGTCTTGTCTCGCGTAAGTGGTAGGTGAGTCCATTCATTTGCAAAACATGAAGTACACCTCCATCTCAAGTCTCGATTCTCGATGCTACTCCAGCTGTACGACTTGGTTAAGGTACACAATGGGCGCTTAGCTTAGCCATGAAATTATGACCAATTTAAATAATTAAAAATGCAATAGTTTTACTACATATTATGCAAGAATGTGAATATGCATTATATTATGGCGTTAGATTACATATGCGAATTGCCAATTGCGATTGCGAATACTGGTGTACTCATCTAACCTTCGACTTGTCCTACTTCCGCTGCGAAGTAATTTCCTGTTCCTTGTGTCATCGCGTCCGTCTTGTGTTTTGTTACCATTCCAGTTTACAACGAAGAGCGATGCTGATCGATTCGTGATCGCACGTGTTCGTGTTGTTGCAGATGCTAATTTTTTGTCTTCTCTCTCATTCGGATATTGACGAAAGTTTAAAAATAGCATTTGACATTTGAAGATCTGCTTGAACTTTAGCCCGCGCCTTGGCTCTTCGCTCTTCTTGCGTAGAAAATCCTGCTGAAAATAATTTAATGTAATTCTGGATCACACAATAATACAGTCAATTTGAGGCCAGGCATAATGGATTTCATTAGCTCGAAAGGTTGAAGGACAAGATCGAGATCGAGTCAAGATGTTTACTTTTATCGAGGACAGGTAAATGAGGTAAACCGAAAGAATTCTTCTCTACTCTGGCACAAATTCGACCTTTCCTCATACATGTGAAAAACCGAATGGGGGAACGCAAGCATAAACGTATGAATGAAACCAAACATGAGTTCGAGTAACTCCGAGTTTCTCGTATGACGTCTAAAGATTCTCAGGAGAAACTGAAGCCAGACTTCCACTCGAACAAGTGGATTCAATTTATTGATCCAACACAAGTAAAACCGTGTTCGTTTGCTCGTGTTCTACTATTCCATGTTCCAGACTTCATGCAGAATTCCTGAACTATGCGCACGAGGCGAATAACCTTTACGTTACGTAAGAATTATAGACAGGGTTGGTTGCATTCAAAGTCAGTATCACAGATTTTTGGCAGTTTTGTTCCTGGTTAAGATTCAAGGCAAGAAAATCTAATTTTAGAGTCTAGATTCGCTTTTGCATCTGCATTCCTTGTAGCCAGCCGTTGCCTCTTTTAGCCTTGACCGAAGTGTACTCATTCAGTTGTGATCTGGGAATCAAATCACAATCACATGAAGATCTTGCTAAACGGTGATGTCCCGATAGTTCAGGTGTGACAAGTGAGCAGAATGTAACAACAAAAAGAACAGCTTTGAATCGCATTCGGTGAGATTTGAAAACAAATAGACTGACTTGACTGTTTTCGCGTTTCTATTTCAATTTCCGAATCGTGAAACGAATCAGTGATGATGAAGTGCACTAATTACCGCGATGGATG
Source organism: Mesaphorura yosii (assembly GCA_009869945.1). NCBI lineage: Eukaryota > Metazoa > Arthropoda > Collembola > Poduromorpha > Tullbergiidae > Mesaphorura > Mesaphorura yosii. The sequence continues at coordinate 269,330 of WIXG01000010.1, read as the reverse complement.
AACAAATATCGGACTCATCTGTTTCAGTTGGAATTACTCTGCTCCCTGAAATCCCGGCAAAGGTAGCCTAAACCGCTGTTGCTTGAAAACTGATAATAATGAATTTCGGGGTCGAGTATCAGGTTCTTTACGAATTCTAAACTGCAGGATCACAAAGAGCTCTGGATATTTGGGGAGTCTGAATCGAAGCGGCGTGTCATTGTCGTTGAGAAGCAAAATGGAAGCTACGGCTTCACTTTACAGGTGAGTACTGCTCGAATAACTGGAACATATTAATTAAAGAGTAAGACTCGAGGACAAAAGCCGTGGCAGGCAAGATAACAAGAACAAATGAAGCTTTTCACATAGGAAATTCTGTTTCCTTTGAGCATAATGAAATGGGCCGTATGAGTGGTGGGAGAGAAAAGAGTTATGAGGAAACTGCGTTTATTGCACCAAGATTTCACATGAGACTAACGATAATATTGCAGACTTCAGGAGGAAGTAGAGAGTCTTGCGAAATTCAATGCAAAGCAAACCATTCTTAATTACACGTCAAATATTGACTGACGGAATTAGACTTTTGCGTTGCTTGTTTTGCAGAGTTATGGTGTCAGGTACAAGCATGGGCACCGTGAAACAGATTTCATAACCTACGTGAATGCCGTGGAGAAGGACGGTTCTTCGTATTCAGCTGGATTGAGAGAAGGTAACTTTGTCACAATAACTGAATCAAGAACCAATATGTTTGATTCAATTTCGATTTTCAGGTGACGTTATCCTGTCAATAAACGGTCAAAACATGGCTCGTGTAGAGCATAAATCATTGGTCAACTTTATTCGCAAGAGTCCAGCGAGTCTCAAAATGGTGGTGGTTTCCGATGAACGCGCTAGAAAGGTAAGAACCTTGAGTAGCTTGACTAGCTTGCAAAGCTGGTAAGAAATGACATTTGTGATCGCCTTGTTAATTGGCTAAATCAGGTTGAGCTGCACATGCGTTACGTGCACTTGCAAAAGAAACTCCAAGACAAACTCAAGGAACTGGACGACCTCAACTGGAAAGAGAAAATGATTCTGACGGGAGTATACAGACAGAACAGTGCCACTGGTTCTCCGCTCGGAGATCTTGGGATGCCTTCAATTTCAGCTGCAGGAACGAGAGCAGTCTCACCTTCTGCGAATCCTGCCGTTGCAGGGGCCACGGAGCGCTCGTCCTCAGGCGGGACAGTTTGCTGCTTCTGCCCACAAGTACGCTCATCGAAATCTAACAACTTACAACAAGCTGAAGAAGCGGAAACAACTGAGATTTCAGGGAACCACAATAGTAATAACACACACGGCTCAATTGGGAAAATACAAGAAAAACGAGCCTCGCAAAAGGAGACTCAAACCGTCAAAATTGTCCGAATCCCGAGCAGTGACAAGAAACCACGTTCAAAATCAATCAAAATATTCGACAAGGAGACTGGAACTTCCTATTACGATTGCTACCGCAAGTGCCAAAGCAGTCGCGAGCTTTCCAATAGCGTGGGAAAGTCACGAAGTCGAAATAACTCAATCGGTGAGACAGTTGATAAAGAAGACGTGACTCCAGCGGGCTTTCATGGAAATCACCGATCGCAATCTCATCACAGAAATGCCGTCTCGGTGAACGCAATTGGCAACAATGGCACTCCGAGCTGCGACCGTGACTCGCTTGGAGTTGGTGTGAAACCGAAATCATGGGACAATGTGATGGTGGGTGGTACCACGAAATCCTTTGGCGGGTACGGATTCGGATTTGGCTACGGGTACTATCCATCGAGAGAAAATTCGACCGAGGGACAGCCAGGAAGAGGGCTCGGGTCCTATCATTATGGCCATCACGTCACTCATCCGCACCATCACAATCATCATAGCCACTGCACACACGCACATTCGCATGGAAATTATTACTACAACGCTAAAAGCAATGGCAGCAATAAACTGCTGACGAAGGATCAGCAGCCGAGCAATCAAAACTCAGCGTACCGCGGAACTCAACCACAAATTCCCATCAACCCGGATCATTTTTATAAGTACAACGCTATTGTCAATCCATACCAGTATCAAGGAACAATTACAAGCACAAGCACGTCAATTGGAATTGAGGCAACTTCAGCACCGGCTTCAGCGGACACGACGAGCCATCATCGCAGCAAGACTCTTCCGGCGTCAAGAAAATCTTCCTCCAACCAACCCATGCCGGATCCATTCAGTACAACCAAGTTGGAGAAGACACTGTCAGATTCCAGTTTAAACAGCGAGCATCACAAAGACTTTCCAAAAACAATAAGCTACTTCAAGCGGTCGGGCGATAACGTACGCTTCTCCAGCGACGAAGAGTTTTACGGAAGTTCGTACAGCAGACGTGCAGCAACGCCGGCGAATGAGAAGGAACACATTTTTGTGTAGAAATCTGTTAAGTTACGTTTTGTGAGTCCTTTATTGCTAAATATTAGTAAGCAAATGCACGGCAGTCAATCGTCAATCGGTTTCGGGTTACTTTTAGGTTGATACTCAACTTTAGAAATTATGGAAATGAAAGTTTCTCATCTTTATTAATCATCTCAATTGTAAACGCTAATGTAATTAAGGTGCTGTACACAAAACGATACGAGTTATTTGTTAACAATTGAGTACAAGTACAAAAAATTGAAATTGTATTTACAAATAGGCTAGTGTGTTAAGTTCTGGAAGACTGGCGTTCTAGTCCTTAGAATTCCATACTGGCATCTGAAAACACATTTTAAAAATTGTTATTACGAATGAATTTGATGCTCATTGCACTAATAAAATCATTTGCAAATGTTCACCTTCTGTTGCAACGCTGCTCTTGGTGACTCTTCGTTTTTTCTCAATTCCTTTGACGAACTCATCGAATATCGTCATAAAAGGCACCAAGGAAGTCTTTTTGTAATCAGTCTGTCCCTTTTGATTCGGATTCTCCTTGTCTCTCTGTCCAATTTCTTCTATCAGCGACCTGTAAATGAAAGCATCACACCGTATTTCATTCATCCTTCACGCCAATCCAAGTGATCCGGCTTTTCAACTTACCCAAGTTGAGGAACGTCGGCAATTCTGAATTCGAACACTTTCTTCGGATCAAATGGGACGCAAACTTGGCCAGTTTTTGGATGAATACAAAATGGAGATTTCAGCAAATGGTTCAACCCTTTTGACACATTAACGTCGAGACGAGGGTAGCAAAACTGGATCAAAATTTCTTGCTTGAGATGTCTTAGAGGCAGGCTCCGTTGGTGCTGTGAAAAAAATTGATTATTAGAAAATACAGCACGGACCACCGCGATTCGAAAAGTACTTTACCTTCTTGAAATACACCTCCATCTCATTCCAGCGCGACTCTGAAGAAGTTATGTTTTTGTTTTTTATAGATTGCTTCAAGTCCTCAGGCAAGGCATCCAAATTTTTATCGTGACTTTTGTCAAACATTTGTTGTTCCTCCACGCATATCGCCTCAAAGTAGTCGCTTATCGTATCTGTCGCACGTCTATTAAAATATGCCTGTCATTTTTAATCACATACAATTAATGTAAAGTTGTACCCATGTAAGGCTTACTGCACGGAAGGATGAATGCGTTCGCCACTAAGTTTCACTTTCTTTGCTTGGTTTTCTCCACCTCGTATCAGTTGCAAGTACTCAGCCACCGCAGATCTGCCGGCTGTGTCAAGTTGTCTCGCGGTCTCATCACACACCCAACAATGGACACCACGACGACCGCTGAACACCCACATTAGTTGCTTAAATCCAAAATCTTCCCTCAAAGCAGCATCCAGAATCTTGACAGCCACGCCAATGAACTTCCAGCACTTCCCACAAACAGTTGCTCCTTCGCAACAAGTTCGAATGTCATCATAATCAGTCAAATCAATATCCAGCACGAACCTGGAGAAAAACGAAACTGCGGTCATCAGCGATCAGGTATATTCCTATTATAGCGACACGTTGCCAAATTCTTCCTTTGCCATTTCCGTTCTTGAAATTGGAAACGCTGTAACTTCTTTTGGAAGCGTTTCCGACACTCGGGACCACTTTTTCTGAACTCAGCATAGTCAAGTTAGTCTATAATATCAGTTTCAGGAAATTTGGCAACTTGTCGCTATAATAGGAATGTTCCAAATTAAATTTCTCAAACTGGTTTAAAGTAATAGCTTCCAGCGTACTCTTTCTCCTCCGGAAGAAATTCGCCGGTTGACGTCCTGTTCTTTGGTTTCTGGTTGTAAATTGCTCCGATGTCAATTTTCTCGGGAACCTTCCGTTTTAAAGCTTGCAGGAATTCCTCTTCGTCTGCGAAAGATTGGTAGCGGATGTAAATGTCCCCAGCAAGCGTAAATGAGAATTCACGGTGAGAAAACGCTTCGGCTGGAAAAATATGGACACAAAACATAAAAAAGCGTTAGCCAGGCAAACACATTGTTGCAAACTTCCATCAGCAAAAGAGCCGGGCAAATCAGACTTCGGTTAAGCTTGCAAAAAGTCAGATTGGAGATACTGGGATTTGAACCCAGGACATCTCGCATGCGAAGCGAGCGCTCTACCACTGAGCTATATCCCCACGTAAGTTAGCTGAATTGAGTTTTTACCACGCTATAATCCAAGCAGTCGGCTGCTTGCATCAAAGTAACTCACCCGCTCATGATTTTGCTGCTAATCTAATGTCTTTTGACTAAACTGGCCACATTTTATTAACGAACCACCCCTATGAACGTACAGAAAGAATGACTCACGTTTTCCGTAGGACAACCAGCGGTACATCAAGTTGGCCGGAAAAAGACGACTGTAGTAAATTGGCAACAAATCTTGCAGCTCACTTGAATTCATTCTGAATCTGAACATAAAAAATGTTGCAAATTAAGCGGAAGCTGGTCACTGGTTCAGAAATGCTTTAGAAGAGCTAAATTGTGCTCATGGAACAATGGAACAATGTACAATCAAAATATCACGGCACGTAATAAAGTGCACAGCAGATCTGAGAGACTCGAATCTTGAGTTGAGGCAAGAGAAAGCGAGCACCAAAATCCCTCGTTTTTGTCATGAACATATGCACTCAGGATATTCCAACCACGAAACAAAGAATTTCTCAAAGCCAAGTGTAATTTACACCAACAACTCAACGAAATCATTTTATTCAATTTTGCGAATAACTGCGCGCAATAATGAAAAGGAAGCAATTATGAGCTATTAGATTGGTAGAAGTTGCGTCATGTTTTAAATGAACATCGAAGAGCAAACACCAAACACAAAGGACGAGTATAACTTGTTCTGCGTAAATAATATCGTAATCGTACTTATTTGAGACAGTTGTGTGTTCAGAGTTCAGATCATTCTTAAAGGCAAGATCATTAAACAAGGCATATCACATTTAGTCGCGAATTCAGAATTTCATGTGCACTCTTCCAAGCTTAAGCCCATCATCGAATCATGGCGAACGACTAATCCATAAAATTAGCAAGATGTCTATGAAGTAAGTTATTCACGTTAAAGCAATTTATTATTCTTTAGTTGTCTTCCTTCCAGTTCGAACGGTTCAGGCAATAACAGCCGAAGTCGCCATTTCGGCCACGCCACAGGTGTTTTCTCCTCTGTAGACTCGATAGTATCCCTGAAATAACACACAGTGTTTAATGATGACAAGGTGAGACGCGAAACAAGGGACTTTTGAAACAGGCGACAGAAAGAATTATTATACAAGTGAAGATACAAGAGACAAGCTTTTGATAACGTATCTACCTGTTCACCAAAAGAATCACCCCATGAATTTTTAATATTCCAAAAGGGCAAGGAAGCATTGAACATTGGATACGCTAGAAATGATAAAAGCAAAAGAAAAATGAGTTCTCAACTAACTTTTTCACCCCAGCTGCCCCACGAGTTCTTGATAATCCAATATGGCATTGTCTTATGTCTAATTGAGGTGGCTGCATGAACATTTTTAAAACAGGTCAGAAAAATGGGCAACGACGTTCCATGCTACCACGCGATGTGCAATGCTAACTAACTTGTAATTTTACTTACTGTGCACTCCATAACCGACAATCAGAACGCCATGGTCCAAATTCTTTGGAGAGCATAAGAACTTCCACGGATGTGACACTCCACCAAAGTAAAACTGCATAGCATTCGCATTGATGCCGATTGAGATGGGTCCATTTTTAATAAGCCACGCTGCCATTTCAGTTTCATTCTTTGGCAGTTCCACAAACCCGGTTACTTTGGCCTCGGCTAATTTTTGAGTGAAATGACACTTGTCATTTTTTCCCTCGTAGGGATATTCACTTTCTGTTTCTAATCCTCCTAGCTTTTCCAACGCCTTGTAAGCGTTCTCTGGTAGTCCACCATTGCAGCCCTCGTCCATGGTATCGCAGTCCACAAGTTCTTTAACGAATAAGAGTAGTGCCTTCAGAATATGTACGATTTCAAGCGTATCATGTGAATGAGTTCGAGTTCCAACCTTGTTCGGAGAAAGACTGCAGGTTCGAATGCTTCAGTGCATACAGGCCTTCAATATTGCCCGTGACAGAAAAGGCCCAGCACGAACCGCACATTCCCTGATTCTTGACAGGGGTAACAATGTTGTAATGCCTCCAGTCGAATTCATCGGGAAGCTTAGCCGGCACTTGGATCTTTGCGTGTTTTCGCTTCATCCTTTGCTTAAGATCTGGTCTCAACCCCAAATGCCTCTTTGTGAACTCCTTCTCCGTCAGATCAGCGAAGATTGTTGCGCCTGTAATTGTAAGAGACGCTCGTAGATGTATTTCGTCCGTGTCTCATATATTGATGTCTTAAAAATTAGTCGCATACCGTAAGTTGCTGTTCCTTGCTCGTTCTCCTGCAGAAGTTTTACTTTTCGCATGTTGTCCTTGAATATGGCGTAACGACGGTTGTATTCTTCTTCAGACTCGTACACTTTGTTGTACTTTTCCACAAAATTTCCAAAGTGATTGTACTCCGGTTCCGTTTCCACACTTGAGAACGTATCAACACCCTGCAGAGAGAAGAACGAAGTTTTCTTTTGACAATTCTCAACGAGTTTCAAGGTGCTGACTGATGACTTACTCTTTTGGCACGAGTGCCTTCCATCATCTCCTCAACTTTTCCGCATCTTGCGTTTCGTACGGTTTTCTGATCCAGCCAGGGCTTTTCATGAATTGTGACATTGCAGTATTGATGATCCTAAAATGTGAACGGGATAAGTTGAATTTTTATTTTATCTACTGTTTATCGAACCAACCGAATTTACTCACTCTTGTCTCATCAATGTCGCATTTGGTCTTATCCAAGCTGGGCTTCTTGCGGCAAGTTGTGTACCCGACTTCAATCACAATATTTGTGAGCACGCCAGACACTAACTGCAAGCCAAGATTAGACATGAGGCAAAGTCATAAATGAACAGACAGCCATTTGAATTCGCGTTACCCACCTGACGATCTGCGTAGACAACGCGAACAAGCTTCTGAGCATGCAGAGCATTGGAGCTTGCATCCACAGAATCGACTGCAAAATCAACTAATTCGGACAATTCTGGAGAATTGGGATCAATCAATTTGCGGCCGCCAATGAGCACGTCATTCTGACCTCCGAGAAGATTTTGTTTCCTCTTTTGTATTTCATTGTCGCTGAACAGCTTCTTGGCGATTTTCTTACTTTGCTTCAGTTTCATGGGCTGGCATTCGCCTTGAGTCAACTTCTTTTGGACGGTTTGCCAGGGTTGCATAAGAACTTTCACATCGCAGATAACGAGTGGCAGGACAACTTTGTCTTTACAAGCTTCTAACGTTGCGTCTGAATTTTCGGGGCAAGTGGACGGGGCAACTTGAAGCTTCAGATGATACAACCAGCCGGACACCGTCTGGAATACAATTTCATTGTTATCATGATCAATGACCACTCTTGTTCGTACTAAGTTGTATTAACTTAACGTTACCTGTTTCTTCGCACTCAAAACTTCAACAAGAATTCGCGCATTGTTGTCTTCATCAATCCTGTCCAATTCATCAAGTGCGAACTTCGCGATGTTTTCAATCGTGCTTTTCCCTTCTTTGGCGTCTTTCAAATTACCGACATTGTTCGAGTCTCTCTTTCGACGGATCTTTGACCCTTCTTGAGTGTCGGAGTTCTCGGTCGGAGGCTGAGGAATCACTTCGTCATCCAAAGAATCATAGTCGTACGAGTCGTTGATAAGCCCGGCATCATTACTCGTTTCTGTCTGCTCACGATTGCATTCAGAATGTACAACTTCTTTACTGTCCAACCATGATTTTTCGACAACATGGAAAACGCAGGTAAAAGTTGGCTTTGACTGGTCGTATTGGCACAAGCCTTCATCTTCGACTTCTTCCTGTTTGCTGCAATTTGTCCATCCAATTTCAAGGTCCAGGATGTATTTTACACCCGCAACAACCTGAAGCGCAAGCACAATCAAGTCAGGCAGGAATTTCAGATAATGATTAATGATTGGACGCTTCCGTCCAGTGGTTGGTTCTTGTACTCACCTGAGACTGCGCTTTTGTGACACGAATGAGCGTCTTCTTTTGACCTGGTTCACTGTCGGATGTCAAGTAATCGGAAAATGCAAACTGGGCCAGGCTATTCACCTTTTCGTTCTTTGGATCAATTTCGAGTGGACAACCAAGGCACGGGGCCACGTCAACGTTTATCGCCGGTTCTTCGACTGGGACTTTATTGTTGTTGGCTGGAATGTTTATTGGTTCATCGCCATAATCGTCTCCAATAAGATCTTCTAGCTCAAATCGCGGTTCCCTGGCTGGATTTTCCCGAATTTCATTGTCATACGTGTCTGCATAAATTGGGACGCCAGCAGATAGCAAGAGCAGGGCTCCCGCAAAGATAAGGTGCCTGAATTCCATTGGACTGTGTAATCTCTGCAAAGTAATCAGAACACATGAAGGATATATCGTCGTTTCGTGGTTTTCTACATCGTATCTTCAAGGAAATTGAAATTTCTAGCTTGAATTCTAGAATCCCCCAATGTCGGTTAAGTAATTAACTGGACGAAGTTAGCTTTTTAGCACTAAAAGACTCACCCGAACTTCGCTGCCAATTCGAATTTACAGTTTCACGAACTGTTATAAAGTAACAAAAGTGTTGAAATCGTGCGCGGAGTTGCCGATTCACATGTTAGCTGTGATGAATATTTAATTAAATTACATGCTTCCTGTGGGTAATTGATGGAAATATAAATAATCAGATTATTCACTAAATGCGTCGCACTTACATGCGCATATTGCATGTGTTCAACGTGTGCGAAGTTACATTACACATCTACAGCGTTTACAGCTGCGCTGTCCCATTCGCGTGTGTTTTGGAAGTCCAGTTAGAATGAATCGATTCTTTGTTGCCTTCTGCGATTGGGGTAGAGAGCAAGAGATCATTCATATATTCTTAACCAACGTATGTTTATTAAGTCATAATAAATATTCTAGTAATAATTGCAAACAAATAAAATTAGGTACAAAATATACAATGACATCATATGGTTCAAGATACAATAGCACTATTTCTAAGACTCGTGTAAAAGTGCGACGGTTTCGACGAACGGAGTTGAATCGCTGTCGTCGTCGACCGTGTGGCACTTCCAGAAGTAGGCTCCCACTTTTGTCGTTTAAAATTAAGGTACACATGGCACGACTCGATTGGAAGGATGCGGGTCTGGGTCTCACTTCTCAGAATGGATAAGAATTCGGGTACATTGCCATCAAGAATCTCCATATTTTCTAGATCCATTTCAATATTCTTCAGAAACGTCACATTCTGATGGCAGCCGACAAATGGGCAGCCGTCACCGCATCCAAAGGAAGTGTCCTGCAAGGAAATTACACAGAACCATTTATATGAATTTCCAGTGCTACAAAACAGCGGGATTTTGACTCAACAATTACCTTAATTATCGATTCACATGAATGCGAAGCGTAATTCTTTCGTGCTCCTTCCAGTCCGTACATATGCCTTGTTCCGTAAACGTAGCGATTCCCATCTTTGTCCCAAGAATGCGTACATTTTCCAGGTGATGAAGTGGCTGACTGACTGTCGGAGATTTCGCAGGCTGACTTCGAGTATTCTTGCTTTAACAAATTAATGCAGTCTTCAACAGAGAGGCCTATGTCCTTCAGAAACAATGTAAATTGGAATCTGGAAGCGTGTGGAAGACGATGGGTTCGACGGAGCGTGGTGTAGTGATTCCTCATACATGGTGGAAAATACTGAGACGCTTCAAAGTCCAGCGTATTCAATGAGATCTTAGTCGCCGCCGGTAGCAATCGACATGGAGTTATCCAACTGTGTCTGCCATCACCAATCATTCCAGCTTGGCCATGAGAATGAAATATGCTTCTTAATCTCTTTGAAACATCAGAAAATCTGGAGTCTTCGTCAAAACTTTTTCTGATCGTTGCACTTTGTCTCATTGTGTGAGTGCTGAATTCTAGAGTTTTGGCAAAGACACAGATCAAGTATTTTGAAAGCTGAGGACAGGTGAGGTAGGCGAATCCACGAGAAAGGTGCACTTCCCGGCTGCGAACCAGCTCCAAAATATGAATGAACGGGACTGCAAGGAGCACAGAATTAATGTTAGGAAAGAAGCCGCAAATTCTCTATCGAAGTGAAAGAAATTGCTTACATTTCAGGATATGAGAATCAACGTGGATGGGACAGATTCTGTTCCCCATATCCTCGTGGTCTGAGTTTTGTAGGGACCTTTGTCGACAGGTTAACAGTTTCCCTGAGACAATCTGTCCCAGGACGCGGTACGTCGCTTCGATGTATTCTGTGCTGGTTTGGTTCTTGGATTTAGTCGCAAAGAACGGCTTGTATTTCTTTAAATGACGAGCGAAAGACTTGACCGAATTTTCCAGTTCATGGGCGGACATATTTTGCAATCTCTTCTCAAAAAGCAAGCGTTCACCATCTTCTACGACTCGTGTCAAAGCAAAATTTGTTATCACAGAGGCTCTATTCATAGAATTATGAATTTTAGACAATTAAAGACACAAATATCAACTTCATCTCAGAAAGATATGTTTACCTCAATGCAAAATGAGACACGCGATCTTTCGGGGTTCCTTCAATTATGCAATCCAGCTGCCAGGATCTCAAGTTACAAATTTGGATGATTTCAGAAAGACGCTTGTCGGAATTATCAAGAATAGCCAACAGAAGTCGGAGTCTGTTTTCCGCAAATTGCTCGAATTTGTATGGTGGAATAGAGCCTTCGGGTGGTTTCAGATAGAACGTCATCTTCTAAACATAAGACGTGACAGCAATCGACGAAAATTCTTCCGTAAGCGCCTATTTTTGCATTGCATGGACACATTAACTACGAAATGTCAGTGTGAAGATCTCGTTACGTAAGGCAGGAGCTGAAATGTTTGCACAACTCCCGAACGAAGCGAGTAGCGATTGCTAAAGTTCATGTAAATAGCACGTAAAAGATACGAGGAAGGTTCCTGGTTTCCAATGACGTCATACTTTCATACACAATTTCTGCACAGAAGAACTGCACGAGCATGATACCCATGCCGCCGCGCTCAAATGTTATTCGCCTAACCTTAATGTCTGATTGTTATGTACACTCGACTGCAGGCTCAGCGCAGCCAAACCAGCACTCTGATGTAGTATTTAGCAGTGCTTTTTTCTCTTGGACGGAATGGAGCATGATTCGCCTTTTCCATACACGTTTGCCCTTTATGGAATGAGTGAGCTGGAAGTGGATTTGGACGGACGGACGAATGGCATCATCTGAATAGGAAAAGACTCAAAAAAAGTCAGTCTCAACAAATCCACGCATCCTACACCAAACCATTGCATTAAATATTAAGCTGTGCACCTTGTACACGTCCAAACTTCAACTCCAAACCTTGTTTGTACATTTGCCTTGTCTGTTTGGAGTTCACGGATCGGTGGTGATTTAGCCACTGGCTAATTTCTCACAATTCAACGAAATGCTACAATATGGAACATCACCATTCCATTAGCAAGGAATTGTTCCAATTCATTTAGTAGGCCTTGGATTCGTGTATCGTTTTGTGGAAATGAACACGACGCGACGCTTTGAAGCTCTGGCTTTTACGCAATGGGGCAGGGGCACTTTGAGAAACTTGACCGTCCGTCCAACGACAAATTTACTTGCATGATAATGCTAATTGTAATTACGTTAATCTAACCCTGATTATGTTCTGTTATGTGGACCTAGGATATTTGTGTTCCTCGTCTGCTGACCAACGACATCAATTTCTTCATTGAAAAAAGTACAGAATGAATTCATTCATATTACGCGTGAAGCAACTTCCAGCTTCCAGTTCCAAAATGCCCGAATGACGATTTAGGAAAATACTACCTTGATGAAATTGTCACCTGAGTTAGGGTACCTGGACATTATTAGCGCGTATTCGTCCCGCATTTTTTGCACTGCCACTAAATAAATGTATTCGTCATTCAAGGGCGTAATGAAACGTAGGCCGGGTGTAAATGACTGTATACCTCAATCAACTTGCCGTAGTCATAATTTCCAGGATGGTATGATGCTGATGAGTAAATAGACGTCATTCCAGTGAACAGCCAATTTCAACAACTGAACCTGATGTCGCATGCGCGACATCTCTCTGCCCAATCTCAAAATTAAAATTGCGATTGCGAAATCCATGAACTGGAATACTTTATCAATTGGTAGCAGCGGGTCTATTTCGCATCGTTTGTAAGCGCAAATCGCAATTAACGTAATAATTCTGAGCCCGTTCTGTTTTCGATGATCGATTCAATCTCACGATCCAACATTTAACCGTGTGATTCGGTTTCCAAACGTTCTTGTTCTTGCAGTTAGCACGTTAATGCTAACTGAACACGTTAAACCGGATACCATCACGGGAAAACAAGTACTCGATGAAAGCATGACGACAGGACCTGAACAAGTTATACTTTAAAGATAGCGGCAGAGGGACGGGGGCTTGATTTCCATTTGAATCATTATACTTGTTCATTGGAAACCTACCATCATGGCAATGGCAGCACAGCGCAAAGTACAGCCACGCAGAGGTTCTTGTTTAAAATGCACAAGATTTTGACAAGAGATGGGAAAAAATCATAGAATGATTTCTGCTGCAGCACTCGCACTTTGCTTAACGCATAAAGACGCTCGCATCCCGCCGTGATCGTCCATCCATCGTCATCGCATCGCTCCTTCTCACTTCTCATCAGCCATATTATAATTTTTGGGAAATTGTGAACATGTACAACACATGCAATTTAGAACAGGTTGTTCGCTGCTAACTGGCAACTGCTAGTATGGTCGTCGACGTACGTGCATGGTTCTGGTTACGGTATGGCTTATGATTCAGATTTCTCACCACCACCACCACTAGCCTGTGTGTAATGCGATGACTCCGACTCTTTACATTCTAACTTTGTGTTTGGATTGGGTCTTGGTGTGTACGTGGACGGACGTGTGGAACAACCTCCCTGAAATATTTCTAATCAAAAAAACTTGTAACAGTAATAACGTAAGCGTTTTGGCTCTTTCTGGTTGCTGCTAATCGGTGATGTATTAACGAAGCTGTGGTAGTGCTGCTCTACGCCTGCTTTGATTAACTAATTGGACATGGACACTGTTGGTTGTTTTGTAGTGGTGTAGTGCTGTGGGCTGGAATTCCAACTTGGAAAGTCGAACACTTGAAAATTAGAACGGTTGTGAACGTGAACACGACGACGCAATTGAGCTGAAGACATGGTCGAAACGGGAACGCGAACGCACTGAAATTTAAGTTGCACAAAAGAGGAGGCCTCTCCCCTTTCATATAAGCGAGTTAATTTTGGTATAAAATATTTCGATGAGGTACAAGTGATTGAGTGCGCTGTGAACTTGGTATGTGCTTCTGGAATAAAGTGCTCTGTCCTCTCTGGAATTCTGTGGTTGTGCAAATCTTATTGAACAATAATTAATGCAAAATTAATATGCAACTAAAGTTTTAAAATTGGTACTACGAATGAACACATCATCGAAAGCTTTACACGAATAATAAATTCAGGGAGATTTACGGGTGTGAAGTTAGCATTAACTAAGGAACTGCTTGGGTGGCATTGATCATCGCCCCAGCATAAATGGCGTCGTCTTCGGCGACAAGCTCACCAAATAGTGGCGGTGCAGATAACAGGACCACTGGCAGCAGTAGCTCGAACGCAAACATAATGGCAGCGTCCACGTCAGACAGTGGAATTGGTGGGAGCATGGATCAGCAAGACTCGCCTCCTCCAGTGCCCGTGCAGAAACCACCACTGACGCAACATAATGAACACAGATCGACTGGAGCTCAGGGATCAAGAGGTCATGGGAATGGGCCACCGAGAGGTGGTACGAGAGAATACTGTCTGCGGTGGAATAATCACCAGCCCAATTTGGTCACATTTTTTGGAAGTCTGCTAAATAAAGAATCAATGGTAGACGTGACCCTTGTTTCTTCGGAAGGGAAGAGATTGCAAGCTCACAAATTAGTTTTGTCCGCGTGCAGTCCATACTTCCAAGTAAGCTCGACCTTTGACCTTTACGTTAGCAGGTATTGTATTAGTCCGTCCGTTGAATCGAGCGTATGACCTTATGCTCTCCTAGTTCGAACATCTTAGGAAACTTCGGATGAACATTTTATTCCCTATTAGTCGGTGGTGGTTATTGCCATTGTGAGTATGACTATAATGCAATGACATCTTAAGCTTGCTGCTTACCAAAGGGAAAGCAATCACCACACAAAGTAATGACGTCGACATGAGAGGAAAAGGTCACGGTTGAGTTATATGAATGAATGAGGCTCCGGCTTCAACCTTGAACCAGGTCTTGAGGTTTTACAGGAAGTTGTCGAGTTCAAGTTCCTATTTTACGATTTACTCCTACCAAGCAAATCATAGGACTCATGTCACAAAAAACGTCTGTCCCCATTTCTCTGGAAAAGACATCATTTACTAATTGAGGCAACTAATGAATGATATTTCATTTTTGCAGCATGTTTTCGAAAACAATCCATGCAAGCACCCGATCGTGATTCTGAAGGATGTCCAATACGCAGACCTTCGAACAATTGTTAGCTTTATTTACAATGGTGAAGTTAATATATCACAAGACAGGATGAACAGCATTCTCTCTGTAAGTCCCTCTGGCACCTTCCTATGTTGTTCAAGTATTGCTATTTGTCATTAATGTCATTTGTTATGTTCCAAATTCAGACCGCAAGCACATTGCAAGTGAAAGGTTTGGCGGAAGTTCCAGCCGATGAGTTGAAGAGAGTTGGCGGGCCCAGCAAATCGAATTCAGTGGAATCCAATGATTCTAGGAACAGGACTCATGTCCCTCCGTTGCACTCTGCCTGGGGATCCGCCGATGCTGACGAAGCCATGTCACATACTGAAATTCCAAGAAAGAAACTTAAGAAAGCTGGCACAAATGGTTAGTTTAAAATGACCTTCTGTCCTCCGCTTGTATATTCATTGGAATGATATGCTATTTTCAGGTGACCATCCAGATGGATCATTTGAATCTGGTGTTGGTGCTTCTATGAGCCGGTCTATTGATGACGGAAATGGAGTTGATACGTTACCCATACCGAGGGGCCCGCCTCCATTAACAGCAGGAACCCAACTGTCACAACATAAGTCTCGAAGTTTGGATACCGGAATGGCAATTAAACGGGAAGAGGGACTGCACATGGATTCGGAACTGGTAAGAATGTGATCCTGGTGCCAAACCCCTTTTGTGAGTCTCGTGCTAATATTCAGTTCGACTAATGTGTTGGAATTTCGCTTGTGCAGAGTTCAGGAGCCTTCTCGGAGAGTCAGACGTACGACGACTCTTCGTTGGGTGCAGACCGGGGTAAGTCATTGATTCGTTGGGTTAGGTTGCTTTCCAAGGCTGTCATTCTACTAGCTCAACACTCATTCTTACTTCCTCAATGAAACTAAGATTGACATGGTTAGACATTGAATCATTGGATCTTCCAAATTTTGTCCTTGATGAAATACCTTGAAATACGACTCAGGGAATTCAGGATTCAGAATTAGTTATATTTAAGCCAGGCAGTGGTAAAAGTGCAGACGAAGACGAAAGTGGACATGGACTTGACACACAGACTCAAAATTGACGTGCAGGCAGGGCTGGACAAGCGACACTTTAATGTTATCCTATTTAAACTTTGATTTTGATTCATTTTGCAGATTTTATTATTTCACCTTCATTTTAAACCGCCTTCCCTTAACTATTTTCAGTTTCTCTTTTAATTTTTGATGAATGTTAGACATTCTTTTATGATTTCTGAATTTATGTTATGTCATTGATTTTATGCTTTTGTTATTGGTCAGGGTATGATCTAGAGCCTCTAGAGATAGCGGATGATGGGAAGAGGGAGGGAGTGTCTGACGAGGAAATTGAATATGATGAGGAGCTCTACGATCATGACAATGACAACTCTGAATTCGACCAATCGTTTCCGACAACTCCATCCGCATCAGTTTACCGTCATTTTACCGCAAGTAATAAAACCCTTTTCAAATTCGATATTTTGTTATGATAGAAAGCTTCTTCTCTCTTCGCATTTTCTTTTCCGTCATTTTCGCAATCGCTTTATGCTGATAAGGAAGCCTGGGGTCTGGGTCTAACGCTGCGGTGCGCTGGCTTGAGCTTAGTCAATTTATTGTTTAAGTTTGCCTAATTTGCAATGTGTGTGTCTTTGAATGCCATTGTTTGATTAGAGAAGCCAATTAACTGTTTTGTTATGTGTTGGCTTTGCGGAAGATGGGCTTCGCTCGTCTCCTATTAGTTTAGTTAACTCATTAGCAATTTATGTGCACATATTTAGAGAAGGGAACAGCAGTCTGTATGAATGGACTCTAAAGCAAGGCATAGGATTTAGAAAATATGGCTAATATTTGGCTATTCGGGTTGTTATGAAGGTCGTAAACGGAAAGTAAAGTACCCGAAATTTCGAGGCCCGGAAGTTAACAGTTCGGTTGCGTCCAGCCAGAAGTATCAACAGGCAATAAATGAGCTTCTGCAGAATCCTTCGCTAACATTTAGGTTTGTCAATGTCATTCCATTCTTGTCCCTGAAAATATTCTCCGCACTAATTCCCAATGTTATCTAATATTAGGGAAGCTGGGGTTAAATACGATTTGAACTCGTCTTCATTATGGTACCATTTCAGGTATTTCATTTTATTCAAATCAGATTTCAAGTTAAAGTCTGTATCGTGAAAAACGTGGAATTAATTCAGTCTCGTGTGGCAATTGCAGAATGAACCATGGGTACCGAAGGAAAGTTCATCATGAGATTAAGAATGACTGAAGTCAAAAGGCATTCCTGAAAGTGGACTTTAATTTCCGATATAAGTTATTGAATAATCAAACAACACGGTGACTTCATTCTATGCGATTATCCAACATTTCCAAAGAATTTGCGAGTCTTCGGATGTATTCCTAGATTACTACTTAAAGATTGGCTAATTTACGGAAAACACATTCGCAATTTAGCCTTACATTACGCTTCAGGAGATTTTGCCTATGAATTTGTACTAGCTCGATATCTTTCTTATAAGTTTATTAGGGCTAATTTACAATCTTATGTACTTGAGACGACACTCGGATTAGTTTAGAATTAGAATTAGACCTGCATTATTGTTAAACTTTTCTAAGCAAGAATGAACCATTTTATTGACTAACTTGTAACCTTTTGTCAGCACTTATGACACATTAAACTTACCTTTACTATAAGAAACATAGAAAATTAGTCATTATTTCATTCCATTGGGTAGGACGTCTGCATTAGGTCGGTTCCGTGGTTTGTCTCGCTTGAACTGAACTGAACTTGTTTGGCTACTTTCTAACTCGATGCTTTCTAAAGAGTGCTGACTGGTCTTTGAAACTTTGGTAGTGTAGAGTAGTTAAGTTTTGTTGGGATATATTCGAGTAATGCTAAACTGACGGATTTTATCATCTACTAGGGCCACCGATTATTGACACGCCAAACACAGGAAGGAAGAGACCAAACAGAATTGATCCGTACTCAGACGAAAAATTCCAAAGCGCAGTTCAATTGATATGCACAGGTCGTGCCTCAATTTTGAAAGCAGCCAAAATATGTGGTATTCCCAAATCTACACTTTACATGCGACTCAAGGAAATTGGAATTTCCTCAACGATGGTGAACCAACAAAATTGGTGCCTACTTTATTTTATTTTTTTACTGCATTATTTCAGTTTTTTTACCTCTAAGATAAATGACCAAGCACTACTAGCTAGGAATGACTTCTGACGAATGACAGCGACTGAGAACACAAAGTGTCTGTTTTCGACATCGCCTTCCCTTCCCACTCAGTACTTTAAAATTACTGATGGTCAACGATACTTTAGGATTCTCTCGTGTTGGGTACAGGATTCTTCATGGCATCTTTGTTTCTCTTGTCTCCTTAGGCGTCTCCGGGCAGGGGAAAAGCCGGCACGGGCGTCTCATCCGGCAGCCCGCCTTAAGAACGAATGAGGGACGGGAACCTAGCGATGTAGCTGTAACTGGTGCTGGAGAATCGGCAGGTGGAGGCATAATTAAGAAGATAGACGCTAAGCAAATTAGGTCACAAAGCCAAGAAGAACTTGAGAGTGTAAATATTACTGGAGAAACCTTACAACGACAGCAATCGATTGTCCCCATTGTGACTGTGAGCGGAAGCTCGCCCACTCCGCCCTCAAGTCCAAATTTGTCACATACAGAAAGTAGTAGTAACACACTAAATTCGGGCGAATCAAGCAAGGCAGCTACGGCACCATCAAGTACCTCACTTCTATCAATCCCGGGGAGCAGCAGCGTCGACGTAGTCGAAGCCGGAAGAAGTAGCAGCAGCGGTAATTCTCTTGTTAAACAGTTGAGCGAAAGCCAAATTCCAACGATGAGTTCAAGCTCGTCGGTGACCGTCCCACTTATCAGAAGACAGTATTCAGAAGGCCAGGCAGCCCAGTTCAGCAGTATTCACGCAGCCAAACTGCTGTATCCCGACATGAAGCCAGGAGACCTTTTCCAAATTATTCCCGCACACGATATTACATTGCAAGAAGGCGAGAACCGCGAAGGTACCTACTTCGTGGACTCCTCTTCGGTCCTACAAATAATTCCTCGAGGCGAAACCGGCAGCAGTAGTTCGAAGCGGAGTTCTCAGCCGAGAGAATTCATCAAGGACATGGAAATAATTCGTAGAGATGTAAAAAGAGAATCCGAGCAGGGTACGAGTTTCGACAGCTCAGCCTCCGTAGACGACTCCATTGAGATTACCTCCGTCGACACTGCATCATCAAGCAGCGGAGTTCAAAGGTCGGGCCACTGTCCAACTCTGCGACCAGGTCCAGCATTGGGCTGCAACTATTGTTGGAACAGTATAGACAAGTGTGGCAGGATTCTCAGGCGGAAGACAAAATTCAGATGCATTGACTGTAACATTAACCTCTGTATAGTGCCGTGCTTCCAAGAATATCACGAGAAAGCAGACAAGAAGAAAGTCAAGCGAAATATTCTACCGAAACCCAGCTCAATGTAATTTCCCTAATTTTGCCCGTTTGGACTCTCGAAGTTGTCGCTTTTGACCATGAGCTTTTTCTGTGCTGTCGATGATCCCAAGGGTTCTAGTGTACGCTTCATGTGATACGTGAAATAGTTAAGGAATTGCTCTCCCTTCCAAATTCAGGAATCAGTGCAAATGGCATTGGCAGGTTTGTTGTGTGCTCTGCTCTGCACTTATTTGGCTAAAGCTTAGCTAAGAGATCTATTTTTTTAAAATTTCATTGTTGGAGTTTGTGCTCTATGCTATCAATGACGTTTGACATGTTTAACAAGAGAGTTGACCTGCTGCTATTAAGCTGCGTGCAAAGATATTATTTCGTTTTAGAGAAATTGACCTCTCGTTGTGCCTTTAAGATTTTTCGTTTTTAAACGCTAGGTTTCGTATTCCATGAAGTTCTCTCTAAAGATTGTATCGCTGCTGCACTGCTCTGCTCAGTGCTATGCTAAATTGCGACGGCTGCTGTAATTAGAATATCGTCGTTGAATAGCAAATAGCAAATAAATAAGGCAAAGCAAAGAGTGAAACTGTTATATTTACTATTATTCTTATATTACATGTTGTTTATGAGGATAAATAGAATTAAGAAGGATTAATGGATTAAAGGGTGAAATGTATTAACTATTTAATCACAATGATCACAAATAATTTAACTAATTAACAATGTAGTAATTAATTCTATTGCATAATTTATTTTCTGTTGACTTTGTGTGTAGATGTTTTGTCAAACGTTTTTAAGCCAACTTTTTGTAGCTATAATGTGTTTAAAATGGCATCACCATTATCAGCATTTTAGTTGGATAATGAATTAAAATTTACATGTATTGACTACGTTCAACATTTATTGGTGTAGTTATTTTACATACTATTAACATTTATTTCTTAACAATTAAATTATTGTTATTTGAAATCAGAAATCGAATTAAATGGAGAAACCAGCACCTTGAGGACTTCTGTGTTATCCTCGTTTTAGAATGCATCGTTCACGTTTCATGCGCGGGGAAAGTGGCAGAAATTAAGGCTGAAAGCGCACCAGGCGCCAAATTAACCCATAACAAGGAGACATCAGAAATGAAAGTCAAAGAAAACATAATTTAATTTGATCGTTACGGAGCTTACAAAGGAGGTTAAATGGGAATGCGTAAATCCGTGTGAAATGTCTTCAAGTTTTTCGCAAAATCGCTTCAAATCTGAATTCCAGCTTGTTTGGATGTTTGGAAGGGAAACAGGGCCGCATTTCACTCCGTGTGAAGCAGTATAAAAATCTACGGAAGTCGGAAGCCTGCTGAGCTGGCTGGCTGAGCTCGCTCCGGATCACGACAAAATTCGAGTCTCTCGTGCAGCAGATCGTGCGCCATATTTTCGATGATGATAGATTAATAGATATTCGTTACAAGCACTGGAAGGTCTGCCACAATGAATCACGAGTGCATCAAATCTGAGTAATTTTGAAGTTAATTTTGAATGCTAATGTTGGAAATGGGAATGGCGGCACAAGGTTTTAACACAAGTCTTCGCCCTCGTCATCGTTGGCGCTCGCATTATTTTCTGATGGTTTATTCTGTGATACTGATTTGTAGCTGGCCGCTGCATTCTCGCGAACTTGTGGCTTCGGAGGCTGGGCAATTCCAGCAGGAAGAGGGAGATCTCTGGCTAATCTAAAAATCACAATGAAATGTTTTAGCGGACCTCCTGCCATCATGTAAATAAACACTGTGTCATTGTCATTTGTCAATAACTCACTTTGCATATTCTACATCCATGTGCTTGATGAAGCCGCTGTTCAGAGCTCTCCTAGCTACGTCTGGATCCTCCTCATCTAAATCACACGAAGAGGATTAGACTCAGGTGATCTCTACCAAACCGGAGTTAAAATTCTGCAGTAACAATAAACTCACCATAGCCTCGCAGAAGCATTTCTAGTGTTTGGATTTCCTCAAGTTCACAACAATTTCCCCATTCTTTAAAGGCTTTTTCTGCTGCAACATAGTCTTCACGAGCTAATTGGACTAGTACAAGTGCAACTGCCAGTCTTCCAACCGCTGGCAAATTCTCTCCTTGTTGATGTAGGCCGATCTCTCGCCTTATTGCATCCGTTGCTTCGTCGAACCTAAATGAAAATTATCTCCCTCAGTATTTTTCCTTAATAAAGTTGAGCTGAAAACTTACTGCCGCAATCGTACGAGCAATCTTGCAACCTTACTGCAAAATTCAGCCGCTTGCCTCGGCCTGTCTTCAATCTATTTGAAAGTCAAACAATGCGTTCTTAATTCTTGTGAATGTTGTCAACTAAAGCCTACGGTAATTTGGCAATGATGCGCACCATTACAACATCTACGCCCCGTCGGTACAGATCCACAGCTCGTTTAGGGTGTTCTGTTTCGATCATTTTCGCTGCTTTGTCCAAGCAAAGTGCTGCAGAATCTGAGTTTCCATTGCTTTGGTATAAATGGCATGCCTGTTCAGCAAAATTTGCAAGCTCCATCGGGTCGCCCAATTCCTTGCATATCAGCGTTCCCTGTTCTAACAACTTTGCCGCTTGGAATAGCCTACAGAATAAAATGCGTCATGAATAGCACAACCAAAAACGGAAAGCCAAAGTTTCTGTAAATCTTACGAATGGCTCTGTTTGTGACAATCAACTGCCTTCAAAAGACACTGCTTGCATTCTTGATATGCCTTTACTGTTTTATAGCAGGTTGCTGAAATGGCACAGAGAGGTTTACTACTTTTAGAGAAAGGTGAGTCTAAAATTAGTTTGATTTTGAAAGATAATGCCAATACGAACCTGCTTTGTTATACTCATCTGCTGCAATTTCGTAGTCAGGTTTCCATTTCAGCAGTGATGTCTTTAGGCTACAATTCAAAGGATAAGTTAACCCTTGTAAGATATTAGACATGGGCTGGTTATTGATTACCTTTTCTCTGCCTGGCGAATATGTTCCAGAGCTTCTTCACTTTTCGAAGTCATGCTTCAGTTAAGTTAACTGGCGCAAGAACTGAACTCGAGAATGTCGGGAAGTACCACTATCGCAACCGTGATAGTCTGGTAATCAGTAATCACAATCCGCCTGATCAAACCATGAGTACTAATAAATTCCTATTGTACAAACGAGAGTTATTACTCAATTCTAATTACTAGTAGTATATTTTTAGAAACTGATTTCGATTGCTGTACTATTCTATTATACAATTGTGCTTCAGCAGAAACTCTGCATCTTCGCTGAACTTATGAGTGCGAGCCCACACACAAAGTCAAGAATGGGTTAGGGTGGTACTTTCACTTTCTGTATCTGCTTTCTCCGTCTGAGATTCCCACACAATAGAACGACGTATACATGTAGCTGATACTCCTCCCTTATGATATGATGGTGTACCGTACATCGTACCTCGCGGGAACCAACAGCCAGCAGCTCGTACTCAATGCACGTTGCAACCAACATGTGATGAACACAACACAATTTACGAAAGCAAAGTAATTTTAGATTCTAGGCAGAGCAGTGTTAAACGGGGTTAAATCTAGAATCTTGGACGTCAGAGAGATTACAATTCGAGGGGGAAAAGTGCACGCTCACCGGTAAAAGTAAGTCGTCTTAAAATTTATTGGCCATTGGCTCCAACTGAACTTACTAAATGCTAATTGAATTGCACGTACATGTTCATTTTCTCATTGCAGCCTTAACGATCTTAAGATTTGTTGCATTGGACGGGGCATAGGAAAGGCACCCCGTGAAACGACATCTTAGGACACCATTAACAGTGAGTGTGTTTGTCTCTATTACATTGCATTAGGGACTTCATTCGTGTGTGGTTAAATCTTCATATTTTTGCTGATGACTGGGCTGATAAGTTCGACCCAAGTGACTAGTACCATCTCTGACAGTTTTCCCGTCTGTTTGTTTAAGTAACTCCGTGCATTTATCTTTGTTATTGTACTTTCTACTACAAATGACGCAAATACTACAAAGATCGTACATTTTCCGGAAACAACCCGACACGGGTTCGGAACAGTAACAACAGGCAAGCACATGTTGAGATGAGAGTCAGAGCCAAGGTGCACATAAAGTCGAAGTTCTGTTTCCCTTTCCCGTGATCGGGCTCTGGCAAATCTCACTTTGGCGTTAGAGTCTTTTGGACGATGTTTTGGTTTCTTCTGCCATAACCCGTGAGTCTTCTTTCTAGAAAACTAGGACAGAAACGAACGGGCGAGTTCACGTTTTCCCATCATAGCAACTCTTTTGACTGTTCTATTGCGAACTCAAGACTTGATAGGTACGTTCGTCTGTTGAAATAGCATAACAGAAAGTGAAAAGATAAGAGTAAAGTAAAAATTTATTAGCAGTACCAACATGTTCCAAGTTTGCTCGCTCGGGCACTTCAAAGCCTGCATCTGATGTTAGTTTATTTGCACCGAGCAGTACTGAAATGTACGCATTTGCAGTTAACCTTGTGCATTTCGAGTCTGGGATCCGAATTTTTCGCATTAGTCTAGGTAGGAGCTCTCAAGAGCCAGGCTGCCAGGACTCGGACTCAGGGACACAGCAGTCATAAGTGTTGAGGAGAGTATTAATATTGTGTAACACTTTAAACAGGAACTTCAGATTGTGAACAAGTGAGCATCGAGAGAGGAAGGAGACGGCACGGGGCGCAGTTCTTCTAGTTCCGTTCCAGCTGCACATTACAAGCGTCATCCAGGCGCAGGGAATTTTTGGCTGTGATCATGTGTGTTATCAGGGAACTCACGGGGAAAGTTCTGGTAAGGTGTGAAAGTTTACACTACACTAGGAACTTATTGCAGTAGTATAGTGTCAATGCCAAGAATTCAATTTATTACGCTATGTAATAACGAATAATGTTAGGGCTCTTGTTGCATTGCATTTACACTACAGTACAATACCCGTACAGTACACGGGGAGGGCCGTAACTGTAATAATCAGACCGTCGGAATTTCCAAAGATGAGAATAGTGAATACTCTAGTCAGGACGGAAAGCATGTACTGTTTACACTTTACTGCTGCTGCTCTCAGGCGTCAGTTCCACGTTGGCGAGTCATGTTATGAGTTGATACGTTGTGTAAGTGACAGTCGTCGCTATTTTGACAGTGAACGATTTGGCATTTTAGTCTGGCTGAAAGTACCATTCTGACCTGCTAAGTCCAATTTTAATCTATGTTTCGTGAATCGTACGCGTTCGTTGGCGAGACGTGTGGGTTGGAGTTGGCCAAGTTGGGATGAACATTCAGCATTCGAAAGGAATACGGTAATTCAGAATTTCTGAAGTTCCAAAACATAGCAAGCTTGAACTTGATAATTTAAAGTTACGTTGTTTACGAACGCTGACACGAGTCCAGAATTCGGAATAATGTTTCGCTTCGTCATTCTGTTTAGATAGTCGAGAGTTGAAGTTCAGTCCGAAGAGTCGTAAAAGTAAAGACAGCAAGCAGGATTAAAATTTAAAACTTTCAGTAGAGAGCTGGCGAAATTGCGTCAGAATTGCTAATGAGATCAGTCAGCACATGGCAACTTGCGAGTAGTCGTAGTCAACAAATATCGAGACTCAATCATCATCAGGCATCTCGTTGGCTCACCATTCGCTATTCGTATGTTTGTCTCGATTGTGGGTGTGGTACATCATAACATATCTTTATAAATCATTGATGAACACAGGCAAAAAATAGAGCAAACAATTCGAGGAATTATGGAAGAATTTTCCTGGTTGGCTTTCCTTCGCACGCGCGCGGCACTGACGGACTACGGATAATAGGTCAGGTGCACAAATAGCCTTCGTACGTCTTACTCGTGCCGTGCATTCCTCGCAGCAGGCGCGAACTATGACAATAGGAAAGATGTGAGGACATACGCAGACGAAGACGAAGGTGGCTCGTGGCTCTGAGTTCCTACGAACATGTGTTGGTTACGTCCGTTCGTCGTGGGTTACGAGCTAGAAGTGTGCTGCCTATGCCTGTTTAAAAGCGCAGGTAGCTGAGATGCTCAACTTTGACATTTTAAACGTACACTGCTGTCTAGTAGGCGCTTGCTCAGGCGTTAGGCTGGGAATAAATAGCATCGTCGCGTACGACACGCGTGTGCCAAGGGAAAAGTTCGTACGTAAACAGCTAATGCAATAATAATAGACACAGACAGTCGTAATCATCTCTGATGTGAATTGAATGCGAACGACGACATTGGAACAGCAGCCAACTGTGAGCACAACACAAAACTTTTTAATTTTGTCGTTGATTCATCCTATTAGCTCTGACAATGTTTCCGGATCACACACGCGTCAATTGTTTTCAAAAACTTTTCGCCTTTCCTTTGTGTACTCCGCAATGACGTAATTTGAACTTGACATTTCATCTTACTCCTATTATTTATAGAGTCTTTTACGTAATATCATTAAATCATAATAAGAGCAGGTGAATGTTTTCCTCCTTTGAGGAGATTTTTATCCTTTTATTCCCAGCATTACCATTCTACCAGAAATTGTACTTTGAACGCTAACATAACCTTAAGTTTTAATTTCCGTTCGCCATGGAACGGGCAAAAGAAGCTACCGTTTTCGTTGGCTTCTGGAGGAAAGAATGAGAAGACTGCTCCTTGTTAAGTATTAGTTCCAGGATTCCAGTTGGCGCGATGAAAGTTGCTCATCGACTGTCTCGCCAATTGTATGATTTTTTTCTTGTACTTTAGGTAGCCAAGTTTTGAACTTCGGACAAGGTCCCCTCAGCTCCTCTCAACGAAGGAAATGTAGCCAAGAAATGGAGAGTCCCGAATGTGAATGCATTACAACATTCATCTGATCTGAGCACTCCTGCAAATATCAAAATTTCGACGCCAAAGGAGGCAAACTTGGCAGCCAACAAGGGACCACAAACACTTGGAGCCATGGCGCTCCAAAATCTACATGAGATGATAAGAAATCTATCTTCCTATATTAAGGTACGTCGGACATCCAGTCGTTTTGGTGTTGGGTGAGTTCTTTAGTTGAGTCATCTACATTTGCCTTTCGCTTTTGATTTTCAGAGTTTAGAAGTGTTGTGTGAAAGTGGTGTGAGATTAGCGAAAAACTTCGAACGTTTGCTGTCCCCGGGACCAGTCGTAATCAGCGGTGGCGTGGCGTCAGGGACGTCAGCACAGGCTCAAGCACAGCATCACCTGGACAGTGATGTATTGACGCAGTCAGTAGCAACGTGGGAGTTAGCGCACAAAATTGCCACTGCGGATGCGAATGCACTGATCTCCGAGCTCCTACCTTTGCTACAAAGCACAGTTGAAAATTGCATGAGTGATCCCACTTCCTTTCACTCCACGGGCACATATGAGGTAAATTCTTGGAATTGAATCTCGTGCCAACTCGAATTTGGAGTTAAACTTTCATTTCTCTTGTCGATTTGAAGGTGTTCCGGTCGTGCTTCTCAGCGTTCTTTCAAATTCAATGGAGATTTTGCTCTTTGTACATTCAATGCACATCATCTCAAGGAGGGTCAGGACACAGTCATAGCGGCGGCGGATATTTTTCCAGAAGCCCTCCTGATACTCATCTTGCTCGTTCACCAACTGGAGCTTCTTTTAGTTCCGGCTCTTCCGGAGACAGGAGAGAAAGCACGGAGAGCTGTATGAGTAGCTTTAGTTTACCTCGAAGCAGTATTTCCGGTTTATCAGCGTTATCTTCCCGGAGCACTTCACCTTCCCCGGGCTCTCATCACAGTCATTTTGGGCATTCAAGGACAAGAAGGTCAAGGTGAGCTGAACATGGCAAAGACTGATTTTCACGATTTTCTAAAGGCGTTCATTTTGGGCTTTTTTTTGTTATTTTACAGCCCTTCCGTACAATTCACGCCATCCCAATCCCAGCCACCATCTCCTATGTATCTCCCTAGTGGGGAAGGCTCATCGATATATCCGTACTTGTTCCGTAGGTGGTCAGCTCATACTCATAATTATAGTAGCAATCCTGGAAGCGTAGTAACTGGACAAAGCACAAGTGGCAACATTTCTGCCTATTCAAGTGGTGGGTCTGGTGGGAGCAGTGGAAGTGGAAGCAACATCGGATTCAATCCGATTGGGTTTAATCGAAGATGGTCAGTACCTGCAGCCTGCCACAATCAGGGGACTAGCTCAGGAGGTGGGATATTTTGTTTTTACCTTTTTTGACTCCGCTGAATATGATTTGTTTTGCCTCTCTTAGTTAATTTTTAAATACTTTACCTAGTATTAGAGTATGTAATAGATTCAAGCCGGAGGACGGACGCCGCGGGTGAAGGCTACGACTACGGCTTACTGGACGCAATAAATTTACTGTCTCTGAAGCCACCATCTCCGGCAGCCATTTGCATTGAAGAATCGGAAGAGTTTATAACTGAACAATCAACCGCACTGTGGCCACCATCTGAGACCATGCCAGGTGATTTTCTTGTATTGTGTTTATTAACTTACGAGATTAAAGCTGTAACTTCAATGTTCGTGCTCATGCCAAACAGGAGTTGTGCTTACAACGTGTGGGACCGAGTCAGACTCATTTCTAAGGATGGAAGATATTCAAGAGGCGGCAGATCAACAGACTCTACGAGTGCCACTTGAGGGCGTTGATCAGCCTGTCGCTCCAACGAACCCAAGCCAACTGGGCCCACATTCATTTGGAAGTGGGACTGTTTCGTCAAGCCATCATCCACTTCCTGGAGAATACTCATTATTTGGACCGTCATCCGGGCAGTCAGGACCTGGGGGACATTTTGGCTCTTAATTTATTGTTGTGCGTTGACCAAGTTGGCTTGTGGTCTAAAAGTGTTGTGAGTATTTCCCTTTTTGTCTTGTCATTTCCTTAACTTTAGAGACGTAGAAATTATATTCATTTGGTGATTCCTTTATCATGTTTGTCTTTTAATATTCTCAATGTTAATGTTGTGATTAGGCGTATTCACGTGATTAGAATGTATCACACTTTGAAACGTAGAAGTAGGCGTGTGGCAATGTTGTCTACACTTTCACGTACGAATCAAAAATGAACTAGTATCTGTCACGCCTAACTATACGTGTTTCAAGCTAAGTTTTAACCTTGTGAACGCTGAACGTTCCAAGAATGTATTGTTGATCAATATAGTCTTGGTTCTATTTTGTTTATAGGGAGCTTAAGAATCATTGTTAAGAGAGGAGCTGGTTTCCTTTTTACAAATCGAACTTTCTTTAAATCCACGTTTCTAACACGTCACGTTTCGTATTTCGTTTCGATAGCGAGAACCCTGGTGGTTTACACTTTATAAAATGCTCAGCAACTTAGTCTCTCCAGCGCTGGGCACTTTTCTAATAACTCTAACCGACGCAGAGCATCCGGTTATTGCCTAAAAACAGTTTATGAAGTTACCACAAATTGTCATTTTGGAATCTCAACCGTGTACCTTTGCAAATGCTTTAAAATTTAACTAAACTGAAAAATGTGTGCTCGGTCTTTTCATTTGAGGGAATACCGTCAAGTTAGATAGTATTATGATTTTCAATTGTGCGACCTGATGAGATTACTCATTCTTGTCCAATCCAACTAGGAAATTCTGAGAGGAATTTACTTTTAGCAATCTTGGAACTTGGAACTGTGTTCTTGGACTACTATTTTTGTTTCTAAACAATCGGTACAAGGAAGTATTTTTAAAATATCACTTCTGTGCTCTTTACTCTCCCATGTCCTGTGTTAATAAAAGTACGAAGAACAATACCAGCGTAAATTAGAGATAATTCACATGATATGATTTATTCATGTGCGTATTATCGTGAAACTTCTAATTACAAGTGTACAAATTCACGCGCGGCGCGGGCAGCGTCTAAAATTTCAATGGTTGACTGACTACGGCTTAACTACAAGTGGTAAATGAAGAGAGAGAATTCCTGTGGCAGGATCATATTCAGCACGACACTTTTCCTGATGAAAGTCCAACGGTAAGAAGATATCAAGCGAACCAACTGGACTTTCGACTATGAGTCTGTCAGCTCCAATTGTGAAGGAGAGTTTCTTTGGGTTGCGCTGCAAGAAAATGATATAAAGTGTTCCTTTAGCAGTTTAAACAGTTAAATTAACCGTGCACCTTACCAGGTTTGGGATATTGACGACAGCCGTGGCCAGTTCCTCAGAATGCTGTGTGACGACACAGTTGAGGTGAGAATCCTTCGTTGCGATCACTTCTTGCACAAGTCGTTTTGTTGTCACTGGCTCGAGCAAGGGCTTCTCATCGGTCTCGTCGACCTCCATTGCCATTGCAGTACTATCACCAAGTAATACAGAGTTGCTCGTAGTGGATGGTAGTTTCTTCGGGAATGGACTAGCACCACTGCCTGCCGCCGCCTTCGTCGAATCACCTCTCTCATGAACTTCAAGTATCCCAGCCTTTGATCTGACAAACTGTGGTTGTAGCTTTCCCATCACCTTCTTGTTCCGCAGAACTTTATAATCACGATCGAGTGTAACTTTATGCTTGGCCTCAACACCCTCAATTGCAACTACGATGAAAAACTCTCGATGAATATCCGAGGTAAGGAATTTGCGAGTGTAAAATGAAGCATTCATAATTACATCGACGGCGAAACCAGCTGAACCGCCTGAGATAAATAAAATCCACTTAGAAAGAAATTAATAGATGGAAATGATATCAGTACTCAAATCGAGTCCAAGGTACCTGAATCTGTTACGACACTCTTCTCTCCAATACTGATTGGAATTCTGATGTCGTCAATTTCATTATCTGAGCCCGAAGTTAGTATCTGTCGTAATTCTTCGTCCGAGTAGTAAAGCTGTGGCTCTGGGACATCATCAGAGTGGCAGAAGTTAATAAAGAACTTCTTGCCAGTACTTGTATCTTTCGTTTTTACACAACTTCCTGAAAATGAAGATTAAAATGAAGTTCGAACAGTTTCAAACAGGGATTTGTGTAGGATTCCTTCTCGAATTCTTCCCTACCAGGCTTTGGGATGATAAATTTGCATTGTGAAGCTTCCTTCTTTTGACTTGGCGTGATGATTGGAATTGTGTCTGCCTGACTTCGTGGTTTGAGCCACCCGAGACCCTGCGAACAAATGTTAAATGTAATTTCTAGTATTAAATATTCTCCCAGTCGGGCGCCTACCTCACTTTCTTCTTCACCACCTCCGCTACCAGCAGCGTCCAGCGAGAGCCCATTAATGAGAAACTTGCTATGAAACTTGGATTCGTCGACGTCGAGGAAGTTGTCCATTTGTACGCTTTTATGGTCAGATCAGATCACCACGCGCAAAAATTACTCGATTAAGAATCTTATGCATAAGCGAAATTATGAATAGGTAGCAAATCAGTCAAAATTTATCACTGGTGGAGAATCAGAAGGACAGACTGTGACAGTACGATGAGAGACTAATGGAGTTTATCGAAAATTCCCGAGTTTAACAAATGACCTGTGCGTATTTCTTTTGTTGATTTTGCCAGGAGCTCATTCGAATTCTCGTCCTCTGCGAATCTGAACTGAAAGAACCACAAACCACGGCCTGCTATGAAAAAATACGCATGTCTCAAATTCCCACACATTCGACCAGGAGATGAATCATTTCTAGATGGGTTCTTGGATCGAGCTCCTCGGCACCGCCGCCTTGGAGACGTGTATCCCCCGTCCCATGTCAGGATCTTCGTGATCATCTTCATGTCCACTAGTAGTAGTTACTAAGGGGAATTTCAGGCACTGCATCAGCACAGGCCGGGCCCTCCAAACTCGCCACCATCAAATGAAGTCACTCGTCATTTGTCTTCTGCTGGGCACGAGTTCACAGCAGCAGCCCAAAATTGGGTCTTGCACCTGTCCACGACGTTTTACACAAAATTCTAGACTTTGCACATTGTCTATCTCACCATCTTGTCAAAATTCAAGCAGGGAGCTTCAGCACGCTAGTATGAATCGATAATGGCTACCGGTATGGAAAACGACGACGAAAGCACTACGTCAATGCGACCACACTCTGATGTCTACACTGATGATGCTCCAACCGGAAAGCTTCCCGCAGCCGCCATTTCTGATGCTTCAGATCTACTGCATGCTGTTGATACTAATCAGAATATCATTGAACCTGGGGCTGGAGCACTTGTTTTGGGATCTGACACCTCGCTGAAAGATCAACATGACGGCAGCAACTCCGAATTGCGATTGTCTGAGGTACATGAAAAAAGAAGCTTCTTACGAAATGCGACCCAAACGGATTCTTTCAATGTGATTCTAGACATTTACTCCTGAAGTCGAACCCGAAACTGGCTATGAAGGCGGAGGCGGCCAATACTCAACCACTACAAATGAGCCAAATTATTTGACTCACCCCGAAGACTTGACCGATCCCAAAATTTACACCATTCAATCTTGGCCAGGTTGCAGAGGTGGGATCAGCCTTGCTTCAACGGTTTGGTACCAGACTGCATATCCAGCCAGTATTAGTAGAAATCCATCTGAAGAAACCCTGTGCGAACTCTATCGTTCGACTACCTCCTCCGCCTACATCTCAGAATACGAACTTCCGGCTCACGACGCTCCCGAGGTCGAGACATCACATGATCTGGCCTCCACTTTTACGAGCAATGACCTGGATTTGAGGATCCAACAACAAAATGCGTTTCCAATTTGGAATTTGAGCCAGTCATCCAGCTTGCAGTTTGTGGGAAGTTTCGCAGAGGAGCAGCAGCAGGCGGCAGCTCGAAGCAGCAGCAGCGAAGATGAATTCTGTGGTTTTGTGGCCGAGAACAATGCTGCAAAACATTCAAATTCGTACCCATACGTGGGCGAAATTCCGGATTTCGCGTTGGCCATAGTTTACCATTTCCCATCAACCAGTTTGCTGGAAGTTTCTTTCGCTGGTGATGAGAACGACGAATTTGATCTGGTAGAAGAAAGGTACAATGACAGGGAGCGGCATCACACTGACGAGCAGCCAGCTGAAGAATCAGTACTACATCCACAGTACTACGTACCTGAGCACGATCACGACCACGATCATTGCGGAAATGGCGAGGCGGCTGCAACTGCGAGTCCCGAACGAGGGCTGTCGATAGAGGCAGTTGCTGGTTCAATGCCTGAAACTCCAACAACAACTTATGAAGACTACCAACCTCAGACTGAATCCGCCGCGACCAGAGAGGTTGGAATTGGAACCGAAGCCACATTTGACGAGTACGAGTATGGAACTGCTCCAACTGATCCAGAGCCGAACATTACACGCAGAGTCGGAGTCAGCCCACGTCGGTATCAAATGAGACTTCCAGAGTTGGTTTATCATTATGGCGATCTACTCACCTTTTATGGCCACGACACGATGCACATGAAGAATGTGCAAAATTGTCAAGAGATTTCTTCGGCTTTGGCCACAGGGTTTGGAAATGAAACCACCACGTTGGATAACGCTGGTATCGACGAATGTGGGACGCTTGTGAATCAAAACGCAGGGAAGTTTCCAGAACTTGAACTAATTCTACCTGCTGGCCAACGCGAAGTTGACCCTGAAAACGACTGGCTCACAGATGTTGAAGTGCTTCATGAAAACGAGGACGCTGAAAGCAGTGAATTTCCAGTTGTCGGTTACATCGCAATGCGATACAAAAGCGACGACAATCAACTGGATCTGCAGTCGCTTTCTGAAATTCGCAATCAAATCTTCCTCAACGTTCTAACTGAACCGCTTCAAGCCAGCGCATCGGGCAGAGAAACGCGCCAGAGTTATGGAGGCACTGATAACCAAAAGAATAATTCAGAAAATGAACATGAATTCGAACCGACAAATGAGCTGCTGGAAGACAGAATTCGTCACATGCACCAACTTATGAGCCGTCTGGACTCGGCAATGCAGCGTTTAAGATTGATACAAGGGCCATCTTCAAGTTCAAGCGAAACTGAACATCGGATGGGCGAGGAACAGGGGCAGTCTTCAGTGGAAGTTGCAGTGCCAGTGGCAGGCCCTTCAAATGAAGGACTACCAGGCAATTTTATCGTTGAGACAGCATCCCCAACCCCACCCACCTCAACGATAACTTTATCTGCAATTCAACGAAGTTTAATGACACAAATGAGTCAACTAAATCTGTTACGTCAAAGGCTCTTAGCTTTTGTTAGCAATTACAGCGCGGGCAGCAGCAGTGATAACTCTACGTCTACAGCCGGCGGTGACGCTGACATTTCGTCGGGCACGTCGTCCGAAAGTTCGGCCACGGAACCCGAATCATCAACTTCAACCAGCTCGTCCGAAAATGAAAGCACTGAAACTGAGGATCAGCCCACGGCCGAGAACGCAAATACGAGTGCCTATTTCGATGCTGCTGCCGCTGCCAGTGCAGCAGCAGCAGACAACTCGTTCACCCTTCGACCTCGCCCGCCAAACGGCCATCGCTACACTGTTTCAGAGTTCGGACTGAAAGGGCGAAGAATGGCACTCATGTCACAACCAGCCTGGATGCCAAAATACGCCCATCGACTTAGTTTTATCTTGTCCCAATACATCGCTCGAAGGGAAACGGCTGGATTCACACCTGACTCCACCTTTTCAGTTTTTGCTCCTTGTCCTGAAGAATCGACCTCGAGCACTTCAACGAGCTCTTCCAGCTCGGACTCGTCTGACTCTGAGCCACGGTGGAGAAAGAAGAGGAAAAAGGCCACGTTCAAGCATCCATTCAACATAATTCGGCGGGCTCATTTTTGGCGAAGGGGCAGAGTTGTCAGAAGACGGCGAATTTCAGGAATTTCTCAAAACGCCGCGATCACGAGACTCACAACAGGCAGTAACGCCAATGTAGTCCAACATCAGCATCCTCTTCCAGATTCTTCACCGTCGCGTCCAATTTCACCTAGACCAGTGTCTGAATCTCCTCTTGTTCAGAAGCAAACGAGCTGCCTGGAACTACACGTACAGCCCGATGCAAACAACAATGATGACGAGCCCCAAACGATCAGCCTGCATCGAATTTGGAGTGAAGTCTTACAAGGAGATGGAAGCCGAACAACTCAACTTGTGCTCCCTCGTCGGGTGGGGAGATCTCTTTCGCCATCGGTCGATTCCATTGAGCTCTCCCGGAGACGAATTGTGGCGCAAGCCACGGAAAGAAGGAGGCAGAGACCCTTCTACGTCAAAATTTTAAGATTTCTCATTTGTAAAAGGCGCTCGCACTCACCATGACCATGACTTATTGATCATTTTACTGAGCTGACTCTGAAACTCTCCCAATAAATTCTTTATCTTAACTGTTCAAACTAAAAAACGAAGACATCGTGTTCTCGCAAAAAATGCATGTAATTGAACAAAGGCTTATTTTAGAACGAAGCATTTGTGAAAATATAAAAACCCGCAATGAAACCAAAAGCATATGGTTTCAAACCGGTTTGATTTCGCAAGTGTAGCATGTGCACTTTTGCAAGAATTCGGCCGCTGAACTGTATGAAGCAATACACAAATAAATTGCAGGTGCAGGTGGTTGTTGAATTTGACAATTGAATGTAGACTGTGTCAGTGTACCAGGCCACAACAACCACTGTAGTTTAGTAGCATTGAATTTTAATTCATTTAATCAGAACACTAATCCATCGGGATGAATTAGAGAAGCGCTATCAACGCCGAAGTTTAGCTTGAGGTAAGTCAGCAGGCATTTCTGAAATATTAGGAGCCGTCACCCGAAGACGTGCGGCGCGTGCAGTACTCTCCCATGCACTCCTTGCGTCCGTCAGCCGAGAACGTCGACGTTCTCGGCTGACGCAGGACAGAATACAGAACTAACAGAACTTTTGTTTTGTTTTTAAGAGTAACAAGTGCGGTCTGAATGGCTCAAGCAATGGAGCTCGACGAACCCCAGGAAGCAAATCTCTGTACTGAATGTGAGGAGCTTCCTGGACCAGGAGAAATTCGTAGATTAAAGAAGTTCTTCTGCAGGTAACACCCAGGCTAATTTTGAACAAATAAAATCTCGTATTAATTGTGTGATTCGATTTTGTGCAGCAAATGCTGGATCCATCATTGCAACTTTCGTTTCCGGAAACGACTTTATGAACTAGGAAAGCCTCAAAAAGGTCTGGTGGCCACATCTTCGGTAGGTTCATCAATGCAATCAGTGGATTCTGGCGCTACTATCTCAGGACGATCGAGTTTTCGTCTGGAAAATGTGATAGTTGATTATGACGCTGCCTCCGAGCACTCCATCGCCCTCCTTTATTTAATACGTGACGCTATTGTGGATAACTTAGAAGTTCTTTCAACCACCGATCGTCCGAAGACACTGCCATTTCCGTTTACTTTTACAATTTTATTTATCTCAGGTAAGTACACCAGGTAATGGTCTTCTCCAATCTCCAATTTCTCTTCATTCAATGGTTCTATTTTCAGCCGGTGTTCACGAGAACGGGGAAATCAATCTCAACAAGAAAGAAAATATTCGAGTGAAGAATTTTGAAAGACTAAAATCTATGTATAAGGAAACGAAGACCCTTCCTCGTGTGACAGACTACTTTCCATCCTTTCTTGTGTCCAGCATTGAAGAAAGTTTAACAATTGCGAAGGATATTACATCTGAATTCAATCTTATTGACTTAAGCAATCAGGTTGACGCACAGCTGTCGTTTCCTTTAAATGCACACCAGCATGAGAAATTGGTTTCAGTGATAGAAGATCTTAGGACCAAGACATCTAGAATTGATTTACTCCAGATACTAAGGTAGATGGACTGAGATAATGTTTAATTCAACCGGAACATTTCAACACTAGTAAAATAATGCATTAATTTTAGGCACAATCTGATGGAAGCGATTGCTGCACGAATAGGTTCAACGAAAGTGCTGCT
Source organism: Mesaphorura yosii (assembly GCA_009869945.1). Lineage (NCBI taxonomy): Eukaryota > Metazoa > Arthropoda > Collembola > Poduromorpha > Tullbergiidae > Mesaphorura > Mesaphorura yosii. The sequence goes on along the minus strand of WIXG01000010.1, from coordinate 232,916 downwards.
TGTGGAAGACCAAACTAATCTTGCCGTGAAAATGTTTGCTCTGATGTCCATTGGTCGTGGTGCTCAACTTGCTGACCAAATGGCAAGATTTGATTTCTTATATGAACCAAACAGTTACGATTGATGTGCGGATTACATCCTCCATTTTTGATTCAGGACTTTGTGACTGATGGGGACCATGCTGTATTTGCAAAGCCACTGATGGACTTATCTTCTGACGACTTGAGAGACTACATGAGATGCATGCAGCTGATCGAAATGTCACATGTAGAGGTTAGCAAATGCTGCAGCTTAAATACCCTTCTCAAGTGGGTGCAGCATCTTATTACTGACAACTAGTTGTCTCTAATTTTACAGCCGGATGTAAGGAATATTGACAATATCAAGTCACAGTGCGAAGATTTCGTCAAAGGTCTGCAAAAAGATTATCCTGCGACTGTGCCAACTTTGACGAGAATAGGAGGCAAGCTCGAGCGAACTTCATGTGGAGGGCCTCGAGATTCAGATGCGGAACATGCAGAAACAAAGTCCTGTCGTCTTTGTAAGGTTAGTTGGAGTTGCACCTTCCCATTACGCTTAAGTTTATCTTGCTCTCATGTTTGTCAACTTCTGATTGACATTGTTTTACTATGCTTCATAGAATGCACTAGATTATGACAAGTCTCAACCAATCGAAGCGAAATCTTTATGCTATGCTTGTTCTCGTATCATTCAGGAGATGGTAGGTGATTTCTACTATATTTATCTCTGCTTAGTTGTTTGCTATAAAATGCCAATGATGTTTACAGAAAACTCCGACCCTCCTTCTAGAAATGCTAAAGGAGCAGCCTCACCATTAATCACGAAGTAAAATGACCTGGCCGGAGCGAATTGCTGAGGCAGCCTGAACATGTGATTAAATTCTTAATTTCAGCGGTGTCGATCTTTCTTTTATGCTGTGTGACCAGAATTCTAATCAAAGCTGTTTTAATGAAAGTATTGAATAAATGTTCCAAGATCAAACACCGAATTCTAGAAAACGAGCAGAAAGTTTCTTTTATTCTTATTGTCTTTTTCATCATCAACATGAAAATGCTTAAGTATGTCTAAGTAGTTTTAAGATTGAATTACATTTATTTTAACAGAACAGCAAAGGGAGAAACAAGAACAACACTTCAAACACGAAAGTGATCACAATAAAGAATTCTTAACATAAGGTAGTAAATGTCTTTTTATTTGAAAGATCAAACGCATCAACATCAGCATCAAGAAGAGTCAAGAAACTATAAAATAAGCAACTTTCATCAACAGAACATCGAATGTACATTTGAATCAGTAAATTAGAAGATGTAAAACCCAAAATAAAGGATTCGCGAATAAATTTTTACATTTAAAATGAAAGAAGAAAGAAAGCATTCATAAGGAGCAACCGAACAATCCTTCAAACTAATAGAATTACTCTAATTTGCTAATTATCATAATTATTTATATTTACATTAATTTCAACTTACTCATTCGATAATTCCTCTTTCTATTTGAAATTTATTCGAAAACGCTTAACGCCCAAGAATATTTCAAAGTAATGCGTCTAGATTGTGTCCTTAAGAGCAATGGAGCGTAAGGCTGCTTAATTAGTACGCACAATAATCGTATAGGCTCTGCTTGATGACTGGCCTTTTTCTGTCTACACAAGAAAGAGACCAAGATAAGAGTTGAAGCTGGGTCTTTAATTCTTACTTGTTATCGTCGTTATGATATGTGGTCATTTTCATAACAGCATGATAAATTCTGTTGATCTTAAGAGTTTAGTTACATTAAAACCAGAGATATTTTTCCGAAATATCACATCAGAACATTGCGTGATTCTTGCTCTTAATGTATTCTACAGTATCTTTTTAACTTACCACAGATTAATTGATTCCCTACGTATACAAGATTTGGGCCTTGGTTCAGCAGCCAGCAGCAGCGAATGATAAGTTTATTAACAAAGTAATCAGTAATCAGTAGGAATTAATAGAGTTCTGTACTGCGCGCTGTCCTCTTAAAGAAATGTGGTCTGAGTTTAATTTGATCCGTTGGGTCCATGATCATGCTTTAATTTCCACAACGCCTAACGCAGGATTCCAATCTCCAAACGTTCAAGTTAAGAAGTGATAAACTTTAGTCATCTGCAGGCTCGACCCAGTCTTCTGATGCCCATGCGGGCATTCTTGTCTTGAAGCACCAGCCTGGTCCCTGTGGATAAGAAGAGCACACATCCAATTAGAAAACATGCTCGTAGTGATTTCGGCATTTCGAAGATATTAACTCCGTGATAGTGCTAGTGCACAAACTTTTCGAAGACGACAGACAAGGCAAGACGCAAACTTTGCAACTCTGAACTCTTTACGCATCACGGAGATACAAACTCGAAACGAGAAACCGAATAGTTCTCATTTAGTTACGGAGAGTGGAACCGAAACCGAAACTAAACTCCGTCCCAAATGATAATGCATTCTCATCAGAGCTCCTGTTGCTATCTGCCATCTCGAAACTCGGAGATTGAAAGTTATGTTATGGCACGGGACGCAAGAAGAAAAATGAAGACATGGTGCTCGAGACAGACGTGCTTGTTGCGCATTAGTCTCAGGCCATATTTGACGTTTGAGATTTGGATCTGCAATCTGCGATACAGACAGAAGAAAAATTCCGACTATGGCGTGGTGGCAATAAGCCAGGAAAACTACCAAAGAATTCTAACCGGGTCTTGTTCTAATTAATTATTGCAACGGGTATTTTACTCACAATAGTTTGTTAAGCATTTTGCCGACGTTTTTCGCAAACTTTCGTTACGGCTACGGCACGCAAGAATCGAGATGCGAAACCGTCACCGAGCACGGAAGCTGAATCTAAAGTAAAGTGCCTGTCACTTCATTTTAATTTATCCGAGATTCGGTACGAGGTTTCATGGTCCTGCCTACGATATTGCCTCGTTCTCGTCGAGGGATTAAACTTACTTGGTAGGTGAGTGCGTGCAAATACATGACCAGATCCTTCGGTTTCGGGTCACGGTACCGCACTTTGCATTCATAGCAGTGTGGGTCATATGTCATCAACTCGGATCTGAACGAAAGACTTTCTCCAGCACCGATCGACGCAATGCTCGACGAAGGAGAGCAAGCCGACATCATATTTGGACTGCTGGGACTTGTTGATGCTGTGGTCGCAGTGCTCGATGTCGATGCGGCCGAACTTGTGCTGGGAGCAGAAGATGACCCAGCCTGAATATACTTCGAGGCTGAACTGCTGCAGGACGAGGACGAGGTGCAGAGTTGTTGAGATTCTTCGTCGGAAGTTTGAGTCCCAACTTCAAAAGTTACTTTGTTTCCGACTACGACGGGCACGCTTTCTCCGGTCGAGTTTGCATAATTCGCTTTGCCTTCGCCTGCCGCGGCGCCTTTGCTGTTCTCAGTTGATTCGAGCTCTTCTTTTTTGATGCCGTGGTGCAAGTCTCCATTGCACATTGCTGCTGTGATCCCTTGCTTCTTATCAATGCTATTAGTTAATGCAACATGTTCCTTCGGGCTGTTATCATGTGAATTAATCTCTGCAGGGCAGGATGCTGGAATTGGAATTGCTGGAAGTGGCGGCCCAAAAATATCATTTCCGCCCCCGCCCCCGCCTTCCTCTTCAATGCCCAGCCAGTTCTCTGCATTGTGAATTGAAATGAGTTCAGCAATGAGCTCTTCATCCGTCTTCCCGAGTACGCCTCCTTTGCCTTTCTCCGGTCCAAACACCGGGTGATTGTAGAGCGGATCATTCACAATCGGATAACCTGTTCAAGCAGTATACATATTTTTCAGAACTTCTGACCCTGGTAGAATTTGCGGAGAAATAAAATCCGCTCGATATCGAAGGTTCTGGGAACCGTTCTGACTTTGCCCTTAATCTTGTCTTCACAAGAATTTAATATTAAATACTCGAAACTAGAACACGCGCTGAGGATTACTTAAATTGAAACAAAACCCGAACTTTCACTCGTATCTTACTCAATTAAATTGCAAGCGCATATGTGGATAGAAATGAAGATTAGAGTAGGGTAGAATTTTCACAAGAGCTTAGACTTTATTCAACACACGAAATGCAAAGAGCAAGAGCTGGATATGAGTCTGATAAGCCTCCACAAAATAAATCAGAATTTCATTTGAATCGAGTTGATAGGCTTTCACAGAGCTAAAACAAATGTATCATTCAGGAAAGCCTAAAAGGATCTCATTGGTGCTTCTTCGTATCTCTAACATTCATACGGAAGCAAGAAGGATTTATGAACATGGACAGTAATAATGGAGAAAGTACGCAGTAATCTTTATCTCTGCACTATCGATAAATCAAGCATCAAGTTAAGTCCCTCATTCCGCGAATGAGACACGGATTAAAATTTGTTCGGGATCGTCGAGATGAATCAGTAGGAACTGGTTACCAAAGCTTTTGTTGCATGCAGAGACTTACCGAGATATTGAAGATGAACACGGATTTGATGCATTCTGCCTGTTCTCGGCCGAGCGAGCACAACGCTTGTTTTTCCATTATAGCTCAACTTTTTAAATGTTGTGCGGCAGTCTTTCCCGTCCTTTGATACTTTGCACACGCCAATTTTGTAGCTCACGACTTCAATAGGCTCTGAGCATTCAATCTCTTCCCTGCAATCAAAACAAAACACAATGGGATTCATGACGAGAGGCCACGAAAATAGACCGGTGGATCCACGCCGCCACGCTGACTCATCGCGTGGCTGTGGAAGGAATTAAGCACAATGAGAGGAGCAAGCGGCGAGGAAACAAAAGCTTCCTTCCGGGACACGAGCAGAAACTACAGAATGCAGAAGAATACCTCAATACAAATCTCATCCAATTCACAACTCGCTCACATTGTCGTAGATTGTAGTTTTGTAGTGCAGTGAACATAAAGAGAATTCGTACACGGCATGAATGAGTAATTGATTTTTCATCTTTTGTTTGTTGTGCCACCGCCGCAGCCTTTGTTTGAAAAGAATGTAGAGCATCGAAAAAGAAAGCAGTGAAAGAAACCGGGCCTAAATGCGTGGCAGCGTGGAGTGTGGATGTAAAATGAATGCGAGAGAAATTACAATCATCTCACCAACACACATGCTATGCCACGGTACAGAGAAAGCAGTTAAAAGACAAGCTCAAGGCGATGATAGTGTTTGGAAATACATCAAAAACCAGCCTCGAGTCTAGTCTAGTCTGAAGAATTCTTTCTGTCCTGCAGTCTTGTTCTTGCAATGCTCAATGCTCTTCAGACCAACAACCGAGCGAGCTGTCTATGAATTATGTATACAGCTTGCTCGCACAAAACAAAGGCCCTCAAACTCCATGCGCCATGCTACGAGCTCGTGCAAGGAAACATGTCATCATTATCAGCTCATAATCATTCAAACGCAACAGGAGGGCAAGCAACTGCCACTGCCGATGAGTTCGAGCTGGATATGTGTGAGCGTATCTTTTGAAAAATACTTGAAGCTGTAGGTGAAAGGAAGACGAAAGGAAAACGCGAAAGCAAAGACACTGACAGTGACAGAAATTATGAAGTGCGCCCGACGTGGGCATGATTTATAAAAAAAAATGAAAGCCTACGTGCTGCAGCTGCAGAAAACACTACACTACATTGCAAAATTGACCATACTTGATATCACACAAAATGAGTCGAAAAATAAGAAAGACTTACTCTGGAAACTCGCCTTCCACGCGGCACACGTACTCTTTGGAGACGAGGCGATTTCTTATCTGCTGCTCCATTTCGCGTGCTTTCTTTGGACTTCGACCAAATAGAAGGAGTCCCGATGTCAGGCGATCAAGACGATGGATTGTTCGCAAATTTTTCAGCTGGTGTTCCTTGGCGAGAATAAAGACGACAGTGTTGTGTCGGTACCGACCGCAGGGGTGCACCTAAACAGAGACACACGTCACATCAAAACACGTCACGTAAATCAGTTTCAGTTTCAGGTGAAGGATAATGAACAGTGAACAGGACGAGGGTAAAATGACCAGCCGCCCGAGCTACGATCGATCCTAGACGTAGAAAGAACAAAGACACTTCCTAAGATCCCTGCCGTTTGCCATGAAATATTTGTACCATTTATAATTCGTCTCAGCATCAAAGCAGACGCATAGCAGCGCGCTTTCACTTCCTCCAAGACATGCCTTGACCGCCTTCTTTCATCTCGTTTTTAATAATATACAATTTATAATAAGAATTCGAATAATTCTGCTTCTGTTAATTTCATATCACAAATCTACTTTTTCCTCTGGTACTTTCTTCGCCAGCTTTCTTACTGCGATTCTGCCCTCGGAGTTCCGCCGTTTCATCATTCCAAGATTCTCGTCATTCATTGTGTTAGCCAGACTGAGAATCCTTTTGAAGTCATAATCAACCTGTCTGGCGTAATGCGTCATGTTCACATGTGTGCCGTGTGGCTCATTGCTCGCTTACTTGCTCCTGAATTTATTATGAAGCCTAGCCGAGCTGAAGAGGTTATGAAAATTCTCATTGACAACATGTCTACGTCCATGTCGTCGTCGTTCAGCTTCAGCGTAGCTGCGTGAGCGTAACTTGACAACGGCAACCAAGACGAGAACAGAGAAAGTGGCTAATAAGAAAGACACTCAAAGCGAGACGAAATTTTTGCCTATTTACAGTTATTAGCCTGGCCTGAATCGTCGCTTGAAGGTAAAAGTAAAATACATTTCGTTTCGGTGACATGTCATGGACCGACCAGAAAAGTTATGTCACAATTTAATTACTCCCTAAAAGCAAGCCAACCTCCATCATGTATTATGCACGTGACACGGCCACGGTCGCAGTCAGTTAGTCACGAAGGCTTGCTCGCGCTCGAGGGCCCATTTCAGCGCCCAACACACCAAGATATAAGGACCCACTGGACATGTCATAGATTCGTAAATATGTTGACATTTTGTGGCTGCAAAAGCCCGGAAAATATTGAGCCCCCTCAATTTCTAACTTGGTTCTTCCAAACGCGATATCTTCTCTCATCGAGACATTAATGTCGTGAAATGAATAACGAGCGAAAGGAGTCAGCCTTCCATTAATTAAAACCAGATTTGACAAGGCCTATTAATAATGCAAGGCTTCTTCGTCCAATCCAGTAAGTATCAGGCTAAGAGTCCAACATTCTTTCTGCTTTCGGTACAAATTCAAATTAACAGCCAGAAACGAGGCACTTAAATTTTTGAGGCAGGACAACGACACGTGAGTTTCAGAAGCTAATTTATGACGCACGTCACCATTTAGTGAATTTAGTCCTTGTCAGTGCCCGAAAACTGGTGGAAATCCAAAATACGTAAAAGAACAAAACAAAATTCATTTTAAATGTTAAAAGCTGAACGACGCCTCAAAATAATGAAGTAAACGCTGCCAAATAAAAAGTAACAAATTGTATCGAGTTTGGGTTTAAGGGAGTGATAAATTTCCGACTAAGAGCAACGAGGAAGACAAATAAGAGTGTCTAACCCATTTATGCTACGTTTATCGTACGGGAGAAGGCATACTCAATTTATAAATAGCCTTGAACAATAAAGTTTAAATCTAAATCTCGTCGCTTTAGACTTGACTTTGGCTGTGACTGTACGCATGAATAAAGTTTACTATCTCAAAACAAGGGAAGTCGAATTCCAATTCGCCACGTCACATAAAAACTCCGACCGTTAACTTCTATTTTCAACAGCCAAGCTCATGTGGTTTAATTTAAAGTGGTGAAAAGAGGATGGAAAAGGCAGAGCATAACGCAATTAAGTCTCACAGTCAAAATATCCAGTGAAGTTGAGTCGATTTCAACTTCGTTCACGTCGTTACGAACATAAAAGGCACCTAACCAGGATAACCGTGTCCCAGTTCCTAGACACAGTTGTGACCTTTTGGCCTTTCTCTCCCACCAGAACAAGTCTCCAGTGAAATGATTAATTAATGCCCTTTCATCATAATTTAAGTCTTGTTACTTGTCGCTAGAATGTCAAACTCATTAAATAATATGAAATTAGGTGCTATTGAGTGCGAAATAGCTTCAAATTCTTCAAACTAAAACAATAGACTAATAAAAGGCTTGGCAAACAAAATAACGTAATTATGTATGTACCGGAATGGAACCTGGCTTGTCCAGCACAACCAGCTCGTCATCGAGATGGAGAATTACAATGTCATTGGAAAGTACCGGAGTCTCATGCCTGTTTACATTCGCATAATTAAGAAATTCGTAAACACTTGAGGAGATTGAGAATTTAATTTCAGAACCTAGTGTTTAAAGTACTTGTTAATTCAAAAGTTTCACTCTTCACTAATTTTTGAAGTATAGAAATTCAAAATTCAACAAGTCAAAGTTCCACTGGCCCGAACATTGATCATATCACTCAGACTCGACCCATCCACATCTTCATTGGATAAACCGGAATCACCAAACAGCACACAAGTTTTCCAAAATTCAAGTTCCAAAACGTGCAAATGTGTTAACTAGGAACTATGCACTTTGCCTTGCTTCGCAATTAGAAGCCTTGTGAATTTGCATTCTGCAAGTCAATTAAATGCACTTCTGTAAGGTTTTATGATTGACGTGACGTGTCAGGATTTGATTAAGCTTTGTTCAATTGAAGCTAATCATGGCAAGGCAAGGCTTGGAATGGACAGAGTTTTGTCGCCTTTTGTTCAACGCAGTACGGAATTACGGCACAATTTCACAATACACATGGCGAGCATGATGTTGATACATTGGTAAAGGACATTGTTGCTAAATTGCTACAGAATTCTATGGATTGTAAGAGTAAAAGGTGTACTTACGGGTATAGACGCCGCTTTATTGACCACCACCAAGTCTTCGTCTTGGTGTACAATTTCAATTGCGTCAGAGGTCACGGGTACTTCGTGCCTGCACATACGTTTAGTCAACAAAAGGTGGTTGTTAATTATATTACAGGTTAAATACCATACTACCAACGACAATTTCTAAGGCTAGAAGGAATTGATAACGACAAAGTAGTCAGAAGTGAGAAAATTGAGCGTAGGTGGATAAAAGTGCTCAAAGGCTTGAAGTGGAAAGCTCCAATTCATTCACACCATACTGAATTTACTGGTGTGACGTTAAATGAGAATTCGAGTGGTGTTTGCTTCTCTCGATACAACAAACATCAAATGGGTGCGAGTGCAAACTGAAGGACTTGAATTAATCACTTCATTATTTGAACCCATACCGCATGAAAGCAGAATTCGGAATTAGTAATCAAAGTTGAAATTGAAAGCTCAGTTACTCACACACGCAAGAGGCTATTAGAATGGTAACCGTGTACGTAATTTACCTATGAACAATATTAGCTAGTAAATCATTATGTTTGAGTCGATAGTCCGTGTCGACTTTTGTGTAGTTGACAGTCAATGTTCCACTTTTGATGCAACGTTCCTGCGGAGAGAAAACACATTAAAGAAAACATTGAGTACCCGTACGTACATGAATTGGGATCATGTTGAGTGTCATAAAGGCAATAATAACAAAAATGAATCATGTGCTTAGTATCAAAGTTTTTAAAACTTGGTGATGATGAAATAAGAATACTAAACAAGCCAAGACGAGAAAGCAAAAGAACAATGTAATAAACTGTGGGGATGATACATTTCCTACTTTACGAGAATAATGGGGAAAAGAATAAAACACATACTAAAAATTTTATTGAATACGAAAGCAATAAACTTGGTCGAAGCATTAAAGATAAAATGGCCAGAAACTACGGAGAAGTCATAAAAAGCGGGGAGTAAAGCGTAGCAAAAGTGCGGCCATAAAAATGCTCAATTCAATTTTTAATATTTCATTATGTTCGCTGCCGCCCTCATTTATATAACTTCATAATTTCTATTTTAAACATTAATTTACGTCAAATGCGAAAAAACATGCCACTAAAACCAGCACAATGAAGAAATAAAATCAAAACATGCAATATCGCAGGCATGAGACGTAATCACGAAATCTTGTAGAAACTCGACTTACGTATTCTTCGACGGGATGCGCACGAAATTCACGGGCAAAGACGTCCAGTATCTTTTCACCGACCCATCGTCCTTTTGTGAATGTTGTGAAAGTGAAGTAGTACGGGTACACTTTTCGCAAGCCTGTGACAAAATAAAAGTCATGGTTTAGTTTCCCTCAGTTTCCGGTGGTGTTGGTGGAATTATCATCGAGATTTTACGAAGAGTTCAAGCAGAGCGGACGCATGACGAGTCTAAACAATGTCAAATAGCTCGGTATTTCGGAGAGTACAGACTTTTATTGGAATAAATCCATGAGTAATTTTAGCGCATCGAAGGTGAAGTGGTAGAGTAAATAAACTTTGGCGCAGCGCAAAACCTATTTCAGTTCCCGAAATGTGATAGTGCATAAATATTTTGGATGATTTGAATAACAAAAAGACACCAGGCGAGGCTCGGAAGAACAAATTCGCTAATTCGCAAACTTTTCGGCAAAATAAATACACAATGGCCGTCCGATGCTGTTTTTAATAGCAGTGCTGCGCTGTGAGTTCGAATGAGTCTAAAGCGAGAAATCATGAATTCTGACTTCTGAGTCAGGGCGATTCCGAATTGACGAAGATGAATGAAAGCGAATGAGCAGCATAGAACTGACATGAAGGAAATGAAAACCTTCAATCATTTTCAACTCAACTGCAGTCAGGCGAATACGAATAGGAATCGATGGATCGTGGAATGAATAGCGAAATAGCGGAGGAAATCGTATCTCGATTTTCTACATCATCTCGTTTGAATGCGTCGCGTTCGATGCTCTAACAATGCAATATTACTGGCTTAGGCTTCGCTTTCTTCACACCAAAAATCGCAAACAGTGAATAAATTCTAATGCTGCGCACAGAGATCGAGCATTGAATTAACAATTATGTGGGACGCGAAAGCAGTCATTAATATCAAAGAAATCATCAAGAATTATCGCTGTAATAATTACACACCTCGGGTTTTAAAAATTCACGTCCTTCAGAGTGTAATTTGGGTGTGTATTGAAAAAGTGCATGGTTAATAATAAACAGCCAGTCACATAATCAACATGCACTTGTTCTCACTGTTAATCAAGCGTCATTAACTGTGAACACGAGAGTTGACGGAAATAATGCGATTACAACCAAATAGCTCCGAGGTACGACCACATGGCTTTCATAATAATGGACATGTTTGTTTCTGTATATTCGCATACTAAAATATTATTCTTTCTTGTTCTATTCGGTACGCTTCCATTCCTAACTCTAAATTTCACAACGTACTCTGAGTAATGAATTGGATTACCTGGACGTATGGAAATAAATCCCGCACGGAACCACTTTGCCATTGCCATTTTCCATCTCGAAAATATAAGCCACATTGAAAATACTCTCAATTTCGGTACTCCATCAAAACCCGCTCGGTAATCTTATTTAGTTTTCATTTTCTACAACAAAGGATGCTAGATTACCTCTACTTCTACTTTGTACTACTTTCATATCGCATAGAAAAATGCTCGTATTAGTAAAAATATTAGCACAGGTATTTTTACCCAGACTACATCTTGTAGGACTTACGTTCTCGTACAGCACGGGCACAAGAGGAAGATTACATTTGATTCACTTTCTCAGTGTTCACTTTCATTTCACTCGGCCGGGACTTTCTCTACTATTCATATTTTGTATTTACAAAAAATATGAAATAGAAAGTCAGTAGACGTATGTGAGATGTCCGTCTGCCAGCCCAGCTAATACGACTCAGGAGGCAGGTTGGGAACATGCAGCAGAATTTCATGACGTGATGAGAGTGCACGTCGTGAAAGCAGTAAACATGAAATAAAATATTTAAGAGACTGTGAAGAAAAAGAAGATTAAATCCTACCGAAGCCTTAGTTACTCTTCTTTTCTCCTGATCTTCATTCCGTCGCCTACCGGGACCAAGACTTAGTTTAAGACTTCGTACCAGCAGCAAACTCAAGCCCGACAAACAAAAGAAGCCAACGAAAGATCGAAAGATGTGCAGTGAAGTATGGGCCGATAAATGAATTATGGGGAAACACATTAGCGGGAAGCGAACGGTGAACTTTGATGTATAAATAATCGTAAAGAAACAATTTTTATGATCACTTTTATTGCGACTACGACATGTCATCATCATAAAACTCATGCAGCAGCTCATACAACCCGGCTAATACGATGGGAGTAGAATTCGTCATAAATTTGTAATGTCATATCTAATTTAGTGCGCATTCCGCTCCTCGTATCACAAGAAGTCGTAAAAGTCTGAATTTTTAACGGCTTCGGTGTCGGCGACAGCAGCAAGCTATAATCTCATTGCAGGCGTGTGAAGCACGACTGGAATGTTTGCGCATGAACGAGGAGCGGGGAATGGAACATTTTTGCAAGACGAAACAAAGCGACACGAAGATAGCAACGGCAATTTGCAGTTTACGAACTGGCAAATTGCAAATTCTAATTTAAATAGCGAAGGAGACGGCATTTCGATTCTGCTTCGCCTTACTTTAGACTCCAACTCCAAGATAAGAAGACGGAGAGTGTTTGCATTTGTAGGTAACAGTTGTCAAATTAGGTTTGCATAACCGGCCTAAGTAATGTAATAAATTAAAATGTCGTTACGAGCTAAATGACAAGAAAATGAGAAAAATTGAGTCGTTTTCTTGTCTTTCGGATCTTGCGATGGAAAAACAACATCCTAAAGCGAAAAACGAATATCTAATAAAGTCTCGGTCTACAGCTTCTCTTCTCCATTTACTCGTGATCCGCTTCGCATCACAGCCTGCCAGGCAACAAATTCAAATGCCGGTATTCACAGTCGCAGTCTAGTCGGCTTTTTCTACTCTTTTGCAACGTAGAGCGCGCAGCGCAACATAAATAAATATGATAATAAATGTGGTTTCATATTTCAAAGCTGTGACTCGTGCTTTCCACTTACTCATTTCTCGCTGCCGCCGCTGAATGCGCGAACATCTGCATTTCTTTCATGTCGGGCTCAACGTTCAACAGAAAAATTCACACCAACCCAAATCCAATAATCATCTCGCAGACAGGACGCAAAGGAAAGTTATTGGAACGATGGTTATTTCTTAACCACGTCGTGCCATGCTATGCCAAGTAAATGCCAATTTTGCTTACTTTGGCAGCGCTTGTAAAAATGGTTTTGCTCATCAAAGTGCTTGCGAAATTAAGTTCGAAATGAGGAAAAGGAAAACCAGATGACAAGCGAATCTAAGTAGACTGGCTCCTGTGCAGCGTTGGCGTAGGACAAGAAGCCTTGCACTCTCAGTCAGGCCAGGCCATTGTCGTTGTCTACGTCAAACTTCGGCCAAGGCATTGCAAGAAAATTAAGTGCGGGCGCACGTGGATGGAAATCTTAACTTCATTCAAACCGTTCACTGACAGTCTCGTCTGTTGCCGTTGCTGCTGCTTTTCTGCTGCCACTCTTATGCAAAGCTGCCAAAAAATTAATTGGGCGCGCTCCACACTCGTGGCATAGCATGGAACGTGAATACAAGAAACAAGACGTGATCAAAGCTACGCTCTCCTCTCTGATATCGCCAACCTTTGTACTTTGTTACGATGCAACTCAACGCCAACGTAGCCTGCTGCAGCCAGAGAATAATAACCGTAACATGCTCCACATCCTCGGCCTCAGCCACCGTCACATTCGCTATTCGCAGCCAAATTTCCACTTGCACGATGTCAGCTCATGCATTCTCGTCTGGCAAAAACCGAAGTCAGACATACGAAAATAATTATTATAAATCTTTTCGTCGACTGAGTGTAACAGAAGTAAAAAATGTACGTAGGATTCGTTGATTCGTTACATTGATTTTGCACAAAATTTATTACACTCGTAAGAAACTGTATCAACTTTATTCTTTGCCTTCTGTAAATGTACGGAGCCTGCACTTTGAGCTGTTAACCCAACTAAAATGCAATTGCGACGTGGTGATTTCATTGATGTCGACGTAGAAGGACGATGGGCTGACATTTCTTGCAAAGATACATAACAATAGCAAATCGTTTTTTGTGTTATTCGCCGTACGTGTTTACTTTTCCGCAATCTCAATTTTTAAAGGCTGAGGCGGAAAAGAAAGTCTGTCCACACACGTTTGTAAGGAACCGTTCACAAGGGTACGAATTATGTTTACTGAATTGCTTACTCCTATCCAAGATCCAAGCCTGAAGGTGAGGTGTCAGTTTCAATTCATGAAAAGGAAGAAAGAAGACAACAAAAGACGATTTTAATAAAAATTTCGCCCAAGATTTCAATATCCAAACCCGAGGGGCTTAGGGCTTAAACTCTGCTTGCAAACGATGGAAGAACGGATTTCTTCGTTCTTCAGCGAGATTGAAAGTTTCAATTCTGGACTCTGGGCGCACGTGTTTCCGAGTAGCGATCAAGCCAGGCAGGTCAGGCCAAGAAAAACCCACTATTCAAATGCGTATCATTTCTCCGAATCGTCATTGCAATCGCTTCTCGGATTTGGACAATAAGAAGAAGCCTCTCAAGTCTTCACCTTTCACCGCGATCATAGCGCAGTGCGATGGTCACGGCCTTCACATTTCCGTTTTTCAAAAGATGTGTCAGATATGATGCCCATCTCGGCGATGTCAATTCATTCTTTCAACATGGCTGGGCCAATTTGTTATGAAAAGCGCAGTTCCAAGAAATGGGAACGGAAGGAGAAAATTCGCCATTCGGCTCACATTTTCAATCATCATCGTTACGGACACGAGCACGAGCAAAACGGCGAGGGAAGGGAAGCCATATCTCTTTCAGTGCCGTTGCTTTCCCCGTGCAGCAATCATTGTACGTATTTATGAGATAACGCGAACTGTCATCATAGTCATCTTGATGTAATGGACATTTCTGCGTAGCGCCGTGTAGAGTCTTTTAAAGGAAATGTGTAGATAAGGAAGCACTCGCGAATCGCAATATTTCGCCTTTAATATTTTGCGAGTGTCTTTAGAGTAAGACATCGCGTCGTCGTTGCGTCGCCGCGATTTCTGTTGAGATTCTTTCATTTCATTCCCAGGTCAAATCATTGCAAATGGGTTCCAGTTCCATCTTCCAAACTTCCGACGTCTCAGTCGAGCGCCTGACTTATGACACTTATATTTACGGTACAACACTTCAAAGGCAGCGACAAACGTCGTCTCATTCTTCATTTCAAGTCAGGTAACTGTGATATGCGAGCACAAATTGCGAGAATTGCGACGTTCGTTCTTTAATTATGAAATGCAACCTCTCAAAAGTATGCACGAAACTGGAGTGGCTCCAAAAGAGTCAGGTTTGAAGGTTCATTAAGAAAAACTCGCCTTCATGCTTACAAGTACAAGTAATCACGTAAAAGTATGGCAGAGTGAAATTGTTCTTACGACGTGGAAAGCGGGTTGATAACACACGAAATTGCACATGGAAATTAGGGGAAAACATCCCATACTTGTGCGCCTGCTGCTATTCGGCGATTCAGTGATTCGGACCCAAATGCTAAATGCAGTCAGTGCAGCGTAATGCAGATTGCTGAAATACTGAGAAGATCATTATGCTAAAATGTACTCATGGAGCACTATATGGGCGCAACCAGACGAGGCGAGTCACACGTTGTCTCGTCTAAGAAAATTCGTTTAATCTTCAGTACCACTTCGTTTCGTAGGAATCTTGCCCTAATGAGACCGCTTACTTGAAGATAATCATTCGGACAATTTCTAGAGAAAAGAAATAAAACGCATCGGCTCCTCGGCGCACTTTACTCAGCCTTGAGCCATATAAAATCCTTCGCCGCTGTGTTACGCCAGCGTTGACATTGAGTCAAGATGAAGCGAAATCTTGCTGCGTGATTCATTTGAGTTACAACTTCACTTAAAATCGCTTCTCTAAAAGAGCAGGCGCGGGTACTCGGAGTTTTTAATTCTGACGGCAAATGTACATTTTTGTCTCCCATCATTATAGCAAATGAGCTCAAGAAACAGCAGAGCGGTTTACCTCTGGTTTTAAGTGAAGTGATCCAAATCCTCTTGCGAGGGCGCATACGCGTAACATCAGCAAGCAAAAGCAAAGACCAAGACCTCCTCGTACTAATGAATGCGGAGACGGTTTCTGCATTTCTGCTATGCGTCATGAAAAACGGGAAGCGCCAATTCACAAACTTTTGGCCAACGTGAAACGAAGTAAATAGAGTAGAAAGGATTTCCTAATCATACAAATTGACGACGATAATAATGGCTCTGGCTTGGACCTGCGAAGGAGCAAGAGCGAGCAAACTTTTCCTTTCAACCGCACCGGCCTCATAAATATGCTTCATGTCGTCGCTTCTGGTATTGTCACAAACCTCGCGTCGCATCTTCCATGTTGTGCGTTCGCGTAATGGACTCGATTGCTTTTAATGAGTCTAACTACAACTAAACTCGTGCACTCTGCTAAGCCAAAAGATAGTCGTGAATCGTGATTTCATTATCTTTGACTCGACTATCCACAGACGCAGATGTACGTGATTGTGTATAATTAATTAAGAAACTAATACAGAAATTTTCCTTTAATCAACCAAAATCTTGTCTCCTTACTGATAACTTATTCTACAACCCATAACTCATGAAATCTTTAGAAATTCGCAAGTCGGTCGGGCCTTTGGCCTTCACCATGTGCAATAAATCATTTCCATGCAGGACGCCACATTAATCTCAAGGTTTCCAAGAACTCGTACCCGCTACTTTTGTGCTGTTCGTCTTCACTCTTTATCATTATCACGTCCACGCTGTAAGATTTCATTCACACCTGTCGGCACGGATGCACGCTACGAACGAGCACAAAACCCAAAACCAAGCCTTGACTAATTACACTGAGCAAGTGAAATGGTGTGCGAATTGCATTATGAGGCTCACGACCAGGAAGATTTTGTACGCGCTTGTAATTCATTCATCATCAATTCCATCACCGTAACTGGATCACTACGCGCAAGGCAACACTACCGTACAATATGTACATAAAATTGTATCCGATGTCCACGTGTTTGAGTTCCCAAAAGAATGTTAACTTGTCCGGGTTGGATTTCACACGACACGTGAGTTTGCTCGCGGGATGCCGAATGTGCGTGTTGCTTTCACATTGCATTCAATTACAAAGGTACAGATAAAAACACTTACCGTTCTCCACGTAGTATGATGTTTCATTGTACCGATCATCCGTAAACCCAGGGCGCTTAGCTTTTAGCGCTTTGGTTTCCAATTTCGCCTGTGAAAGTAGAGATAAAAATCGTTAGATAACGAGTACGGAACATGTTACATTTATCAAAGGGAAGACAGAAATTCTATACTCTTGAGCCAGAAAACCAATTAGCAGTGTAAGTAGTACAGTAATGTAAGGAAATTTGAGCCAACAGAAAAAAATTACCATTGCCATTTCATCGCACTTGCTTTCACTTCGAATTTCTTGGACTCATGTTAGCCTAATTAATTTCTAATCTCAATTCCATTTTCAAATCCGGAAGGAAGTTGCTTTGCTACACCAAATGAATAAACTTTCCTACTACAGCACTTAATCTCCATGATTCGTGATTCAGGCGGCCTGACGAGTAAAAGTCTCTAAATAGGGCAGTGAGAGTCTCAAGGCCAACGCATCGCGAAAGCAGCAGGAAACATCTTAGTTTACTCAACGCAATGATGAACCATGCGTCCATCATTCATTCAGGAGTAGCAGACAATAAATTGAATTTTCTCATTCAACTACAAGCCAAGCCAAACCAGAACAGGTAAAGAAAGTCAGAACACCGAAGTCAGGGCCTCAAAGTTCAGTGCCATGTCAGTGCTTTTGCATAATGTAGGCCCATTGTGAGTTAATACCCCATTACATGAGGATGTGGAGACGAATCCAATATTTATGTTCCCCTAAACAGGCTCAAGTCCTTAATATTTGAACAACTACCGATGCGAGTGCCATCACTGCCACTGCCGCACAGCAGCAGTAGTTTCCGCTACCTACCGGCCTGGTTGACAAGAGACCGGATGAGAAACAGGAAGGCAATGAGATAGCAGCAAGCAATATAATTCATGTGAAGAGCAAACTCCAAGGACTGACTTCAGGCCGACGGAGATAGTCAAAGGAAGAAGAAAGAAAGTTAAGCAGCAGGAAAAAAAGAGTTACAGATGACTTGAAGCCACACAAGTTGCGAATTGCGAACTTCGTTTGCTCAGTGTTCTGTGTTCCACTTTTTTGCCATTACACTGCAATGCAAGGTATTCTGCCCGCATTGCATTACGTGAACACGAATTCACACGTCGTCGTCTCCGTCGTCGTTGTCATTATTATCGCCGCCAAGCCATAGACTGGACTGTACGGACGTCACGCGTGTAAGTGGAATGGGAAATGGATGAAAAATTTGGCGGAATGGGAAACGCAATGAGACAGAAGAACCTAAGAGACAGACAAAAGTTGCTTATTGACTTGCCATATGCATTATACATAAAAGAAATCTGAAATAAATATTCATGATTACGACCAGGAGGATAGCGCTTACGCTCCTTTGTTGACAAACGGATTAATAATCTTGTCGACCCGCCACCGCCACACGCCATACCACGCTACGTACAGCACGGTATGATATACTTTCATCATTAAGTGATAAGAGCACACGCTCTAATCTAATCGTAACTGGAGAAAGTTTCTGTATTCCATTTCCATACAGCACGGTGCACGGGTTGAGATAAAAGCTTTCGATTTATATTAATGAATTACACAAACCAAAACCCATTATCATTCGCGACTTGTCGTTTGTCCACGGAATAATTACAGCATGACGCGATTCGTGGATCCGCATCCACAACCGAATGAATTACGAATCTATGGCATGGGAAAAGAAAACCATGCGACCATGCTTGAAACATTACACTTGACCTCTTCCTCGTTCAGCCTAAAAGGTTCATGGCTCAAATCAGGTGACTCTGCATGGAGACAGACAACGCCAAGCCCAGCCAAGAAACCTCCCGCAAGTGTCAAGACGTCAAGAGGGCTTAAAATTTCTGAAAGGTTTCCCATCGATTTTTACCCACCAGACCCAGGTCGAGAGTACTTTTGACACAATACAATACGGCACAGTGTAACAAACTGCCTGTAAGTGAATTCTAATCAATACCTGTGAGCGTGAGTCGAAGCAACTCAGCACCGAGACTTGAGACAAGACAGGGCATGATTGCCTTGGTACTTGTTAGTGATGAGTTGAAGAGCGAGCGTGCGCAATTTAAACTAGACCGGAAAAACATAACACTGCAAGAACCGTTCGTTTTGTATGGCTTGATGGTTTGGTAGTCAGTAGTCAAGTCAGGGTTGTCAGCATTCATCAATTTTGGCATGCGCTTAAGCTCGCGCTCTCCTTGACTTGATCTGGTCTGGCCTGTCTTGCTTTCCCCGTCCCTCTCGGGGCATTGTCTATTAACATTAACGAGAGTTGCCTGGTCCAGGCAGCAATGGCCTCGAACGAACCATCATTCATTTCAGGTCAAGTCAACCACAGACGATGGCAATTTCCTTCCTTTCTGAAATGGGCCTTGTTAATAGTTGGTGCAATTTGCTCGCAGGAAAGTGTGGAAACAAAAAACTCATCTCACGGTCAGCTAGACTTACAACACAATTAAAGGCTGGAGAAGCCTATCACTTTTGGGGCATATTTTAACAATCATCTTTTATGTAAAAGTTTCTTAGCGGCAGCCTTTCTACTATTTCGTAGTTTCAGTTTTGGCATGCCGCATGCGTCATGTGTGTAATATGAAGAATGGAAATTCTGAAGAAAGCTGTCTCCCTAAAATGAAAACTAATGGATGCGGTAAAAGAAATTCAGAACAGAATGTCCGTATACGGATTAACGTCAAGTCAGGTGCGTTCATGAGAAAAAGCTCGTGCGTCTTTACCTGACTTTTTTTTCCCTATCAGTACAAAATGTACTTTAATAGAAATAAAAATGCAAAAGTTTTAATGGAGACTGACTGTGACTGAATGCCCCAGCCGGTAAGTGAATTGTCATTGGTGCTTTCTCTTTCAGTCTCCGAAACTTTCTCCGGCGAGGCCAAGGAATGCAAGGTATCTTCGGGAAGGAAGGCGCACAGCGTATTTCCGCCACTGCGTCCCATTTATCAGTCGCCACGCCAGGCCGGAGACGAGCACCGTGCACAGGAACTGAGCAAAAGTTGATAAAATGTTCAAAGAAAATAAATTATATAAAGCAGGAAAGTTTCCAGATTGTTTTAATACTAACAACGCAACGCCCTGGACTAAAAGTCCTTAATGAGCAGCAGGCAAAAGGTAAATAAAAATAGAATGCAAATGCTGCTGGGCTCGAGAGCGGAATTAAATATTTATTAACAACGAAAGGGCAATGAATAAATGTAAATAAGGCACAGCACGAGCACAGTTTCTGTACGAAGTTTTACTTTGTCCATTAAAAAGTGGAATTTTTCTTTAATACAGAAGCAGACCCTCGTCCATTTTATGGACTTTGAGCAAATCTTTGCTCTTTCGTGAATCCTGTGCTTAGTGCCAATGCTAATGCTAATGCAAATGAACGGATCCGGAAGGACGTAAATAAATTAGGCGCTCGGCGCTTTGATGTTCTTTCCTGAACGTTGATAAAGACTGCTTTCATTTTCATCAACTGCGCATTCTAACAATCCAGAATCCAGATGCCCGTATGTTTCGTTTTAATCCAGCATGACGGAGTTTAGTGAACCGGCAATAATTGTAATAAGATCCTCATCATCATTCCCAAAGCAAATTATGTCTTAATTTACAACCGAGCATACTTGGCCTTCATCATCTTCAACGAAATTGAAGCTGGGAACATGAATTCGTTCACGAACTTCGCTTCGGTAGGGAACTTCAAGGAACTGGCAAGGGATTTGAATGAAGAGGTAGATTTTTTGAAGTTGGTCACGGCATACGGAAGCATAAGCATAAGGTTATGAAGTTAGGGCATAAATTATTATTAGGAAAAGTTGAAAGCTTTCGCAGCTCGGCTCATAAGTAATAACTTCTAATTTCGGTTTCTTAGAAACGGACAAGTGCAATGAACCGAGCACAAGCGTGGGTACGACTTGAAAGTCAAGGACTACAGTCGAGATCCAGCAAAATCGGAGAATTTCTATCGAGACGAGAAACCAGGCAAACGCGAATACAAATCTGGCTCATATACGTAAATTGAGTCGTCCGTCCTGATAAATGGGACGCTTCTTGTCTCTAATAAATCGTTATTTCGTGTCTCGAATCTTGCGAGTATGTGCAAAATATGAAAACGACTTCATTTCATTAAATAATTTAGCTTTAATGAAAATTTCCAGGTTCTCGTTCTCACATCGAGAAACCCGCTGGAACCAGAGCTCTAACTTTGCGTAGGAATTAATCTGATTACAGTTTGGAGATTTCCATATTCAAAAATTCACAGCATTTCACGAAGCAGTATTTCTGTAAGGAGAGTATTTTTATGGCAGCGTTGCATTGACTCGGGCGCTGCGCTGATTAAAAATCGAGTCATGTTTCTTCTGTGTGCTCCTTTGGGATAATAATCCTTTACTTTACGGCGGAGGGCTTTATAAGTGAAGTTTGTGAAAGTGCTTTAGGAAAATGTACATCATCTATCTACGACTTCGACTATGACTGTGACGCACTGCACTGCATTGGCACAGCGTATGGATGGACTCAAGTTTCACAAAAAAGTTTCAGCCAGGTTTTGATGTACGGCTATGGCAGAGTCCAAGTAATAAAGTGAGGTAAAAGCATAGCATAGCGTTTCCTTTACGCTCTCGCGTAGAACAAATGTATTTTTCTACGGTTTATCTTCTCTTTCTCTTACTTTTCATACAGACAGTCATTGCGTGGCGCTGCATTGGAAATTGGTACGGTGTTGCCTTGAATGTGAACCTACGGTCCAAGAGGAACATTAACCAGCCCGTTCGACTGTAACTGAAACTAGATGAGCTTCACAAATGTTGAAGCCTGCTCGTAGTCGTACTCACAGTCGTAAGGATAACATTATAAGCTTTTATTACAGCCTAGAGATGTATTTGATCTCGTAATAATAAAACAAAATAAAATTCTTTCTTAAGGCAAAAAGCAACTGGATCCTCTCCAGTCAAAGTATCATGCAACAAAAGCCGGACTGGCCTTTCGTTCATCTCTGACCCTTCGTCCTTGCCTGATGCTTGTTTATAGTTTGCTGAAGCCGTACATCGTACATTGTCAATTGAGACTAATTAGGAGTGATCACTTGATTAGCTCTCATGCGCCATTTGGTGTAGGATTACTGTTATTAAGGAATGGATTTCTCCCCTCAGAGACGACGTAAAAGGAGACGCTGGCTCCTTTAAGAGGCCTAATTCTCATATGAAATTGATTAAATGAAGTTAAATGACCAGCGGGCAGTTGCCACGGCCAACTGGAAACCAGACGTATGCCGTGGTCAATCGGTCAATCATCTTCTTCGATTTGCACGAGATTAAGAGCGAACTTTCTCCAGAGTAGCGTAGAAAAACAAATCTCCAACTCCTCACATTTTGACAAGCCAAGCAGGTTCATTATTATTGTACGGCATGCATTTTACAGTCTTTCACCCGCCTATTCAAATATTCAACCAAAGAAACAAATTACAGCCAAGGTTCGTGGAACTTCATCTCAAATTAAAAATAAATGGCATCATGAAGCCAAAAACAAATTTTCAATTGTGTTGTGCCGCGCCAGTATCAATTTCATTTCATATTATTCGGAATTCGCTCCGAATCACGAAAGCGATACATTTGAATGTTTGTCATGCTTGCATTTTGGAATATTGCGCAAAATGAAGAAATAATCTCATTGAAATTCGATCATGCAGGCAGACAGACACTCTGGTCCTCCCTTCATCTTCATCTCGAACCAGGAGCCTTTTCATTCATTCGGTCATGCACGGGCGCATTACACAGATCTCTTTCTCAAAATACTATTCGAGTGCAGGAAGTGTCGTGTACAATACGCAATACAATGCAAGCTTTAGTTATTCGAACTCTTTATTGAAATGCAAATGAATGGATTTGCACCAAGAATGAAGTTATCCCGAGAACAAGATTTTCTAGAAGGAAGGATAGCAAAGGCGTCTTCTAACACTGATGTATCGAATTGCTTCCCTACTCCATTATCAGTTATCACGACCGAAATCAAAATTTTCCTCGAACTCTAATTCACACAGCTCGCGATTTTCCAGTGAAGCAATTTATTGATCTTTGGTAAACCGAAGACCAAACCAAGTTTGAACAGCAATCAAAATCATTTACACATCGGGTACGTATTAGTATTTTGTAAGGCGGGCTGTATCGATTGAATTGAAAATTGCTGGTTTGACATTACACATTAATGAAATTGCCACATGGCCCTGAGCGTCGTGGTTCGTGGATCGCCTGTTCTCATGTTCCAAGAAAGTGTGCAGTGGGAGCGTGATCAATTGTCCGGAATCGTGACATGCATGCTATAATTCATGAAATATAAATATCGCATCGTCATTTTGCGCCGAGCCATTTGGATGCTCAGCTTAGTTGATCATGACCTGAAAGCGATAGCGAGCCCGAGCATTTGGCGCATTTGGCTGTCAAGTCAAATCGAATAATGCTATCACGCATAATAAACACTTGTCTCGGCCTGGTGGCCTGACTGGTGTCGGTGTCAAACTTTCCGCAGTGAATTTATTTATGGCCATGTATTCACAATTCAGACTTTCACAAGCTCTCACGTCGTGGCACGATGCTCGCTCAGCTGCTATTAGAAAGATTGCTTTTATTAAACGTTAATGTAAATAAATTCGCACCCGTTAATGGCAAGCCGTGGACATGAATTTCAGTCCATCAGATGCCTGCTCCACGCCTGGTGCGACAAGGAAATGTCGCGACTCGTGACTCATGGTCACATTTTCGCCATCGACTTTCCTGCCTGCCAATCGTTGCTTGAGCTCCGCATTAAAATCCTGAACAAATTTCTTGCAGCCCCTGTGTCCTTCGTGTACAGTTGCTCATAACTTTACATCTTAACTTCTTGAAGCTCGAATTCGAATTTCTCTTGCGCCCGCCTTGAAATGAGCACCGGAGCACCAGCACAGGCTGCAAGTAATGTTCCAAAGTCATTGTCAACATCATTAACATTAATACACGTAAATTTCTGCTGCAGTGATTTCCTATATGATATGAGAAAGACTTGCAGTGAGCAGGCTGGCCATCAAATTACACCAACGCTACACACATTGAAATAAACTGGAAAAGGAACGCGGAAGATTAATCGTGTCTACCTCCGCTTCTATAATTGGATTTGGAGCCAAAGCTAAACTACACGTGGCGTACTGCAAGGGAAAGTTACCGTGCAATAACAACAGGCGGAAGAAAATATGAAATCTCAACTTTTCTTCTTTTTCCAATGATATTAACTTTGGGTTGTTATTACTCGAACCTCGAATCGCCTTCGTTTTTCCATTGATTGAGTTAATACAAAATCGTGTACAACTTTTGCTTCTGCTGCTTGTACGAGAAAAATTGTCCCTTACGACCTGCCAGGACGTAACCTTCAATATTTTTCAATTGGAAAGTATCTGGGAATACATTACATTATTGAGTTGCAGTAAACTTCCAGTTCGCGCTCAGCCGAGGTACAAGTCGCTAGACGCAATAAGCAATGAACCAATGTCATAGTCAGCACAGCGAGTACATGGGCGCAAGTCTCAGGCAATGTGAAACCAATTTATTCTTCTGTCTTTTTCGGGTTTCGCCTTCCTTTCCCTTATAATGGTGCAGCAGAGGCTAGCACTGATGTAAACTTCACTAGTACTAAAGATAAAGGTCTCGTTTCGGAATAGATTGGGCAAACCGCTCTACCGAACGACGGGTTAAATTTGCGATTTGCCGTTCCCATAAAGTCGATAGCCGGGTACACCGACTGACCGAAGGTAAAAGCCATTAGTTGAGATTTAAGCGAGCGCGCAGATTCGCTGTTTACATTTTCTACAGTATTATTGGATGCGATCGCGATCAGTTTATTCGGGTTCCCAAAATTTTGTGCCATTGTTTTGCCTTGTGTGGTTCTTTACATCAACGCAGTTAATGTATTCAAGGATTTCGGAGAAGGCAAGGAATGGATCGAGCCAAAGTCGATGTGATACAAAACATTGCATTGCATTATTTATTTGCTGTAATTTATTGGCTGCTCAGTCCAGAGTCCAAAATACAAGCACTCGCGTTCGTTCGTTCAGAGAATGGGCTCATTAGACAAAATGAAAGACGGACGCGATGCCATAAACATAATGCAAGCACAAAAGACGAGTCAAAGTCACTCAGAAGAAGATCTTGATCGATATTGTAAATATTCAATAGAAACCCAGCCTGAAATATTTCTTGGCAACTTGGTTTCTTTATACTCCAGTTTGCGATTTGCTACTTCATTCTTCTGCTAAATTGCTTCATATTTTTCGCATTTGTGTCTCGTCCTTTGTGCCATAATTATAAATATTAATACGTGCCTTTCTGCTTGCAGTTCTTGTCTCGTGCTATCCGATTGAGCTGTTGAAAAATGAGAGGAGGCGTGCTTTTGAATAAATAAAAGGGAAAAATAATGAAACATAATTCCATGTTACTCGCAACTGCTTTGCCTTGTCTCAATTTCTATCGAATTACTTGAACATTGAACGAACGGCGAACGTCGAACTCAAAAGCGAAAGGCACTGGCGATGGCGATATTCAGTTTCAGTTTCGTAATTCGGGCAGACGGATTGACACTGACACTTATTTACTGGGCGGAGTATTCAGAGTCAGTGTATTCAATTCAATAATACAATGGGAAACAGCGTGGCTGCAATTAGGACAAACGACAACGCGGACTCATGCCTTTTTAATGTTATTGTTCAGTCGCAAATCGCAAGGGGAACCCGGCGCGGCGCAGCGCAGAAAAGACTAATACCATAAAGCCTCTTTTCATTCTGCAGAGTGCGACCAAAGTGTCAAACGTAATAAAAATAATAATTGTGAAGACACGCTCGCATTCCGATACATCCTGCGTTTCGGCCATGAAGCCTTTCTTGTCTTTGACTTGTCGTGCCATTGCCATAAACATGAACCGTATCTGTAAATGAAGTGTTTCGATTGTTTCACAGCGAGAAACTTTGCATTTCAAAGGCACGGGCATTCCTTCTCCGTTATTTATAGGAACTTCGATCTTCAAACAGGAATTCTGTCTCGTAATTATTCTACGTCCGGGGACGGGTCTTAAGATAATCGCATGCAGATAAGAATAGGCACAAGAAAAGAATGGAAATGCTTAAAATAGCTGAAGCTATGCAAATGCCGGCCTCTGCTGTTGCTGCTGATCCATGCTTCCTTGCACTTAGCGTTAGCATACAATAAAATTGTATTTAATACTCTGCAAAGAAAACTGTTCTATACAGCAGCCAAGCCATAATTACAGCCACAGCCGTAGTCTTAATAAACCTCGTAACCTCATACTCATTTAAGTAAAGACATGAGAAGACATGAGAAAGACATGAAAGATAATGTTGCAAGAACAAGAAAAGATTAAATTAGCCGTATCTATCAATCTTTCGACTTACATCTCCTTTATGCAGCTACTTTATCGTTACTCTTGACAAAGACAAAGATAGAATGGAGAGAGAATACCAGAGACAGAATCAGAATGGCTCTGCATGGCATAAATAACACTCGTCGTGGCAGTGCTCGCAAAAGACACACAAAGGAATTGCAATTACTCCTAAATGTAACGATTAGGCATTTCCTTTTGTTGCATTCGGCGTTCCCATTCTGATTCTCTGAAACCAGATCACAAGAAAGTGAACTGAAGGAACTGAAGGCACGGTACGGTATGTAGACGTAATAGGCAATAAGCAGACCAGTTTTAATTGTGTACCGTATAAAAATAGAATTGACATTAAACCTTGCATTCTGTTCATTTAATTACAGGATCATAATACAATAAATTGTATGATATGACATTGTACTGTCGTGGCGTGCATTTCTTCTCTACAGCCACAGCCCTTGCCAGTACTTTACCTGCATTCAATCCATTGTGGAGCCATTAACCCGATTCTTTTGTGATTTGTGGCATTTCATGTGGTAAATTAGGAGTTGCAAATAACACGATTGCGTTATTGAATCATTATTCAATTTGTTGGAAAATTTACCTGTGCTGAAATTTTTTAACTCAACATCCGCAAAATTCTGCTTTCAAGCCATTTGGCTATTGAACGACGAAAACCCAGAAAATAAAGCCTGAATTTCCCTCAAATACAAATCACCATTAACTTTAAAGATGTTTCCTTTCTTTAAAGTTGAGCAGTTCTTCTCGTTTCTTCCCCTCCGGCTAAAGCTCTTTGTTTTTGCAACCCAACAAAGAAATGTTCCACTCTCATTTCGCTCAGAATGCATTTGCCCGGCCGGCCTTATTCTCTCCATTTCCGAGATTCATCTCATATTTTTGTAAATTTAATAACGCATCCACGAATTTTTGAACCGTTTAGCCCCGAGACAGTACTTTGTTCATCAGACTCAAAGACGGCTACAACAAGAAGACCAAAAAGATCAACAGAGATTGGCGAGGAATTGCCAGGATACCATATCCGTGGTTTGAGCCAATCGCACACAGTGTAGCGAATAAAATACTGGGAACAGACAGAACACGGACAGCTCAGGAGAGGTAAATAACATTTAAAGTTATATATATTCAGATCCAGAGTATAAAGAAATCTCTGCCCGGAGGAACCCACACAATGGCATGGCTGAGTTCCTGCTCCGAAATCAATTTCCGATGTAGCCACCAGCAACCTTTCCTCTGCCCGTTTTTTTAATTTCGCATGCGACCTGTCAAATGCAGACTGGCAAATCATAGTTTCTGTGTTTCATTCTCAAACTAGGATGGCTTGAAATAGAAGAGTTCGAGTAGTTCGGCTGTCATGAATGCAAATCCCTGTTGAAGTGATCCTGTCATTTTATTTATATTTTCTCTCGCCGTCAACGTACGAATGTGAAACTCACGCCTACGTGCTACTCCTCGTTTAAATATGTACTGGCACGTAAAATGGTAAAATATTGACACTGACAATTTAAGAACAGGGGAAATGAAAATGCAGTGCCGAACGCTGTTTAACTGCTGATATGGTCATTAGGGACATAAATGGCTCAGGCTCATAATTAGTAAAGCCAGTACTTGTGCTTAACACAGGAAGTCAGTCGTCTTGCATCTTCGCGCACAAGAACGAAAGTAAGTACGAATTTTGACAGCTTTAGGCCTTAAGACCAACAGGATACGAGCTACGAGGCTCTGCGGCATTTAGGCCAGGCAATAGTATTTAGTGAGAATGTTCACATATGACATAATATTGCCGACTAACCTTTTTGATCTCTCTGCTAACAACGTTTTCCGGATCTTCAGGAGCAGACTTCCTTTTATTGGTGAGAGGGCAGACCATCGATGACTCCTCAACCTACATACACAAAGAAACAAATACAAGAAGGCATGAGTACGTGAGTTGGTAAGTGTTTTACGATCATTCATGCCGAATGCGAACGCGGTCATGAATCAGTTATGACTTGTACCACTTTGCAGCTTGCATGCGCAACACATTTTATTTACACGCACGCGCAGGCAGAACAGTGATTGAGTATCAGTTTTAAAGAATGAGAATAAAGGTTAATTTGTTGTCAATCTTAAACTTTCATCTTTTTAATCCGCAATACACGCAGCTGTGAACTCAGCTGAGTGCGAGTACGTGCGTGTTACGTTTCTGGCTTGGCTTGGCTGGGCGTATTCACAAAAATAGCGCTCAACGTCAACCATTTAGTTGTATGCTTATTAACACGACACGAGAATGGCCTGCAGGGGTTCGTCCTTTCAATTCATAAGATTCTTGTCGTTCACGTTGCACTTTGTATTATGCAAATATGTAGGAACAAAATCTCTGTACTCTCCAAAGTGTTAAGCATGGCATGGACATTGCTTCATCAGCTTCATGCAACTGCCAATTCTGCCAATTGTGAGGTTATTGCTGTCAGGGTCAAATTCATTGACAAAGACTCTTAGCCGGCTCTGAAGCAGATTCGAATCTGAACTATACCGATTCTGAATCTTTCTGGATCTGAATCGCTTTGAAATCCTCTTTAATTTGGTACAAACCCAAGCCCAGCGACTGACTTGACTCGCAAACTGCATTGATTTCTATTATTATGCCTCTGTGTCCCTGTCTGTCTGCTGCTGCTGCTGCTTGCCCGTTTGTCTGTGCGCCCTGATCACGTGCTTAAGCTTATAATGCATTTCGGAGATGACTTGTTATTTATTTTTAGAAATCTTCTTGTCTTGTTCTTCGCAGGGCGGTGCGGTGCAAGCGAACAATGTTTGCAGACTAACATTATTCTTTGCTCGGCTCATAATAATAGCTAAGTCAGACACTATAACCTCATATAACCGTCTAGTTCTTCATTAAGTTGGAAGTTGGAACGGAAGACTTCGTGCCAGGCTAAAAATTCAGGGAAGAAGCTCAACGGAATCAACTTCATTTTACTTTACTCTGTTTCACTAATGCAGTGCATTAGAGTTAGCGTCCTACTCCCATTACATCTCTGCTGACACGTATTGTTTTTGGAGACTCGTTAATTTTTGCAGTCGAGCTTATCTAATGCGAACCCGAACCAAATGCAAGCGAAATGCTTCCGAAAGTGACACAATGTCGAAATGAATTGAGATTTGAACACGAAGTGATGAGGAGATTTCTGCCTCGGAAGAAAGTTCTGCTAGAAAGGCTTCGAGCACATTCTCAAGATGAAAGAAGGAGAATCTGACGATAATGCTTCTCTTTGGCTATTGTCTATCAGTCGGGACGGTGAACAGAGCCGAAATTGTGCACAGAAACGAACGAGATGAAGCCAAGCACCCAGAATCCGGATCACGGCAAGCACGCGGAAACGTACAACAATCTTTCAATCTTTGGAAATAGATTCCTCCTCACACACATCACACAACCCATCGTATCGACTCGTTGTCTTCATTATTTTCCTATAATGAAGCATGAACGTACGCGACAGCAGCGATGGCGTAGTTAATTTGATCCGCGCAATGTAAGCGGAGAAACAAGTCATTAACATTTGAAAATGAAGCGAAAAGTTCACGTGCTTGTCAAAATAGACTAATAATGGAAGAAAACTCGATTCTTGAAAACTTTGTACAGCGCAGTGGTGTGCAGTGCAGTGCAGAGTTTTAGAATTTATGTCGCGTTCGTTTTGGTTTCGAGAGCGTACATTATTCATGCCCGTCTGACGTGGCTGGCGTGCCACACAACTCTGTCGGTGGATTCTTTTAGGCATGGGTTTCATCGCTTAATCTTAAAACGTAAAACAAACAAAGGATTCATTAATTAAAAACACATCAATTCCAATATGCATGCGAGGCAGTGTACGTGTACAAGACTTCCAATTCTATATTCAGGCCAAGCCACGAGGGCTACCAGCCAACAACCCATTATCGCGTGACTGTTATAAATGAGCCAGACTCGCCAACGGCAACGAGAACGTTAATTATAACTATTCTTTGTCAGCTTCATTGCACTACTGCACCACACAAGAAAGTAACAGTAGCAGGGACGAGATCAAATTGCATAAAACGTGGTCCTTATTAGGTTACGGCTACAGTCGTGGTTAGTGCAAGGTGGATTTATGAGCAATTTCCCAGCGATCTTCATCTGCAATGAGCAACCCTGAATTAAATCTGAGTTATCTGAGTAATGAACCCTGAGTAATGAGTATCCGATGCTCGATCAGAGTTAAGGTACAATAACAATGGCGAAATGAACATCTGTTTATTATTTTTTATCTTGTCGCACCGCACATTATCTGCTCGTTCGCCTTGCTTGCAAATTCTGCATAACAGAAGCCGAAGATCGTAAATAATAATAATAATATGTATTGCAACATCTTGCCGTCTTGTCTTGCATAATAGATAAAGCGCGGCTTCGGCTTCCAACTTCCAGGGCAACCAGGCCTGAGCCTGGATTTATGACCACATATATGATTATTATGAGTATGATGGCCACATTATTAGCTGCGAGAGGCCAGGAAAAGTCAGTAGCGGTGCCATGTTTCGTGTTTTTGCAGTGCTGTGCTTGGATCTGGATTGTGGATCATCATCACACGGCCACGGCAAGACTGGGTCCGGCCCGAAAGAAGATTTCATAAATATTATTTTATACACTCTCCAAGTGACAGGAAAGCAACAGCAACATGAAATGGGAGGCAATAATAATAGAAGATAGAACACAAGATCAGTAGTGCCTATGGAACAGACACCGTATCGCCAGAAGATGCCCCGAAGTCGAAAGTAATGAGTACCAACATTTTATGACTTATGAGTACATTTTCGTTGCCATACCGCACTGCAAAGCCAAGAGGCAAGATTTTTACACGTATTTTTGCGTTTGCATTATTCGAGAAGAGTGTGCTGTACTGTGCACCTTTTGCGAGTTCTCGTAAATCATTTCACACGAGCGTCTGTTGAAACAGCCTCTGCACCGCCAGGCCTCTCAAGTAACGCGGAGAAACTTGCTCCATTATGCTTTTTACGGCCCACTCAACCTTTGTCGTAAAATACTTTCCGGCTAATAAAAGCCGACACTTCCATTTCCGATATTAGACAAACGCGATAATACTTTTACAAGAGAGACGGAAGAATCAATTTCTCCTGACGTACAACTACCGACAATACGAAGCTTTTACGTATCTTGCGTTTGTTGTTGGTCGATTCGAAATGCGAAAAAAGCCAAATCTGGTGCACGTCGCATAGAAGACTTTCTTTCGTCAGCAACTAGCAATCAATTTAGACCTTGACAATGACAAGCCACAAGCAACAAGTTCATGCTCTCGTTCCCGGTGCCGACGAACCAAAGTTAAATGAAAGTCCAGTTGATTAACATGGTCTCGGACTTCTGAGGTCAGGTTGCGTGATTTGTGATTGCGTGCGCCGTGTGCCACGTCCATTTCGTTTGCCCATACATTGAGTAAATCACGGCCGCAGTCACCAACTATTGTAATTGCATGCTACCTGAGTTTGAGCCGTGTCATGATTGTGAATGTCCAAAGTGCAACAAGTGTGAATTCTGAAATCGTAGGCATTACTTCCCGACTATTCTATAAAAAGAATTCTTACAAAGCAAAGTCCAGCCCACACGAGCACACCTTTCGGCTCGGATCTTTAATTCTTTTTGTGTGCATACTAAAAATATCACATTTCTTTCGTTAACGTATAGGTTCACAGGCAATACGCAACGCGGACGATTTTTTGACGATGGGACACTCTCATTTTTAGCATTGACATTTACACTTTGATGATTTCTTTCGCTTTGAATATTACTGTGAGTTATGAATTACAGTCTAAAAAGTTGTCAAAATAAGTTAGCTCTTAGGCTTGCTCACTTAATGATATCATAAATTATCGTCATTGCATCGTTGCCTGCCTACAACGCAAACAGATTCATGATTTCCAAATCAGTGAACTTTGATAATAACTTGCAAGTGCCAAGAAGTCAGATTTCGATTTCAGCAAAATTCTGATTTTTCTGACGCCAATTGAAAAGTGCAACATTTTTCATCATATCTTACACATCCTCTTAAAGTTCCGATTCGCCGGTGGGTATTCATAGATTAATTTCCTTGATATTAAAAGCCAACGTGCCATGCCTGACACCGGCCACTGCAGTAGGCAACGAAGTTCTCGTTCTCAGCTTTTCACTGGAATCAAGCCCACTTAAGATTATTCTCCATTCCTCAATTTTCTCGGTATTGTCAATGTTTCATGCCTGTTGTCCTGTACTTCAAACTTCTGTCCCTGCCTACACTTGAACACAACACCTGTCGTCCTTTTCCTGTCGGCCTGATCAAGTGGAGCATGGAAACCAGTGCCCGTGCTAGCGCTGGCGGTGAGATGCGGTGTCAGTTAGTACTCGGAATCAGAATAGAAAGTCTTTGAAAGAAAAGGATAAACTTCACCCTTAATCTTCTCCGTATGTGATTGTAATCCAGCCCATGCCACGCCGTACTGAGAACAACGACAGAAAAATAACATCCTAAACTACCAGCACAGTACCGAAGTAATGGGAAAGTAGTTTTTTCATTACCCAAAGTAATGCTCGACGACTCGGAGCAGCACTTGAGTTCGTGCGAATTTGCGCTCGCGAAACGCGTTGTTTCTGTTCCCTGGATACGTGGATAATAATAACGCAGCAGCGGCACGGCGCAGTCAATAACAAATAAGAAACGCGAAATTCAATCAACCAATATAATAATGCAATGTTGTGTGTAATTCCAGTCGTCCAAAGAGATAATGCTCTGAGACAAGCTCTTGATGCATTAACGTGGACGTGAACATTGAACCATGAATCATTTCGCCATCGCAGCTCGTTTGCGTGATGAAAGAAGTCAAAGCCAATTCACGTGAGTACACAACAAAGCAGAACACAATTCTTCGGTATTGATTAGACACGAGAAAGCATGCATTACTAAAATCGATTTGTTAATGAAAAACAGTGTTGTTGAATTGTTGTCACGTGTCTCTGAAATCTTTCCTGTAATCTTTCACAACAAAAGATTAAGATTTAGATACTTTTCCTGATTACATCTGACAAATGTAGCAAAATAATAAATTAAAGCCAAACGAGCAAAATGTGCGTGGGCTCAATAATTTTGCCATTACAATTAAACTTTCTCCAACGAACAGTGAATGGTTTGCGCAAACGTTTTGTGTTACGAAGTTTTGACTCCAAACTTAAGATCTCACAACTTATTAACGAAGTAAAGGTTAAATAATAAATTACTCCCGGATTTTCTGCTGCTCGTAAGTCATGTGAGTTTTTCGCTTGTTCGCTGTTCACTGCCCACTTCGCTGCTACTCTACGCCCATGCCTGTGTCTTACGCAATGGAGGCCATCGAGGCTTGATTTTTACCGATCCTGCCTTCAGTCTTCAATAAGTTGGGTTCTACACTGTGTTCTTACATCAAAGGAATTCTATTTTCATTAAATAAATATTTTTCTTACATGTTCTTCTCATACACTGCAAAGGCTTTCGCTTGAGAAACTTTAGCTTTCGCCGTGCATGGCTGCGAATTTGCAAACCCATCAACTCAAAACTGCTACCAAAATGGCGGAATATTAACCGTTTAATTTGATTAAGTTTTCCCCACTTCGAATATATTCGAATATTCACTGCTCGACTCACGGTTCTTCGTTAGTTCTCACATCTTAATTTACATTTCTTGTAATAACATTGGCCAATGTGTGTGTATTTGCTCGTTGCTCCTTGCCGTCAGCAGAAGATCTCTGGCTTAAGAATCTTCCGTCATAATAACTTGTACTGCTCATACAACAAAGTAAAAATTCCACAGTCCGAACTACATGAAGAAAAAGATGAAATAATAATTACAGCTATAAACTTCGAACTCTTCCTCTGTTGTGCAACCTGTTGATCTAAAATCAGTGCACGAGAGTGCAATCAAGAGCAAGTGCGCGGAGAAATTTTTGTTTCACAATTTCTTTGCAGCTACACGTATAAAATAAGAGATAATATGACCTTGTTCTTGTTTGGTCACATTTGATCAGCTGTCACAATAATAGCATTTGATCACATACGTTCCATTCCCGTATGTTGTTTTTCAATATTTGCTAGCCTGCCAAGCTCAAATTGGCTGGACATGTTTCAATTTCGAGCTTCCACCCTTGATCTGATCATTTCGAACGAAATCTAGTCTGATCTAGTGCAATTCTGCCATTTTGTGAGACAAGCGAGAGCGCTTGAGCTTGAGAAAACGGCAAAGGCGTGTCAGGCTGTTGCTGTTTCGTGTGAGCACGTATCACATTAAATATTCGGAATGGCATCGTTGATAAATAAAATGCGATAGGAGCGCACTTTGTACGGCTTCGTACGTGTCGCTTTCTTAGCGCGTGGCGTGTCTTCACTGGAGAAAGTAAAGTACGACCCGACCTGGTGAAAGCCGGCATACAGGAACCAGGCACGAGGAGGAACACAACACGTACAAACGGGCGTATTAAATATGACAGACAGGAGCAACAACTAAAAGGCACAATTTCATACTTTGCTCAAATAACGCCATGCCACGCCAAGCCACACTGTGTCTTGCTTGAGCCTTACTATTTGCCTTTGCTCTACTTTCTAATATTTATTTATGGAAATAAATTACCTTTTCCACACAGTCAGCTTATTGCTTATTTTTATGGAATTTTAATATTGATACTTCCATTTTTCGCGCTGCATGTCGTGCAGTGTCATCCTAGTGTAATAAAGTGACATTAACGGCTCAATAATGCTCGTATCATGCTCGAAAATGGATCTGGGAGCAGCAAAGCAAGGCAAATTTCCATTAATGAAAACACCGAGAACTCTTGTCGGAACTTAACTCAATTGATGCGGACTTTTAATACGCCAACCAACCAACCCGAGTTCGGATTCTTTTAACTTAAACTTGAACTATCGTCAGATTTTAATAAATCAAACCGCAGTTTTATGGTGCAAGAAATTCTGCTTTCTGCCCATTTCGTGTAGCTCAATCATTCACTTTGTAGTGCAGTGCAAGTTAACATTAGGCTAACACGCATTGCCGGCTGTCGCTTTGTCTCTCGCAATGCTAATGTAATTTAATCTACTTCGTGATAATACGCGCTAATCATGCAACATTTCCATATCACAATAAACTACACAATGAAATAGTGAAACAAGGCAAAATCCATCAAACCACATTATTCCTTTAATTAAAACAAAACGCGATACAATTTTGCAGCACACCGGAATCATTTATTGTGGCGTGGCGTGGATTGTTCAAATTGGATTTCTGAATGTGCTACACTTAATCCAGAATTATGCGTCTGACACAATAAAACATGAAGCAAAAGCGGCACACATCATAAACAAATGAAATGGGTAGTGTAATGAGACCCAAGGCAAAATGTGGCTCGACATCGCAAGAATTTCGGGTTTATTGGTTTGCAAATTGCGAATTGTGAGCTTGTAATTAAAAAGTTAATTTGTTCTCATCAACGAGTTCAAAACCACCGTACTATGGTCGTAT
The DNA here is from genome assembly GCA_009869945.1 of Mesaphorura yosii. Taxonomy (NCBI): domain Eukaryota; kingdom Metazoa; phylum Arthropoda; class Collembola; order Poduromorpha; family Tullbergiidae; genus Mesaphorura; species Mesaphorura yosii. The sequence continues at coordinate 196,760 of WIXG01000010.1, read as the reverse complement.
CTTCGTGGAAAAGGCGGAAAGCAATATGTATGTGGAAGTGAAGTCAATATGAGACCGGATATTTCTGAGGCTGCTATTTGCTTGTTAGTCCCCACGCAATTCGTTGTTTGCTGATTTGCTGTTTTCAGTTACTGGATAAAAGCAAGGCCGAGCCGAGCATGATGCTGCCGCAATTCGTGAACTGCATGTCACATTTTGTTGTAACTCATTTTGGCATGGCATTTCAGGAGCTCACGCAGAGAACCGGAATTCTGAATCGAAATCTTATTCGAATCCAATGGCCCAGACATGATATTTTGCGTACGTATTTCAAAACGGTTAAGTGCGATGAGGTGCAAGAAATTCAACTTCGGGGTAGACGAAAGGAGAAAAAGAAAGGAACTAAAATCGAAATACATTGATCGGTCGGCTCGACGGTGTGGTAAAGTCTGGTCTGCGAACTGCGAGGCACAAGGAATGGAAGAAGTCTTTAAAATCTCATCAATATTTCATTTCTTTCTTTATGTGTAAAAAATGAGAAATCTATTTCATGTTCCTGTCGACGACTCGTCGGTCCTTTTATTTTTAAATTGAAATGGAAACCTCGCATTGCGTATGTGTATGCGAACGCAGGGCTTTTGAGAATTTTTATAAAAGAGATGAAAATTCACAATTCGCTTGCATACGCGAACATGGACCTGAAGCAGACGACAGATACAATTGAAAGACGGCGAAGATGAGAAAGAGAAAGTTCTTCAAGTACGAAACAGTCTCCAACAATTTTCATGAAAAGAAGAAGTACAAATGCATAGCAAGAAATTGTCGAACAATTATTTTTACTATTACAAGTTTGCTTGCAAATTTGTCCCTTTGAAGACTGCACAGTTCAAGCTGGACAATTTCCCATCCGCTTAGAAGGAAACGTTGATACGAGAGAAAACTTGCATGTTAAAAGTATAAAGTGAAATTGAAGAAACTGATTATAAATTTTAAACTTTTATTGCACGTTAAACTTATCCTGATTCCAATTCCAATAAGGAACTTTGTTCGCAATATCGCAATTCGCCATCTCAGAACAGAACAGAACATCCACGTTATAAGTGCTCTCTCTTTTGCCCGTGATGGCATCATAACGAGTAAAAGTTCTGCAATTGGTAATTAGCTCTGAAGAATTCAAACATGCGGAAAACTTTGATAAAAGTTCATCGTAATTGAGTTGCTAGTTCAAAGGCGTGGTGTACCATAGTGAATAAGTTTATGCCCGAAAAGTTTAGGAAGCTGGCCAAATACTAATACGCAATACCAAATTACGAAATAGCGAAGTGGCGCTTATTGGGCAACAAAAATTTCAACCTCAACTTAATTTCTGGACTTATTTAGATGGGCAATAGCGGAGTGTATTTAACTACCTGAACTCTTCAACCTGTCAAAGAGGCTCAGCTCAATGCCGATGCAAAAGTTCTTAATCCAGATTGGCATTCGTGTTTGAGTTCAGAGGAACACATTTTGCATTAAGCTTTTAAGCTTTTCTGCAGCGCTGACGAAACATATCATTCACAGTCGAAATATTTGTGCGCTTGTGTATTCGCAAAAGTTTTGAGTACGAGCATGTTGACTGAAGGCAGTCAGTTTCTGTCAGCCCGGCTCAAAACAAAACCATCTTGAATGAAAGTGGAGAACTTATGTACAAAATTTCTGGCTTGGGCTGGCATAAAAAGGAATTATTCATGCAACCTCTTCTCTTACTCTTCTCCCGAGCCCATCAATAATTTATATAAATTAACCGACCAAACTGTCGCCAGTCAAGTTTCGGTTCAGTTCAGTCAACATCAAGTCTCTCTTTACATTTGTCATGTCACATCGTCAAGCTGGCTAAACTAAACTACGCTAAAATGCAAGGTTATCCTTTTACATGTAAACGAAACCTCCCATGCCGGTGAAGAGAAACGTACCCAGTATCAGAGCAGATCTACAGAAAGTTCGGGTAAAAGTTAAGAGAAAGAGACACTGACACGGACAGGGTTTCGGTTTCGTTTCGTGTGCGTTTAGAAAGTTTTGAATGATTTATGATGTTATGTACATAAGAATGGCACGATTCTATACGCCACATTTGAATTACGTGTTAGCTGGGGCGAAAGAATATTTTATGTCACTCTCGAATCCAAACCCTGGCCCCAGAACGTGCCAAATGCAAATCCTAACCATGCCTTTCGCATTTATCCAATGCTGAATCTCATTATGCATGAAGCACTGAATTACGTGATCCATTTTTAATCATCCATACCATGTATGCAAGGCTGTAAATGTTATTATAATGGCTTTTAGCATAACCTCAAACAAACTTTGCTGTAATGGAGACTCTATAGGAAGACGGGCATAATTTATATCCGCTGCTAATTAAAAGAGGATCGCATCATTCTCTACGCAGAACGTAGGATTCTGATCAACGTGGAATACACAAAATTAGGATTCGCATTCACATTGCATTTTGTGTGAAAAGTGTAATTTCCTGCAAACGTGCCAACTCATTTTACGCTAAATGCAAATGCGCCAGATCCAATTTAAATTATTACTCAATTTATTTCCAAGAAGCAGGTAGATTGCCTGCAACATGCAATTTAAGATGAGGTGATGGAAATAATTTACAAATTATGCAAGATTTCTCTGTAAAGAAGCTCCTGTCTGTTAAGTAATTGAACCATTACCTGCTCTCACATCTTACTGTTTTCTTTTTTGTGTGTCCGTGTCATGCAATTATGTGTTGGGTTTGTGGCTGATAGAGACGTCACACACTTTAATCCAAATATACACAGCCATGCACCTACATTCATAAACCGCATTCTGATAATGGGTTTTCTCGATTGTATCTATCAACACAAGGTAATGAGACTGAGCACGTGAGTGCAGGCAGAAATGCACTTAAATTTCTCGCTTTCCTCAAATTGCTCTTTTTTGTCAACGACTGTGCTCAATGAGTTAACTGATATTAGCGCGCAACGTGTAATTTATGGCAACGAATAGCGATAACACAGAGCAGCAAAAAATCACATAAAACTTAAAGTATGAGAGAAAATAAGTTGTTTCAAATAAGCAGTAATCCGTTGTGTGAGATCGTTCAAAAATTATGGCAGATTTGAGGCTTAAATCTTTTCAGAGTGTAAAAAGAGTTGACCACAAAATTAATGCGAGCACGTCATACTTGCTTCCTGCGCTATTCAGCAAGGCGAAGGCAGACGCAGAGCGGAGAGAACAGTTTCAAAAATTTAATTAGGCTGGGCGAGAATATGCGAGCAAGAAATAGCTCGTTAAATGAGAGCGAAAGAGATGTCCAAAGAGTTTTGACAGTTTTCAGTTTGAGCCCAAAATAGTATATGAATCAAGTTTCTAAGAATATGCGAGAAATTCATCTTGAAAGTTGAAGCCTGCACCTTTTCAGAAGAAAATTAATCAGAATGTACGCGTAACTCGATTCTCGACTTGGTATCAGAAGAAAGATTACATAATTCATTATGCACGGCTGAGAATTGCAGTGGGAATGCGGCTGTCTGGCAGGCAGGCAGGATTTCATAATAGAAAGCGCGCAGCGCATTGCAATGCAGTGCTTTGTTTATATCTGAAGTGCCATGCTAGCATGACACGACAAAATTTTATATTTGAAAGTAATTATTTCACAAGGACCCGCACTCGAGTTCAAAAACTCACTCTGCCCTTTCTCACATTGTCACACTTGACAATATTGGAAGGGGAATTGTAATTTAACAGTTACTTTCCATTGTACTAAAGAAAAACGCGTAAAGTCAAAATTAGTTTCCAACCACCAACCTTAAGATGATAGTTTGAGTTTGAAATTTGCTGTGGACGTTGAGTGTTGTGGAGGAGCGAGGCTGCCGCCGCGCATTGTTGACCGTACGCCGCTGCTGCAGCTGCGGCGGCGAGCAGAATTTGCGACGAGTGATGAGGATGATGATGGTGGTGTGGATGTTGAGCCGCCGCTGCTGCTGCCGCCGCCGCCGCGACAGCTGCAGCTGACGATGGATATGTGCACGTGGCAAACGGGTTTGGTGGAGCTGTCATTAACGGCGGTGGCGGGGCCGGTCCGCCAGCTGTGCCAACATTCAGCGGAATCAGACAGGGATTGTTCACCGAGCCAAGTTTGTTGTTTGGGAGGGTTCCGTGATGCTGCTGGGCGGTAGGAATTCCTTGCGTGAAAAACAACCACGGGGCTTGCATTTTGAAAATCTTGATCCGGTTGCTTGAAATCTTTGAGAAGTTTAAAAGCGTTGCGGTCGAAGTCGAATCCTAAGTATCAAGGTGAGGAAAAATCCCAGCTGCTTCACCCTTTTAAGTGTCACGTGGACGTGCGAGAAGATTGAACAAGTGAATTTTGAGTTTGGAAACCGATTGTCTGCTGGCTCGCTGGCTCGTCTCGTCAGTGCACGCTCAAGTCAATATAAATTTTTGGACTCGTGACAAGACGCGAAGAAGAATTTTCGGTTGTACGGCGCACAATACGTCTCGCCGCGTCTGGAGTGCTACGCTCCGCTGTTCGGTTCGTTTCTTGCCTTGATTCTTGAGCTATTTCTTATACAACTTTTTCAAGTGGAAAGAATGAAGAATTGAAAATTGAGAACAAGCGACTAGCGAAGGCGCGGAGTCAAGAATCAAGAAGTGTTCGGCTTGGCCGTGCTCGAGTCGAGACGCGCGACACGACAGGGAACAAATGCGGCGTATGTTTGCTCAATCCAATTCAGCGCTCAAGACATGAGAAGTACATTAAATGTATTACTTATTCACGTCAACTCTAAACCAATTGTATTATTATTAGATCACCGTGTAACAACGTGTGTGTTTGGCTCGGGCCGTTCTCGTTCACAGGCGCCACGAAATTTCTGTTGATTTACCCGACCGACTGCGAGCGTGACTTGTCAATCAATGGTTTTCTCGATACACAATAAATTACATTAAGTTGTGACAGGGAAACAGAAACTTCAAATTCCAAAACGCTGAGACTGCTTGACTGCTTCGAACAAAGATCTGGATCACGATATCACTTTGACGTGAGAAACTTTATCTTGTATCGAATCAAGCGAACAGTAAGCTCCGAGAAGAGAAGAGAACGAGCTGTGTTATACCGAGTTGAGTCTTCGATTTCAATTTGGAGTCGGTCGAGTCTCGAGTGGTTTTTCCCTTGTATCCAGGATCGGGTCAAATTTCGGATTCCAAGTGTCTCAGTTTTGTCATGTGACACGTGCTGATCTCGTGAGTTTATTCTATTGTCTCTGCCACACTATGATTCAATTTCCAGATAAAAGCGTTCATTTTGCGTCTGGCGTGGTTGCACGAAGCAGAAAAGAACACGCAAAATCCAATTCACTCGTAATTAGTGCCGATCGCGTGTAAATTAGCTCCAATTGTTTCACCTTCGATTCGATTGATCAGCACAAGGTGAATACCATTGAATGCTTTTATCTTTTGACTTCCAATGCAAAGTAGATTTTAGTTTGAAAGATAGCCAGACTTATTTTACACTGAAGGTTTGTCAAATACAACTATCAAAATCGAAGGATTTCCACTTTCTCACATCCTGCTTGATATTTTCAGTCACAGGCAACCAGACAACACGTTTTTTCTCTAAGTCTTCAGGGAACTGAGCACGTGCGAGCTGGAAGTTTACGATTCACCGTACGACATCATTATCACGTTTATCAGCTTCAAAGATCGTTAGTTCAGGTACTTTGCTTTCACATTTCACGCAGCCGCCTTCTATTTGACAGCACACGCCACTGCCACTGCCAGAGTTTCTGCACTGCACAAATAGAAATTGGAGCAAGGTCCGGAAGCGACTAGCAAGTGTCACCGCTAATTGATAATAAACGATTTGAGAAGTTGGAGAAGTTGAGTGTGAGCTGACAGCGAAGTCCACGAACCTACCGCCTTCTGCCTCTGCGGAACTTTGACTTTGAGAATGCCGACTTCATTCACAGAACACAACTCTACGAACAAACGTTGCACGTACCTTTCTTGCCAGCGGCTCAAGACACAACTGAATGAATTGAGATGCGGAGAACGAGCATATAAAAGGTTTAACCGAGTCATAATAAATGATAGTGATGTGAGTGCTTTTCTGTGCAGAAAAGAGCGCTGCTCCTGCAAAAGACGTATCGCGTGCGCGGCCTTAACAAACGCATTTGGGTTTCGCGTTTGCTTTTGCTTACGCCAAGCTTCGTGTTTGGACGTTTGGGGTTCTAGTCGAGAGGATTTTGTGCTACGATACATAACAAATGTGGAAAACAATGTGCCAAACGATGTTTCTTTGAGCCTGACTTAAACGACAGGCTTCGGCAGCCCAGGAGGTAGAAATTCTGCAGACAAGCACCGAACATCGGCAGCGGACTCAAGATTACAGGAGACAGGAATACAGTGCCATGAATACAGAATACGGACTACGGAATTCTGCCTTCTGCGCCAAAGTATCCCCGGAACACGAAATACGAAAACAACGGATCATGGAACTTTTATAGAATAAAATCCAAGGAACCGAACCGAACAAATCAGCAGGAGCCGAAGTACTAGAATAGAATACGCCGCACTCAATAAAAATTTCAGAAAATTCCCTTTCAACTTTCGAGTGTTGTTACAAAACATCGATCTCCAAATTTAAGCCGCCCGCACGTGTCGAGTCGGTTCGCTTTTTATTCTTCCATCCTCGCATCATTTCGCGTATTGTACTTCTTTTACGCGTGCACAATTGAAATGTGAATCGTAGGCAGACGTTTCTAATTTAAATTCGATAGGATTTTGTAATAAAAGATTTTATAGAATTAAAACTGTAATTTGATGAACTTGTGCCGGAAAATTAACACAAGAGCTCTGAATTCGTTTGTAGTTGTGCATTCTTTCGGAGGGAGTACAAAAGTACAATGGCAATGAAATACTCGAGTCGAGCCACAGCCACATGTTTATATTTCGATGTGTGGCCTGCTGGAATGCCTTTGCTTTTGGAGGGCCTGCAAATATCAAACTCTGAAAGAAGAGAAGAGAATGACCGCATAATTTGGGAAGAAAGGCATATTTAAATTCTCATCACATTCCAATTATTTTAATCAACATATCAAGAGCACTGGTACAGGCCGCCCAACGTTGATTCTCATTTCATCTCTTCATTATTCTCACCATAATCATGATTAAAACGTTGTTAGGCTCCCTGAACCATGCACTAATCAAGTTAAGGCTTTGTTTCCCATCTCCACGAGTAAACCAGTAAAAGAATGGGCGAAACATGAAATGCATGCTAGCACATGAAGTTTTGTTCGCCGCTTATCGAATTTCGTTGCGAGTGCCTGCCTGCACGTCAGAAATGAATACTCAGTTTTAATAAGCTGAAGCATAAATCTATAAACATGGAAATAAAAGTAATGCAACCAATCGCATCTTTCATTTGGCAGACGCAGCACAGCGTGTGCGCGCTCCAATTCCTCTCGATTGCGGTTCGTTTAGTACTTCAAAGTTTGTACACGCAAATGAGGATGCTCATAAATGCGGTAATAATACGTTGCGGTTGCAGTTGCAGTGAGAATATGGCAAGTGCCATGCCAAGTACTCCACTATTTTCGAGACGAGGTGAGATTTTTCGCGATCATCCAAGCGAGTAAATTATCAGGTGCATCTTCTTGCATTTGCACGCGGACGTGCGTGCAATCGTACACTTGCAAATTGCTCTAGAAATCTCAAAATAATGATTTACCATTCATTTGGGAACTTAAACATTGCTTGCGGTCTGTAAAAATAAGGTCAGGTCCAGTAGGTGTAAAAATTGCAAGAAACAAGGGCCAGTAAGTCGTAAGTTGAGTTGTTGTTTATTACGTCAATGTATCATCATTACGAGGGATTATTGCATATAAATTGAAGTAATTTGGTACACAAATAAAGAACACGCCATAAACAGTCACTAATTGATGTCTATTAAGTCTTTATCCTAGAAGTGCAAGAACAATAGCTAATAACAGCGGCGGCTCTTCAGTTCAGAAGTTCACAGGAGCCGAGAATAAATGTGATGCAAGAAGCAAAAATACGACCGGCCTCCAGCACGCGGAGTGCCAACAATGAAGGCCGCCTGCACGTGATGTGAATGGAAGCTATTTTAGCCCAGATATGTAACCTCATACAAACAAGCCGCAGCGGGAGCAGCAGGAAACTAATTAATCGGATGAAAGATTGATGAATTTGTTCTAGGTTTTGTTCTTTTAAGAGCAAGTGCAAACACAGAAACGATTATACGAAACGCAAAGTCGAAATACGCTTTCAACAAATTTGTCATCATAAAATGAGCGAAGACCCTGAGCATCTTTCATTGTCGAGTGCAAATGTGCAAAGAGTAAATAAGAAGGAACTCGAGTGAAAAGTTTCTTTCGCTTTGTGTGGAGGAGAAAGCTGGAGAACTCAACTTCAAGAGCGTAATTGTGCCCACGTTTTTACTTTTAACTTTGTCTTTGATTACTTAAATTGAATTTGCCACAATCACAACAGGGCAGGCGGGCGAATCGATGCGAGCTGCCGCCGCCACAGGCTTACCACCAGCCTTTTAGTGCATTCGTGATTTCAAAATGAGAGTTGTTTAGATTTTTATACGCGAGCGAGCCAAATCAAAGCAAAGCAGGGTTGCAGGGTTCAGCGTTGAGAACACTCCACAATCTGGCTGAAATCTTTTTGTTCTTTCGTTCACAAGAGATCACGACTTCAAGACGGCGGCCGGTCGCGACGCGAGAGCTCAAGGCTTGGGCTCTGGAGACGGTGAAAGCAAAAACCCGAGGGCACTCACTTTGCCATTACCACAACCAAACCAAGTAGAAGGAATGGAAACTTTTTGCTTTGCTTTGCATTTCTCCAGGGTTTTGTCGTATCCTCGGTCCTGTGCCTGTCTCGACCACCTGGCGCATTGTACTTCTACGTATTTTAAACCAGATGTGTTGCCAGACGATTTACCAGGAACCTACAACCACCCGATCTTTGAAACCAATGACTATAACGATAACCTTTATTTCGGATTCATTTCACAGCGTCATGGGTCATGGACTCATACACACTGGAACTTGTAACAATGTAGGGGAAAATCTAAAATCACATCCGCTGTCCAGCTGCCATTGCCAGGCGACGGCGATGCTACATCACTCGACTGGAATTGCCTTGCTGTCACTCGTAACCCTTTACTTTAACTGTGCCGTACTTGCAAGCAAGTTGCAGCAGCAACCGTCGAACAAGTCTCAACTTCATTATTTCACTTGATAGAGCGTAAACAAATTTGAACAATGTTAAACATTCTAAGATATGAACCGAACGCATGTTCTCTCTCTTATGTGATTGTAATGCAGTAACGCTCAAACGCCAATAAATATTGCAGAGAGAGCAAATTATACCTGTTTACTTTCAAGTTTTCAATTCCTTGTGGAGCGTTGTCGTTACAGATTCGCAAGATCGGAACTAAAACAAGATAATTGCCTCATGTCTTAAGGCGTCGATAATCAACCAGTAATACTCCGAATTTTGTGTCACGCGTTTCTGCCTGAATTCAGTCTATCTGGTGTCTGAAGTTAATGAAGCCACAAATGTATTGGTCTATGGAGACCTTCGCTTGCGCGTTGCACCATGCCATAAATCTTGGGAAGAACAATTCCTGCATTCGAACAAAACTTTAAAAGTATTCGGTGTTCTGGTTCTGGATGAGATACTCTAAACTAAAAGTACGAGGGAATAGGCACGGGCCGGGATTCTCTCTGATTTAGAGTCGAAATAATGAACCGAGAAGAGAATACAGCTGAAAAGCTAATAAAATATAGCCTCTTCTCTCATAAATTATTATTACTATTGTTTTCTTGCATCGTCTGGCACTCTCACTACTAAGAGCCTGCTCTAATGAAAAGGAGGAGGTGAGATAATGCAAAAACCCGTGAAAGCATTATTTCCTGTTAATTTAATCTTGTTTCTTGTTTCATTCCCCTTGGCATTTGTAAGTTTGCACAAAGCCAGACCCAGAAGCATTTAATAAGTTGGGCTACGTTGATGTAAGGTTTCATATTTAATGAATTAATAGGCATTCATTAATTGAGTCGCTGATGCGATAGTCAATCATGTTTAATTATCCGGTGAGACTCTTGGAATTTGAAGTGAATGCATGAATGAGCAGCAACAGCAGATTTGATAGTTTAATTAATTGAGGAAAGTAGCTTCTCGTATTTATGTGCCTGTTTTCTCCTCTTCAGGATGTATAAACGCTTGCAGAATTAATAACCTTGAGCGCAACCCACAAACTTTCGCCTGCCATTCATTTACTAATTGAAGCCAAGCAAATGATTCGCTCAAAATTAGTCCGAGAATACTCATAGGTCGTGGTGAAAGTTCACTTATGACGGCGGATAAGGAAATTATGTTGCTATATTACGCTTCTTCGGGCAAGAGCATGAAAGATATTCTGTCTCTTGTTGGATTTTCACATCTGATATTCTTCAAGCGAAAGAAAGCACTCCAGAAAAGAATTCTTTGGAAATGTTTTCTACCTTATTCCTGGACTGGTCGAGTTCTGAGAAATCAGAACCGGCCTTCAGGTATAAAAATTGGACTTTAGTAATTCAGTCATCTAGTGCACATTTCTCAGAAAGTAAGGAAACATCTTAAAGGTAATCGATTCTCAGGCAATTTAGTGAAAGAGATAATTTTAGAAATATCAGTCACAATTAGCTAGTCTTTACAAACAAGAGTTTAATGCTTTGATCATTTAGTCGATCACAGCCATTTAATAATTATTGGTCGTGCTCTAAAAAAGACTGACGATCTGAACATAGTTATACAACCAGTTGAAGCAGCTGCACGTTAGCATTAGTGAGGTTTAATCACTGATTACTCTTAGTAAGGATTTATCAAAAATTCGCCTTCCTATTTTGCAATTGCTGCATGGGCACAAGGTGAAATCATGCACACCGCATCTGTATCTTCCTTTCCTGATCACAAGATGACAATGACAATGCGGCGTTTTAATCCTCTTATCGGTTTGCAGTTGCAAATAAGGAATGAGTTGCATTATATAACGGTCTCGATCGGGCCATTTTCTCCTCGCAACTAAGTTTCACGTGAAAAAAGAAATAAGGAAGCTGGGTCTCTCCTCACCTGACGACATGCAGACATGCAGCATTGAAGGCTGAGGTTATGGAAGATTTGCATCCTAACATCCCAATTCATATTTTAATATTTATCCCGTGCTAATTGTCTTAAGCCGTAAGAAATGCAGATGGAGATTAAATGACGTGATGAGAAAAGTCTCCATGTGTGCATGTTACGCGGTTATTGCGGTCATGACACGCCATCACTTATCAATCAATCTAACAGAAATCGATCCACGCATCTAAGTTATGGGCGAAATGATGACACAATTCCCATTTTGAAGTTATCCAACTTGTCCAGTGATGCAATGGCAGGAAACAGGCATAAACAAGTAAACACGTCGTTAGAATAGAGTAACAACAAACATCATAGTATATGTAAAATAGTTCTGACAGTTCAAGGTACGTGCAGGATATGAATGGTTTAGCGATTGCATGAGAATGCAAATGATTGCTTGTGAACAAAAGCCTCAGAAGCGTTTCGGAATTTCGAACTAGACTGTTATGTTGACGTTGACTAGATTTCCATCTTATTAAAATCTCCATCCACGACCTTAATAGGCAGGTTATCAGCTGTGCTCCACAACAGCGCATTGCATGGAAGCTAATCTCAATGTCAAAGGAGAGAAGCATCAATGAACATGAACGAGCGCCAAGAGAATGACAATTTCATCATTTGCATCTTTACAGTTTATTACAACTTTCATGAAACGACGGAACCTGTACCAGTCGAGGGGGAGGGCAGCAATAGAAACCCAGACAGAGGCGAGACAGAAAACACTGGAAAGAGGAAAACAACAAACTGACTAATAGATGCACAAAACACAGAGTTCCACCAGTAAGAGGCTGTGGAAACAAGTGAAATTCTAATTAGATGAAATGGCTCATTTTAGTTTTAAAAAATCACACGAATCTCTAGCACCAGTGGCACCGTGACACCAGGATGATAGGATGTATCGAAGCAACCGTGAGAGCAACACGTAGTTCTAAAAGCGATGCGATTTTGACTGCACTGTAGCTACTAAATTCTAAAGACAGGAACTGATTAGCTTTAGCAGGCTCACACCGGCGAATCATCTGTGACCATCGTTTTACGGGTATCGTCATCAGCGAACCTCAGAGTATATTTTTTAAACCAAGCTGCTGGCAATGCCATTCTGTTTTCTCCATAAGCACGAAGCACCCACTAATCCATCCGAATCCCGAACAAAAGGAAAACTTTTGGATTAAGACCAAACAAGACAGACACGGGTCATTTCGATGATGATGATAAAATGTAAATTAACAAGAAGTTGCTGACGGTGGGTATTTACTCAGAATACTTTAAGTTAGCGACAAGCTAAAACTCATGTCTTGAGTGTTGTCTTAACCTCTCAATACCGACGAGTCGAGAGTCCTGATCATCAAATCCATTAAAATCTGAGCTGGTTAATGAAAACGGCCAATCAACTTGAGCAGTGTAAAGCTCACAATCACTCTCAAGTAAAATCTGGAAATGGACTTGGGCTTGAAACTGAAACCTACATTAATACACCGAAGTCCACCTGCATTCGCTAATCTAAAGTTCGTGCAAATTGAAATTGAAGAGCATTCCAGGAAGTTGCGAAAGGAAAAATGTGAGAAGAGGCAATACGATGTCACTTAGCCATTTCCTAATGAAGACTCATGTCGTATGCCAAAAGGTATTTCATTTATGAGAATTTCTCCAAAGAGAAAGAGAAAAGTTCCAAACATTTTTCTTTTTTTTTCACATTCTCACGCATTCGGTGACACCTTTCTTGTCTCGTCTTGTTGTCTTATTCTTGGAAAGTGTAAGCGCGCGAGTGCGCCGTGGCACTCAACAAAATTAATTTTTTCCAACTTCTCAATTCGACGTCAACTTCGTACTTTTGTCGTACGTAGGAGCATGAAGTATGAAGAAAACGAAAGTAATTTGCAGGTGAGTTAGCGTTGCCGTGAATGCTCGAGGAGTTATGATTATTGCACTGAATCCGATGCTGTAGGTTTGCCACGTCGTGATGCATGGTGCAGGCTAGAGTGCACCAGAACCGTTAAAAATTTCATCCCCGCAACGGGCTGAATTATGTCATCCAAAATTAAGTTCATAACACTCGCATACATTTAGGCAGTTGCGAAGTACAAAATGTCAATGAGGCTATACATGTCTTTGGGGCTTTATATGTCGCGTAATTTACTCTTATGTGCAAAATTGCGAATGTTCAAGTAAAGCCAAGTCAGAAAGCACTTTATTTAACCAGAAATAATTCTGTGATATTGCATAGATAGGACGTGCATAAATTGCCATGCCATTGCCGTGCTCTTACCTCTTCCAGCTTCAAATGCTTTAGAATGTGACCCCGCACGTCCGTCTGCGTTTGGGCATTTACAGTCGCTGTCGCTGCTGATGCCATTGTCGAAAATGACGGCAAATAACCGCAATTCGGTAATCGTGGACACCACGACGGCGTGGACAAGCTCCGGGATACCCTGAAATTGAATCTTGTCTTGTTCATTTCAAGTGTTCAGCAGTCAAACAAAGAAACATTCATAAAATGTGTCCAACCTACAGTATTCGAGATCTGGCTGGGATGAGTCTCCAGAAAGCAATTGTGGCTCGCTTCCTTTCCGTAAAGTATAAGCAGTTGAGTTCTTTCACCAACTTAAATTCCAACCTATTTCCAAACTATTTGTTGAAAAATCATGACATGTGCACTATGAATTACTTGCTGGCTTCTATGCCGAATGAGTGCAAGACACTTCCCTCTCTTTCGGATTTGAAGCAAGAATGCATTTGACACATTCATAAATGCAAGGTTTAGGAAACACATCCAAGCCCTGTACTTGGAACTCCCAAGCTCTTTTCTTGTACAAGAAGGAATGAACCATTTGAATTTATTGAACTCAGAAATTCCACCAGTAATAAAGCAAGTACAAATCAATGTGAATTGCAGGTACAACGTCTCTTGATAAACAAAGGTCTAAAAAGGACCTTAAAACAACTGAGTCATTGTAATTTTATAAAACTCCATTGCAAAATATCTTTAGCGGTAAGATGATCTCGGCTTGTCTCGCCAAGATGAGTTAGATGACGACGAGCTTCTCCCTGATACAGGTGGAGCCTCGCGATACTGTCTTGTGTATCGGTGTGAATTTCTGATTGGTCCCACGCTTCCCGAACCGGTGCTACCGCTGCGTGCACTTCTGTAATTGTCATCAGCTGGACCGTATCCCGTGCGCCCGCTCTGGTCTTGCCTTCCGCCATAACTCCCACGAGCTGGAGAGCTTCGGGAGTCCGACGATCCCCAACCTCTGCCTCTTGAGCCCCTGATTTTAGAAAGATCATGATGAACTTCACCATCACCTGTTCACTAGGCGTAAAGATTAGTGAGGACTGCTGGCTCACCTTCCACGACTGTTACTGGCATCTCTGGTGTAATATGGCACGTTTGCCTGAGAATTACTTCTGAATGGCCTGTCAGAATCGTACGGTCTGCTGGAGCCACGGTGGCCTCTTCCTGCACCAGAATAGGGATCTTGCCCGACAGAAGGTGCAGACCTGCCACCCATCCTTGAATTCGGTCCACTCGACGATGCCATTGCAACAAAGTCGTCCACGTGTAAAGATGGCGGTCTGGATGTGTTTGGAGGTCTTGAACGAAATGGATCAAAGTGTGAACCGACCCTTGAATTGTGCCCAGATGACAGTCCGCGGTTATAAGCACCTCTGAGAAGCAAATGTTCAACAACCCTTTAACTAATGTTATAAATGAAGTGAAGTTCATCAAGTGAGAGTGAAGTACCTGATGCTTCCTCTGTGCGAATGATGATGAAAGCTTGGCTTTCTTCCTAAAGAAAGGCCGCCATGCGGAGATTTGAAATTGTTGAAGTCATCGAGTGGGGCTGATTTAACTTCGGCAAGCTCATTGTCATGCCTCGCTCCAGGTGCTGAGCCAATATCCTTTATTTTGTAGAAAGAATTCAGCTGTGCTAAATTCACTTTGAACATTTCTTGACTAAGATCCACAAGGTCGATTGCAACCTGAAATATGTAACCGAAATTAGGACCTGGATCCGCGTTAGTTATTCACAAATCTTGTTACCAATTCCGGTTGATTCTCTTCATCAAATCTAGAAATATTTTGCAAGTCGTCGGCAGGTTCGTATTCTGCAATATCTGCAACCGTGCAGCAAACTGGTGGTTGCAGAGTGAACAGATTTTCCAACGACTCAGGAGGTGGCAATGTGATCTCGGATTTAACCACACATTCTACTTCATCGGTACGAATATAGATTAGTATATCATCTAGTTGCTCCAGTGCTTTGCAAATAGTGGACGCATCCGCCTCGCTTTCCATTGCTGAAGACAAGCAGTCAGTTACTAATTAGTATTTAGCCTGGAAATTACGAATCGTGAGCTCAGCTTGATAGATCCGAACCGAACCTTGGGACTTGAGCTTCTCAAGATTTATTTGAAGCTGCTCTAACAAATGGTTTTTCGTGTCGTCCGACCAAATAAAACACTTCCGAAGCTCAAAGGATCGTAATACGTTTTGTCGCAGTTTAGGAAGAGCCTACAGATTCAAGAAATTCGGTGTCGGTTATTGTCTTTCGTCGAATTGTGTAGTGCCGCAGGCGCAAAGTACCTTCGTGTGATGTGTCATGTTGTGTAGAAACTTGACGAAATCAACCACGTGGCTGATCGCTACATCGTCGGGGTTGGGAGTGGCGCAGACACCGACCAACTTTTCAAGATAATCGTGCACTTGACTTGAATGATTCAATAGTGCTCTGCGTTTTGAAAGTTCTGATTATCATGTTGCATGATATTGCAACTAAATACAGACGAGAACACTTTCATCACTTACGATTTCAGATGATGGAATCCATAATCAGTTTGCATTAACAGTTGCAGTGTTGAGAACAAACTTTTAAGTAACTTCGAGTTCTTCTCTGATGCAATTTGTTCAAACTGCAAAATCGAAATCAGTGCAGACGTGATGATGCTTAAATTGTCCTTCGCAGGCAATGAATTAGCGAAAATGAGCTCAGAGGAATAATTTTCGCTTTTGACTCCAACTCTGACTCCCAAGATATTGTTGTTTACATCACAAAGGGAGTGAAATATCGAAACCACCCATGCTTGCGCCTGTAAATGGTACCATACAACTTCAATCAACGGATAATTCGACATACTTCGGAAATAAGAACTTGCCTGACAATGAGAATCAAGTGTGTTCGTTTTTCTGGACTCAGATAGAAGGCTCGTCAAGATATTGCAAAGCAATCCAGTGAATTGTGCATATTTCTCGTCCAATTTCGAAGAAGCACGTCCAAGATGCAATATTCCGGCTTTAATCTTGCTACTACTCCTTACCAACGAACTCAGAAATCGCAGGCAGTTGCATGATTCAAGCGAACACTGAAATTATTTCAGTTAATAACTACAAAACGCATTAATTGGACTTCGAAAATCCTCAAGTACTCCTTACATGAATCACGCGACGCTCGGACGGAGTAAGCAAAGTTGCCGAGGGCTCTACCTTGCTGGTCTCAGAACCGTTCTCAACCGACTGCAAAGCTTTATCGATAACTGCCCGACAAATCATTAAACAGCTTGAGGCAGAAAGATGAGCTAGTCGTAAACAAACTAGCCGTAACTTCTTCAGTACACCAATCTCAGCAGTTGTGCAGTAAATTCCAACGACCTGTAACCGAAGAAACGAGATTCTCTGTGATCTGCTAAAGTCGCCATAATTTATTATTCTAACCTCTTGAATCTCTTCTGTTACGCCATGCATGTACAAGCCCCAACGACGTCGATTAATTATCAATTCTTGACTCTCATGAGAATCAAATGGGCTCTCAGAAATAATGGGAGACGCGTCTGGCAACAACTCCAGCCAAAGATCTAGCCCGGCCTGAACATTAGCAGGAGATCTTAAAATGAACCTGTCAATAAGATGAAAAAATTTTAAAAATCTTCCACGAAAAAATGTGGTTTCTTTCTTACTTCAGAATTCCGGAAATCGTTCGTGTCCACATACACTTCTTCAGTTGATCTTCAGATCCCTCATCCATTTTTAAGTTGGGTAAAGTAATCGCAAAGGCTCCAATAGTCTCAACTAAATAGGAAGAACATAGTGCCACTTTTGGCAAGGACTTCGAAGAGGACGGATAATGTTTGAGAATTCCGTATAAATCTATCAGGACTTCGACATGTTCTAGCTCGTGATAATCTGTGAAGGAATGATCAAATTAGAATCAAGTTCAAACGATTTCAAATTGTAAAGGCATATGGGCAAACCAAATTTTCGGCTTTCAATAACGAGCGAAAGAATCCTCTTCAAAAGCTTCAGAACGTTAAATAGGACAGATGCCAGCATGTCTCCGCGAAGACCGACCAATCTGACTGATAGAAAACTTTCTTGGTCGAACTCTGTCGTGATTTTCTTGAGCAGTTTCATGCATATTGGAATCATATCCTTGGAGTTTAAGTCGACACAATTTTGCACCCATTCCAGTTCCTTCGTGTTTGCCATCCTTTGATCAGGGTTGTAATGGCTATCGTCCTCCTTGTGAGCTATTAAAAACTCTGAATGACATCACGGCCAGATTATGTCAGATAGCTTTAAAACACTTACCCAAACCGTTGAAGATTCTTAATATAGTAAAAATCTCTGGTGTAAATCCAAAATTCGTTTCAGGCCCTTGATTTCCCGTGAGAAAGCTTTCAGTGGCTAAAGATTCCAACAGCTGACTAAGTTTCTCAATTCCTGCGGATGTGAAGTTGTTGGGATCCAGACTAGTTTTCACGAACGGTAAACATTCCTTCAGTTTCTCAATCCCATCAAAATCATCAGGCAGTGATGTGATAATTTCGTGTATTTCTGGACCATACTATAGGGAAGATCGTGAAATTAGCCAATGAGTACGATCAAGCCAGCAGCTTCAAATACTTACCGTCTTAATAAAGTCGACGTTGTCTGAAAACTTAACTACATGATTGAGCAATGGAACCGCATATCCTCTCCTGCACATTGAAATTATTCGCAGTGTTTCATCATCACCGTAGTCATCTTTGACAATTCGCAGAAGACTCCGAATTTGACGACCCATGCTGAAAATCCGAGTTAATGCATCACGTCCAATTCCAGTTGAAAGCAATGAATGCAGTCGCTGTAATGAATTATTGTCGTCTTCTGATTCTTCCAAAGTCCATGGAGGCGCTTCCAAAATGTTATCAATTTCATTCATGACTTGAACCTGCAAGTTATTATACAGACCAAATAAGTTAAATGTGGCAATCTAAATCCTGCATTCGCTCAAGCACTCAAATCGGATACCTTCAAGCAAAGCGAGAGGAGGATTGATGATGTGTCTTGGTGGTTATTTTCTCTTGAAAAGCTCGCCAGTTTCTTAATCACTCTTCTTGTCGTTTCTCCTTCCGCACATAGGTACACTAAACCTATCTCGAATTTCGCTAACTGCTGCAATATTTCAATGGCGCAAGTAGAAACTGTGGTGTCCAGCTGAAACTCCGGATAGTAAAGGATAATTGACAAAGACTTCATGAATTCAAATTCCTGCAACAATCTGAACACTCCAACTGTCGAATCGTAGCCTGACAAAATTGGGAGATTAGCACTCCAGTCACACAAGCTTACATTTACTTTTGCGGCAGAATTTACCCGAAAACGTCGATTTCTCCAGGTTGTCAAGCACAGTTTTGTAATCACTGAAGTACTCGAACACGAAGAATCTCAAATCATCCAAGCCTTTTCGAAATTCCAGCCATTGCTTAGCATTTACTTTCAGACAAGTCGCAATTCCCGTTGCCAGTTCGTTGATAGCAACACAACGAAATGTTAGCATTATTTTCGTTTGGAGATGCTTTGTCACATTGGCGCATCTTGGCTCTAGCGTCTTTTGTAGAAAACGCTCAAGCTTTCCAAACGAGCTTTCTGCTTTCGATAACATCAACTCGTCCCAGCCTGTAAGTTAGTAAAATTGTAGGAAATTCATCCGCGGGAAATAATCCAGTGTATGCAACTTACCTCTTCGCGAATCGAGAATCCTTTCCAGGACTTTGCATATTAACCGCTGGATGAGACTTGTCTTTAGCATTTCGTCATCCAGGATTTCAAACAATGACTCAGACAGGGAGACACGGTTTTCAAATAATATCTCGAGGTATGAACCACCGAAGCTAGCTAACAATTCGGTAAGCCTTAAGCCAGCCTTGAGGTGACGAACAATGAAAGGAGGAGCCGTATGAGTTTTGGCCAACTTCAGGTCTAAGCCAAGTTTCACCCAGAAATTCAGAATTTCAACACCTGACAAAAAAGTGGTGAATCAGCACCTCGTCTCGTCAATTGTAAAAAAGTATCATCAGTACGTCTTACAGTCACAAGCTTCAGATTCAATAAAACCCAACACAGCTGGCAGCACAGGTAGCGTTTGTTCCAGTGCCTCCACCCAAAGCTCCACGAGCGCTTCCTTGAAACTTTCCTCTGAATATTTTCTTAGGTTGTGGATAACTTGATTTCTAAGGGTTTTGTCGGCCTTGATAGGCTTCACCACGAATGATTCGACGTTCATTTTCTATGAAGATTTAACAGGCTTTAGGTTAAGCTCCCAGTTACTTGGAATGTACCAAATACCATCCTACCTTCAACGGTCTTATTTGAAATGATGGCGACAACGGGTTATAATCAACGCTCAATGCCTCGAACGACGCGTCGTCCCAAATGTCCATTTCATCGTCTGTGTACTCGTCAAGCTCAGCATCACTGATCTCCTCAACGAATTCTGACAGATCTTCTCCGAACGAACCATCCTGCTCGCTGAGTTGGTCTTGAGACACTTCGGCAGGATTTTCTCCATGTGATGATTTCAGTTCGTCTTTCATTGAGCTTGAGACAGATTCCGTGGACTTATTTTTCGAAAATTCTCTGCTTCCAGTTTCCGAGAAAGCTGAAAATGGTTGCATCGTTAGTAACTAAAAAGTAATGAAAGAAGTTGATCAAAGAAACAGTTTTTGACTTACCTTCATCTTCGGCATCATCTTCGCATACGATTTCCTCATCAGAAATATCTTCGGCCTCAATCGGAACTATTGTAGGTTTTGCTGCACTCTCTTCACGGCTGGCCTCCCGTTCGTCGACGCTCATGTCTTGCACGTCATCGAAAGGTTCATCGTCGTCCGAACTGATTCTCTCAATCTTTTCTTCGTGCAGTATGACTGATTCAAACTTCTGTGTCTTACTTGGGCTCGCGTTGGCCATTGTAGATGTATTCGGCAATGTTGTTCGGCCAGTATCCGATATTTCTTCTCCCATTGGTTCCACATTCCTCCCCTCGCCAGAGTGGTCCTGCTTTTCTTTATCCACATTCAATTCCACACTGGCTGCTTCGCTGGTTTCGCCTTTCATGTAAGTGTCTCCTTCACGAATTAGATCTTCTCTATCATGACCTGCTCCACAGGATGCTAATTCTTCATCAGCCACATTTTCTTCAGCAACCGCTTCTGGTACAGCAGTAATTTTAATTTTATCCTTGTCAACGTGATAGCCGTAAGTGGCCAATGTTAGCGTAGAGTACAGTCCTCGCACCAAAACGCCATCGGTGTAGATCTGAAAAGTGCGAATAGAAATAATACGAATGTACAAATATTCATCCTACCTAACGAATCCAGAATCGGGCTGCCATAGGAAAATACTTACCTGGCCATCAGGAGGTTCACAATCGAAGTGGATAGACTGTTTTTCCTGGTACTTGAACTTCTCCATCATGGTAAATGTGGATTTCGTTGGGTCCTGCAGGTCATTGTAGTAAAATTCCAGCTCCAATTCAGACGGGTTTGTTGCGCTACAAGGACAAGCTCCTTTATGTAATCATGCTTTGATCATTTCATGAGTTCATAAATTTACCCGAGCTGAAACGATCCATTGGACAAATTCACCGTTGCACCTAACGGTATTACTCGTATTCCTAAAAGTCTAACTGGTTCCTTGAACTGAATAAGATCCACATTGTGCTCCTGATGAAGACCAACCCAGTTAGGTTTCCTATTAGTATGAATAATGATACGAAATTCTTACGCTTACGTTGTGGTTATCGTGATAAAATGTTCCGAGAAATATTAGGCAATTCTCCTCGTCTTGTTGTCCGCTAGTTCCTTCTGACTTATCAGCAACAGTTTCTCCGTCCAAAGGGGGCCCCATTATGCTGCTGGCCGGCTCAGTCCTGATCAAGGTCTGCGAAACCGGGTTTGTAAATAAATTGAACACTTAATTAATTGCTGTTCCTACTGCACTTCGACACTTACTCGATCGTGCAAAGCCAGATCGTTAACCTTGACGGTTGTAATTGTTCACAGCATTAATTTCTTATCAACTAATCAGTCAACAAATACAGGAACCTGTCATAAACAAATCCAAGAAGCTGATTTTTGACCATTCAAACTTCGCACGCTATTCTCGTTTCTCAATACGAAGTGGGCTTGAGGTTGGCAGCTTGTAGAGATTTTGGTAGAGTCCGAAGATCATTTCAGCGTCTCGACTTTCCCTGCTTCTCTCTCAGATCCAAGAAACCGAAATGGGGAAATGGGACCAAACTTCCAGTTCCAAAGAATTGGCATCGTCGAGAGCTTTTAGCTTTCCTGTGCATGTCAAACAATGCAAAATTGTCCCTTAGATGTTCTCCGGTCTCAGTGAGCTTTTCTTTTTGATTTTCCAGCTTCCTGTGTATGATCTTGTGCGATCTACTTTTTTATTCAATTCGATACTCCTCACATATACAGGCTTGGAAGTTGAAAGTTAATCTGATTTGGAGAACCATCCTTTTAGACTTTTGTCAACCAAACAAAAGTTTCGTTATTGAATTCGCGTAATCCTATTTTCTCGTTCACTCTCTTCTTTCGTCTTCTTGTCTCATTGTTTTGAAATAGAACCGTCGCAGTCAGCGCTTAGAGTCCGTGTCGACTTGGAAGCTGGTATGGATTCAATCTGGGTTTTGTCCCTTTGGGTCGACAAATTACATGAGCGAGAACGCATTTCTGCAAAGTTGCACGATTGCACGAAAACGGCAAGTTTTCGACCTTGCTGTGCATTGAAGACGCAGGCACTTAAAATGATGAGCATAAAAACATTTAAAAGTCATACTTACAACGGAACAAATCGATTGACACTACTTTTGGTCATTTGGTCTTTCTACGCTCTTTGCGATCACGCGATGTCTACTTGAATTGTTTTACGCTTCGGCCTTGCACTCTTTTACTTGGGCTCGTGATTTCAGAAGCCCACGGAACTGCGTGAGCGTGGGTGGGTCTCCGAACGCCTTTCTTCGGCCTCGAGCTTACTCCTACTTAAAATAATTGCAAGTATCATCATTGAAACATCATGCGAAAAGCTACATCATCAGACATCAGAAGTAAATATCGTGAATGGGTTTTGCAATATTAAGCCATTCTATTTAATTCTATTTTTCATCCAAACAAGGGAACTGATTTCAGCGATCTGCTCCTCAGAATTCCCACGGGTATTTCCTCGTGGCATCAGCTTGCTGACTTTCTATTGAAAAATGAAAAATGTGGATCCTCCACTTCCAAATCAGCGAGTTAAAGAAGTTTTGTTTAGTTTGTCTTTTCTTCGTCATAGCTTATTTGGAGAAATGAAGACGCTGTGCGAGCGGAGACTCACAATCATACGACAGGACAACCGCAGGCCATAAGGAATTGGATTTCGGGCAGGGCAAAGCTGAGGTCTGGTGCAAAGTGGATTGGGTTTTGGTTTCGCCGATTGGGAAATGGGATATAGCGAATATAAACGATATTTCACTTGATATTAAACCCACGACGCTCTTTCTCTCTCTCTTTGATATTTTCTTGTACTTGTAACTCATTTCATGTGAAAACAAGGTAATCATCATCTGGGCCGGCGTCAGTCGAGAGTCGCGTCAGCACCCAGCTCCAGGAGCCAGCATTCCACGCAGCAGACAGAGCTAAATTGAAAATGGTACGAAGGGCAGGCGTATACGGTATACAGGAACCACCGAGTGGAGTAGAGCCACTGCCCTAAAAATAAAGCAAAATCAATGACATGGACTCAGTTGCGAATTCAGTCTCTTACTCGCGCAGCAGAGCGAACGACGATGAGGTGCCCACAAGGAGCAGTACATCACTTCACGTTGCTCGTGTGCAAAATTCACAACAGGCAAGAGAAAGTTGAGCCACGCGAAAGGAGAACGGAAGGAGAATCAATACAACTACGTTTTACTTGGAATTTTGTACTGTATCCGTGAGGATCTGGTCGACTGGCTGCTGCAGCGTACAACCTCACTTTCTCCAAACCTTCCTCGTTTATCTTTCGCCTTTATCTTATATTTAATATTTGCACGTTTTTCTTCATTTTTCATTTTCGTTCATTCCGATTAAGCTTTATCCATTCGCCTGCAGCAACTTTACGAGACGTTTCATTTTTTTTTTCATTCGGTTGCTTGCATGAAAGCACAGCAAAGGCATATTTTTGGCAAAGTTCCTTCTCCAGACTCCCAGGCTGCTGATTATGATTGGCAGGAAGACGAATATTCTTTAATTTACGAAAGTATTCACGACAATAAGAATACAAGTGCATTACACATCGGATAAATGTGCGGCTTGGTGTAAAGAACGTGAGAGTGTGAAGGAGATCAACTGTTCTCAAATTTTTCTCGTATTACACGATGCGTGCGTGGTGAAAGTGGGCGTGAGACAAGTCGTGTAGTAATAATACGTGACTTATGTGTGTGACTAATAACACATAATATGCACTTCGGGCATTAATTAATGACTTTACGTGCGTTTCGCGTTTCACAAGTTTTGCCGAAGCCGAAAGCAGTGAAAGTCGTGAGAGCAAAGTGAGAAAGTAACTCTCGTGTTTACATCAATTAGATGACAGTGATAACAGATCTCATTCATCTCGACAGAATCTGCAAGCAGGCTGTCAGTTTTATTGCAGTGCACTGACAGATCGTGCACGCAAGGTGCAGAAAAGGCAGCAACACCAATAAGTCAGCGTGAAAGAGTTCAAAGATTGGTCTAGTGCCACGACTTATAATACACGACAATAGAATCGGGAAGAAAAGAATTTCATTAACTCGGCAAACATCTCGACACTCGTGTTCTCATCTCACTATTCGCTATCACCATTCTCCGCCTCACATCTTGCTTTGTATTACGTGCTGTTTGCCATTGAATTCTTTATGACATAATTTCATTCCAATTCATTGTGCTTCAAGAGTTCGTTTGTAAGACTCGTCCCAAAGGTTAACAAAGCGAAGAGTGCTCATCGATTCCATTACTGCGGCAAATGGGAAATAAATACACGAGCAGAGGCAAAATGTGTCACGAATAGCTAGCGATGTCTGCCTCGAGGGGGGCTCTCTTAAGACAACACCCGAGGTTCCCTTGTTGTGTCCTGACAAAACTACGTAAGAGGACATGCGAACTTCTAGCATTCAATTTTAATTTCTACGGCCATTTGATTCTCGGCAAGTTCTCCGTGAACGAAATGATTTGAACAAGCATAAGCAGAGTGTTAACACTTGTTCATTGTTCAGTGTTGACAAGAATTTGAGTTCTAAGAGAAATCAGTCTTGCCCAGTCGGATTCTTGATCTTCTATAATCATGGCGAACATGGGCCAGCTCGTTCGTCGTCAGAGCTCTCGAGAGCTTCGGAAACAGAAATCCTACGACCGCATGGAAATGCGCGAGATGCCTCTGAGGCCTCTGATAAAGGCAGACGTCACTGCTGCCGTCAATTCAATCAACTACGGCGCGGTGAATCGCGGATTTGCGAATCCTGACGAAGCTGATGAGGATGAAACGACGGCGGATTTGGTAAGTGAAACTGCGGCTGCTTTTATACCAAATTGCCCCTCCTGAGAATTGAACTTTTGATTTGCGTGCGACACGAACATTTTTTTTTTGGCGCTGGGCTAAAATTGTTCCGTGGACACCGGAACAGGCTTTCTTGACCACTTGATCAAAACGGGATAAAATCAGATACACCGGGGAATTGAAGCGGCATTTCGTATTCGTTGCGTTGTATGCTGACCAATTATTTCTTGTTTCGTGCGTCGGGGTCAAGAAATAGTGATAAGATCTTATGAGAGTCTCGTAACAAAGGACAACACGCTTCTGGTTGACTTTTGACAAGACGAATTGTTGCATTAGAAAGTTACATGCACAGTGCTCCAAATGCAAAGCAATGTCTATTAAAGAGAATAAATGTTTCTTTTGCCTTCAATTTAGCAGCCTTCATGTTCTGCCAGATTTACGCTGTGCGACTCTCTGACATGTGGCAATTTGCAAATTCGGCGAAAGGCCTGAACGTGGAATAGGGTCGAGTAACGCGTACCCACTTAATCAACTGAATTCTACTGGGCAGGCGTCCACAGAAATAGAGAGCTTTTCGTAACCTTTCCTAAATGCACACGCACAATAAAAATGAATGAATCTTGTGCTCATAAAAATGCATGCATAAAAATGAAACTCGGGCTGGTGTTGGAAGCTAAAATGCTAGCGTGACAATAATCATACAACCTTGACCATGAACGCAATCGTATTCACTTAATTCTACTTTCTTTTCTTAGCTTCCAAAGAAGGCGAAAGCGCCGGGTGAAGCAATCAATGGCGCAGACGGCAAGGACGCGAAGAGGAAAGATCAGTTGCAGGTGCCACCGACTTCGCTGAAGAAGGTCGGCACGGATCCCGGCTCGTTATTCACGGACGAAGGTGACGAACGAGAATCGTGGGATAGTAAAGTAACATTTCTTCTGGCAACGATTGGGTACGCCGTGGGTCTCGGCAATGTCTGGCGTTTTCCTTATCTGGCACAGAAGAACGGGGGCGGAGCATTTCTCATTCCGTACTTCATCATGCTATGTAAGTGAATTTGACTTTTATCATTGCTATTCATTCAAAGTCAAGCCCGAACTGAAGTTTAATTCATTTTATGTGGTATTTGTCCAGTTTGTGAAGGCTTGCCTATATTTTGTCTTGAACTGGCCATTGGACAACGACTTCGGAAAGGTGCTGTCGGAGTCTGGAATCAAGTTTCGCCCTACATGGCTGGAGTTGGAATTGCGTCGGCGGTCGTCAGTTTCAATGTCGCTCTGTACTACAACACAATCATTTCCTGGTGTCTCATCTATTTTTCTAAGGTAAAGTGCTCTGCAGGCTCTGTTCTTGTAGTAGTACAAATAGCAAATGACACAACCACGCTGATGCTGAAGCGAGACACGAGTAAGTCCCCCTCTCTCGTCTCACAGCAAGCTGCTTTGTGAATTGCATGATTATAATCATGATCCAGCTAATAACGTTGAGTAAAAGTTGACACGTCTACAAGTGACACTTCGGCCCTTTATGCTTGTGATTGATTGCCTTTTTGCCTGTGAAACTTTCAAATCCCATGTCAAGTCAATATTATTCTGCCTAGAGTGAAAGTTCTCTTTGTTACCTTGTTAACCACGGGCCATGCAACTGCCACGGCGGAAATTTGAGAAGAGCTGACTTCTTGCAGCAAATTCTTGCCGCCTTCTACTTGCAAGTTTTGATGACCTAAAATTGCGATGTTAGCTTTGCCAGGTTGATAGAGTCTAGTAATGCTTAAGTCAACAGCCGGCATTACATTTTATCCTCAAAACGTGTGGAGAATGAAAATAGTTTCACAACTTTTACCGTATCGTATCTCACCGCGTCCCGTCTCCTCGTATCATATTGCAGAGTTTCAACAATCCCCTACCCTGGTCAGCATGTGGTCCTCCACCGCCTGGCTCACAGAATATGACAGTCAATATAGAATGCGCTGTAAGTTACTGGATGTGGATTGCGTAATAATAAATTATCTGTCAATACCAAAGCCTTTTCTCAATTGAATTTCAGCGGAGTAGTCCAACTCAATACTTTTGGTATCGTGAAACGCTGAATGTTTCACCAGATATCAACACGTATGATAGCTTTAACTTAAAAATTGGTGGTGCTCTGTTTGCTGCGTGGTTGCTCATCTATTTCTGTCTGGCGAAAGGAATTGCCTCCTCTACAAAGGTACGACACATTCACTTGACTTTAATTGTGCCTATATGCGGGTTACAAAATGAAGACTCATAAAATAGACGCGCTCATTAGAATTCATAGAAAAGGACATTAATTAAATTACTGTCTTGCACGTCATTGAATGCGTAATTAAAGATGCTTACATGGCCACGTTCACAAACAATGCCCGTGCGTGTCGTGTTATTTTATAGTCTACGAGAGCGTCCGATCAAATTAATATCGACCTTTTCTCTTCGCTTTGCAGATCGTCTATATCACGGCGTTATTTCCTTATGTGGTGCTTATTCTCTTCTTTATACGTGGTATCACGTTAGAGGGATGCTTGGACGGAATAATACATCTCTTCACACCAAAGGTAAGACTTTCTTTCGTGCAGAAAGCCAATGCGCACATTTTAAATGAGGAATTCGTCACTTTTTCGCAGTGGAGCAAGCTTCAGGATCCCGTCGTCTGGCTCGAGGCAGGGACACAGATTTTTTTCTCTCTCGGGCTTGGTTTTGGAGGACTCATTGCATTCGCATCGTACAATCCGGTCAACAATAATTGCTGTCGTGATGCCCTCGTCGTATCGTTCACAAATTGCATGACCTCCCTCTTTGCCGGGCTGGTGATATTCTCAGTTATCGGATTCAAGGCTAATCTGACTCACAAGAATTGCCTGAATGCCACAGCGATATTAGTGGAGAACACGTTCGGTCAGGGCATTCGAGGTGCTCCACCCTACCCGCATCCGATGGAAGCCGTGACACTCATGGATGGCACGCAGGCAATCATGCCAAACTACACGTACTGTGATCTGCAAGAGGAATTGGATAATGTAAGTGCAAAATTCTTTTCCTCGTTTTCTTCAGCCGTACGCGTACGAGGTAAAAGCCAGAACGTACGGGAAGTTATCTTCAATTTGCAGACAGCTTCGGGCCCCGGACTGGCTTTCATCATATTCACTGACGCGATCAATCAATTCAGCTACTCGCCATTTTGGTCGATTCTTTTCTTCTCGATGCTGTTTACACTCGGAATTGACTCACAGTTTGGAACTCTTGAAGGTATCGAAATATTTCTTATATGCTGCAAGGCTAAAAAATGAATGGTGGCCACAGTGATGTTATATTGCAGGTGTCGTAACATCCATAACGGATATGAAACTATTCCCAAACTTGAGAAAAGAAGTGCTTACAGGTAAATCTCGCTTCTGTATTTCCGTTCCATTTTGCCATTCTGGCAATTACGGGATTGTATTTATTACCCAGTTTTATGGGCCATTATACAAATTTTACTGGTCATGGCCGTGCGCGACGGTTCGGGCGATGTTAGCAGGCTAAAACCGAAAGAACATGAGCTCGTGTAAACAATAGAGTTCAATTTCTTATTTCCTGAGTTCATACCGGAACAATACCACATCGAGCTGGCGCTGGCACTGAAGTAAATGCCATTATATTTTATGCTCTAATGAAACTGGATGCGACGCGAAGCTCGCATTTCATTTCATGTATACGCCAACGTTAACTTTCTCCACTCAAAGTAAAGTCGGGCTCAAGTAATACGACACACCACAGAATGAAACTTCAGACGACAAACAATAAAATTTTAATAAGGCAGATGGAGGTTTCATTGTCGCTTTATGCACCATTTCACATTTGCACTAACCATCGTTGACGTTGTCTCTGGTGCGGCTTCTTCCCTTCTTGCGTCATGGCAGGCTTCCGATGACAATACCGCTGAGGCCCAAAATTCATGCCAAGCGAAACTGCTTTCATTTAATGAACAAATTCGACTTTGATGTCACTTGAGCGTATTTTGAATGAGTGAGGAAGTTCAGTCGTACAAATTACTGCGAGTATTGCGAAACTTCGTGCAGAAGGCATACAAATTGATGTATTGAAGGTTAATATTTTTGAGTTTCCAGTAATTGAAGTGTTTGCTTGCATTCATTACGCGTTATTCACAAAGCAAATTGAAACCTTTGTCCTAAGTCATTATCAGTCGTCATCGCCTAATTTTGACTTTCACCCAAGTGCAAGCCGCCAAGACCAGCAATATCAAAACAAATACAAGTATTGTATTCCTGTCCGGTTACAACTCTGTGATGTATTTCTCTTTCTCTTTGTTTCACACAGGAATTTTGTGTGGGATCTGTTGCGGGTTGTCAATGATGTTTGCCCATGGAGCCGGAAATTACGTCTTTGTCCTGTTTGACAGTTTTGCTGGAAATGTTCCACTTCTCGTAAAACTCATCATTCTCAAATTATTAAAAATTCTCATATCACGGCAGTCGATTGCTTCCAAACTTGTTGGCTTACAGATCCTGACATAATTTTACTGAATATTGAACTCTACAATGCATTAAGATATCAGCGTTTTATTAGGAGCACTTGGGATTAACAATCGTTGCCAACAAAACCATATAATTAATGTAATGCCGCGGGCAATGAAGGTTGTTCATGTACTTCTAATACACCGTTCAATCATGATGCAGAGTTCTTTATTCAGCAAGAGCATCGCTATCCCCAGTCCTCCAGAGTTTCAACTAATGATTCAAAATATTTCAGATAATTGCATTTTGCGAGTGTGTCGCCGTCGCGTATATTTATGGACTTGGAAGGTAAATATTGCCTGCTGCGACGTATACGTCAATGGGAATGGCGCTCTTGAAACGAGCACGTTATTCTTTCGAGAGCTTATTGACCATTCGTTTCGTTTATTTAACTATTCTATTGATTTTTCGTTTGTTTTCTCAAGACTCGTATGTTTTAATGTATCAAGAGTCACGCTGCAATTTAATACGCTTTGTATCTGTTAAATTTCTGATTAATGTGACCAAAGCATGCAACCCGACTCTGAAATTTTGGAATTTGGATTATTTCAAGCTTGAGCTATTCTGTTCTGTCCACTAATAAGAATGCCCATCACTGAAGCATGAATTTTGTTAATTTTGTGGGAATATCGGGTCAGGTTCGCCGAAGACATTGAACTCATGACTGGGAAACGGCCGGTCCTTTACTGGATGATATGCTGGAAGTACGTTTCACCAGTGATCATGGTCGTTATACTCGTCTCGAGTTGGATAAAGATATTCACCGAAGGTAGCACATATCCGAGATGGGACAAGGACAAAGCCATGTCGTTCGATACAGAGTGGCCGCACTGGGCACTCGTTGTTGCTGTCTTCCTTGTACTAGTCTCCGTAATTTGGATACCTCTGCTTGCGATTCTCAGGTGAGTCGACTGATTCATGTTGCCGTCTTGTCTTTTGCGTTTTGATGAAACTGGACTGAATTATGTCTTGTGCTTTCAGAGTGTTTGGCGTGATCATATTTCCCAAAGAGGAGGTTTCCTGGTTTCCCGCTAACGATCTGCGGGATTTCCACGGAATCGTGGCACACGAGCCAACCAGACTGGAACGAATTCTGTTTGGTTTTCACGACGACGGTTCTGAAGGAATTATTTGGAAAAAGCCTCCACGAAAGTACGGCAACGACGAAGACTCTGAAGATGATGATATTACTTAATCGAACTGAAGACAATAGTCGAATTCGAATTATAGCATTTATAACGTAGACGAATGATTGTGGTGATAAGGACATTTTGGCTTGACGGGATTCGAAACCCGTAGTCGGACGAAAAGAGTAGTGGAATGAAGTACAATATTTTATAAGGGTATATGAAATATTTGTATGTTTCTTTAATCTAGTGCGTAGAGTCTTTCAGTGAGTCGGAGCCCTCCTAAAACAGCAGTTAGCCAGAGTCCAGTCAAATCTAGCCAATGAAGTAGTCGATTTGTAGTCAATGTGAAAATTATAAGTCTTGGGCGTCAGCAATATTTAGCTTAGCAGCAGTGAAATTATGTTAACGTGCAAATATTCATTTGATGTGATTCACAGAAACGGCAAATCATAAATTACGAAGTACAAAGTAACCATCTTGAATGGCCCTCGTATTATAAAGGTTGAGGAATTTGTGATACAAAGCAAGTCTCATAGCTCGAATCGGTCTGATTGTATAATTTCGCGTTTGTATCAATACGTTAAATCAATCATTTACGTGCCTTTCATTTCTAATAACTTGAATTTGATTGTACTATTCTGTGGATAAGTGCTCAATAACTAGCACTAGCACCCGCCTTGTTCTTTTAGATACTCCTGCCTTTGTTAGTTCCTTTTGCTTTCCCTGTCTACTACAATTAACATGTTTATTGTTTATTTATACCATAGCGCGTCTTTAGAGCGTAGAATGACAGGAAGAAGGTTAAACCAAGGTCTCTTCAATACAAAATTATGTAAACGATTGAAAATCGACAATAATTCACATGCAAGATAAATCTTAAGCGTAAGACGAAGTTGACAATAATGTAAAAAGTATTATGGGTCATCAGTGAAGGATTCTCTCCAAGTGAAAATGAGAACTCACAGTATTGTCGCGTATTGTTCTTGAGACGGATTCTAGAAGGTCGTCATCCTTAACTAGAACTGCGTTGTACTCTAGATTAAAAGAACTATGCTTCGCAAAAAATTACTTTCGAATGATTTTATTCAATTTAGAATTTGGAAAAAAAACTTGAGAATCATCGAATTTTGGGTTCAGATTTTAAAATTTCGAATTTTGCGTTCAGCTCCGCTCCATCAAGAATTTGAACTCCAATCAAATCACCTGCTTCACTTCGACCTGCGTGGGAATTACCAGCTTGTCTTAACAGCAGCCTCCTAACAAAAGATAACAGGTCATTAATGCACATACATATTCAACGGTCGAGAGTTTGGATTAGTGAAAGCCGTTTCCCACTCACCTCCTCCACATTGTCCATAAACCTTGCACATCCAAACGTTGCGTTCACAGAACCAGCGGCGTTGATAGTCAAATCCTGGAAAATTAACACCCGATTACAGATAACGTGCATGATTTTTAAAGCTCCGGATTTTTAAGTCTTACCCAAAAGTTTTCCCATCTTCACTGGTTCTTCGCACTGAGTTGGTGAAAGTGGAAAGTACATGTAAGCAAAAATGCCATTAGATTCATATTAGGACCAAGAGCATCTTTATTGTTGCAATGTGCAGCAGTGTTGCATGACACTTACGCGTTCATAGGATGGTACAAAAGGCTGAAAACTGATAGGACGGAGAGTGTTGCAACATAGTTTCTGATAGCATGAATCCATAATCAAATTGCAGACATTCTGTAAAGTCAGGAAACTCGAATTAGATAGTTTCCACGGAATTCTCTCAACTTAAAATATGGTGAAAGTGGGCAGAGGCAGAAACGAGAAAGAGGGACTTACACGACTGCATGAAGATGACGAGGTTGAACCAGCACAGGGAGCACAGCAAGGCATGTTGACGGATTAGTTGACCGGAAGTTTTTAAAAATTAAAGATGTCCAAATGGAAGCTGGAAAGCGTCGATGGAACGGAGACTGAGGAGGGAAAGGGAAGAGGAAGTGATGACACTGGAAAGGAAAAAAGAGAAATGAGGAAGAAAAGAAATGAAAGCAGTCGCATTCATCAAATTCGCCTGCTTGTCGAATGTGGATGAGATTCGCTCGTTTGGTCTGTAGAAGCCGCTTAGAAATTGAGGAAAGCGTCATGGTAAGGGTACATTTGTACCAAAGATCATAGGTTCCAATCAATGCGATTCTAACCCGTTTGCTACCATTTACACAATTTCGAAGAAGTCGTTTATTGCAAAAATTGGCGCATTGCCCGCGCTGCGCAGTTACAAGTACAAAATGAGTGATTTTTTACTTGCACCACATAAATTCATTGACATTCATCTTAATTGCAGAACACTTACATGATAAATATAAGAACACTTTCGTTAGGCAATACGCAATAAAAATTTTCACACGTATGAACACATAATTTGAGTACAAGTTTAGCTTGATGATGCTTGAGATTCAGCTTGCTTGGGACTTGCCGACTTTCAGGTTCATTTTCTTCAACGTCTCAGGTAATTAACTCTCTCTCCACACTGAAAAGTAAGTCAGATAATCATTTGGCGGCAAAATTAATGCTAACGAATTCCTCTTTGGCACTTTCACTTTCGAACTTACTGGTGTGCAAGGAACCCGCCCCATCGTCCCAGCTCTCACGTTCCACCTTAACTGCATGCGGTTATCACTTCCTGGGGGTTTATGCTTAGTCCAGTATGAGTTGTAGTAATGGTACAGGGCAACAGGATCTGTCTTAATATGGTCTGGAATATTGAATTTGGGCTTCCTCCGTTCTGAATCTTCGCTAGAACTTGCACTTGCACTATCGATAGATCCGCTTGAACTTGTAGCTGGCAAAGAGCCTGCAAATAGTTACATGTTTTATCAAATACTTCCTTGAATTATGAGTGACTTCCTTCGAAAACTACCTGATTTTGACGCAGACGGCGTAGTGCGTTGTAGTTGCAGAGACTTCAGTGAAGTTGAATCGGAAATTCTGTGATTAGCTAAATTACTTTCCGAATTATTTGTGTTTGGGGCTTCCACAGTTCGGCTTCTGGGATGATGATGATCATTTTGACCATGATGGCGATGATGTGAATAGTGCTGTTCTTGGTCTGGTCTCCTAGTTCCTTTGCTTTGTCCACTTGCACCTGAAATTTTAGCAAAAATCCACGTTGAATATTAAACTGGTAGTAAACAGTCTATCACCAGTGTATAGCTTGCTTTTAAGCCCTTACCGGATTGAACTGCAGTATAATGCAGGGAGTCTGGTGCGGTTTTATTCAGTGAATGAATAGAACCTGAATCAGACGAAATTACTCCGGACTCGTCTAGATGCCGGTGGTCAGCATGCCTATGATTTCTAGTTCTGCCATGACTTGTACTCGCGGTCGAGTGCCCTTGCTCATGTGACTCTTCTCCCTCTGCTTGCTTTCTAGCTTTTCTTGTCTTTTCGTCTTGCTTTATCAGCTTCTTTAAGTCTGCATAAAGTTGAACATCGAAATTAATTTCCACCATACACATTCGACACACATAATATTTGGACGAACCTTTCATAAATTCATTTAACTGGTCATCATCAACATTTTCGTATCCCATATCAGCGAGATAACGCCTAATTTGAGGCTTAGTAAAGACGAGTGGCATTGTTCCGGCGATATTATTGCCAAAATTTCAGTTCCTGCAATATTTCACGATAAGTTAAGTAAATAATCCAATATTCCAAGGCAGTAATAACACAAATAATGATTACTGATAGATTACTTATTGATTAGAGACTTACAGAGAAGAGAGTACGATAGCTGTAGCCACAGGCGCCAAGTGACAGGACAGAGTGACAGTTCGTCAATCAGCAGCAGAAAAAACACAGGTCACGGACTTCAGGCTTGGTCGAAGCTACAAATTATCACCTCGTGCCTCACCTGCAAACTGCAATTCCTGCAACTGCTGCAACCCTGAGAAGGTTTTCAGTTCAGCGTCTTCAAATATTGATTCCGAATTGTTTGGTCTGCAAAATTCAACGGTCCAGCCGATGCTCAGGGAGTTGGACCGCGAACTCATACCTTGGAGGAAAAGAAAGGATAAAACCCCTTCGAAGCATTGCCGACATGCATCAGCCCATGTGACCTTTAAGATATGATGTGATTCTTTTTTGCGAGCAGCTCTTGTAGGTTTATGCATTTGCACGCGAAGTAATTTTAAATCCAATTGAACGAAACGTGACGGGGAAGGGACGCTAAGCTAATTTTAATCAAGTGCTAGCTAGTTTGAGGAATTCTTTATCAGTTCGGTGTTCTGTCTCTTGTTAATGCTGCACGATGCTGCGGACTACATTGGGCCGGAATACGTCTCTCATTCATCAAGCCAGTGGTTTCTTAAGGCTCATCCAAAAGAATTACAGCTCCTACGTGCCGGTCGCCTTCCCCCTCAGAAATGTTCGAGTTCGAGAAAGGTTTTTAGCCTCACAACACGACTTGCTGGGCATTACAAGATGGGCTGTATCCACGGAAGGTGTCAAGCATATGCACACCGCCGACTCCATGAGGTACTGCAACAAACATCAGACCACGTTATTGGACATGAAATGGTACTTACAGCACTAGCCAGTTAATTGATGAATCCAAAACTAATAGGCTATCGAATGAGCGATCAGAAAGGACGATTGATGAATCACTCTTAAGACTGGACTCCGAAATCCGAAAGACCGGAAGAATCAACCGTCGAGAGATACAGGAAATACTTGAAGACATTCGGGAAATGAGTACGGCTCATGTGATTTGTGGTAAAACTTGATCAGCTACTTAATAATTTCTGGTTTGACTAGAATCTGCCACAAGCAGCCAAAGTCTCATGATTATTAGATGTTGTGGAGATTTAGTTCCGGAAGAAATTCCACAGAATCGGACAAAGTTAGTGCAAGAAATCTGGAAGACGATGGAGAACTTGCGTAATGTCTCACTTTAATGACATTATACACACGTACCTCAAAGATTGACGTTGAATTCACTTCTCATTTCAGATGTTCCAATGGACATCAGCCATTACAATGCACTTCTTCGTGTGTACATTGAGAATGAATACAAATTCGACCCGACTGAGTTCTTGAAGCAATTGGACAGCAAAGGCATCGAGCCAAATCGAGTGACTTATCAACGACTGATTGCAAGATTTTGCCAGGATGGAGACATTGATGGAGCGTCGACAATTTTACAGCACATGAAAGAGAAACAACTTCCAATTAATGCTCATGTTTTCAATGCTCTAATCTTGGGTCATGCAAACGCAAAGTAAGTTCCTAAACTGCATACTCGTTTGAGTAACATTTTCAATAAACGCATAATCTTCAGTGACATGGAGAGCGCAGAAGGAATAATTGGAGTCATGAAACAAGCCGGGTTGGAACCAAATGACGACACGTATACGACTTTGATGGTTGGTTTTGCTAAGAAAGGGGATTTGGAAAATATTAAACGGATTGTGCAGGTTGGGAGCAATACAGTAATAGCGTTTGGGCAAAAGTCAACTGTAAAAATGTCTTACAGGAATGCGAGCAGAAGGATATTTACTTGATTGACCGCGATTTCCTAGAAGTTATATTCGTATTGACTAGCTCTAAGCATGAGGATTTGGTTGACGAAGTAAGCGTAACATCCCATTCGTGAAGTAACAACAAATTTATGTAGACTTTGTCTCGTCTTTATCGATAGATTATTCCGTACTTAAGAAAGCGAGCAGGTTTCAATCAAGATGCAACAAATACAATTTTGAGACTTTCAACCATCGGGAAAGAAGACGTAGCCTATAAGTACGAAATCAGATTTTAGTGCCTGAGGTTTCCTTGAACTTTACTTACAGAGTAATTTCTTTCAGACTGCTAAAATGCATGACTCGAGCAGTGCGTCAAGGGCAGGACGAGCCGTTTCCATCTGGGCATTTCTTTATTAAGCAATTGGTCCTGGGATCCACTGTACGTAAGCCTTTGAGCAACGAAAATCTTAGCGATTGGAGTGTGACACAGAAGGTTCATGAATTTGGACACCCTTTGTCCTCTATAGCCCTCGGATAAAGTCCTCAAGTTCTGCAACATGATGATAAGCGATAATCTGAACAAAGATGCTCTGCTGCGAGCTACTGAAGTTGCTCTTGCTCATCAGAAGTTTGAGAAAGCTGTTGATTTTCTCGAAGCCATGCACGAAGCTGGATATCCAATGAGGCAACATTACTTTTGGCCTCTGTTTGCAAAAAGCAGAAACGAGAAAGGTATTTATAAACAAGCCCCTAAGGCTGAACTCAGGAAGCTAGGAACGTTAAAATGTCTCCCGTTCTTTCATGGCAGAAGTGTACGATGGCTTGAAGAGCATGCTTTACACTGGCTTAAGTCCGACGCAAGAAACTTTACGGGATTATGTGATTCCAAGTCTCTTGAATCATGGACAAAAGAATAGAGAATATTTTGAAGACACATTGGACAAGCTGACCAGTTACACAAGAATTCCTCTTGGCTCTGTCATCCCAGCTGCTTTACAGTATCTTCTACATCAAGGAAACATGAAGCAAGCGTGCCGTTTAGGTAAGTACTAACGTGCTTCATGCCGTGACACTGAAAAACAAGAATGGAATTAACTGTATTCAATTATTTCAGGGCTTCAATACCGTGTGAAGTTCAATCATCAGTATGTTCGCAGAGCTCTAGTTGACGCCTATTTGAGAACAAAAGATGCCAACTCGTTGGTCCGACTTGTAGCGAGCTCAGGGTAAGAGCGTGGTCAGCCGTCAACCTGTCTGATTTCTGTTGCCTAAGTTTGCTGTGTAATGGATTGACT
Organism: Mesaphorura yosii; assembly: GCA_009869945.1. NCBI lineage: Eukaryota > Metazoa > Arthropoda > Collembola > Poduromorpha > Tullbergiidae > Mesaphorura > Mesaphorura yosii. The sequence goes on along the minus strand of WIXG01000010.1, from coordinate 159,290 downwards.
TGTGACATTTCAGGCTCGAAGATGATAATTTAGCTCGGGAAGTAGTTGGTCAAGTTTTACTGGAATTATTGGAAGCCGTAAAAATACGGAAAGCCGACTACCTCATGCCAATCTTGAAAGTTAGCAAAATCGTTTATCTTAATTCGTGATTGTGATTACTACTGTCATTGGTTGATTACTCTTTTTCTCTACAGGAGTTGCTGGAGAGTGGAGTTGGTTTGTCAAACAGCGGAGCTGAACTACTGCAGAATAACTTGGGCGATGAAATTACCCCGGAAGTCACGAATCTGATCCTTCAGTTGACGTCGGCTGATCTCAAGCCAAAGCTGCACTTGTTCCAAATTCCAAAAAAGCAACCTTCTGCTGCAGCCGTTGAACTCGAATCACTGTCAACTGCTCAGATGGAAAATATGCTTGCAGAGACTATAAGAAGTGGTAGAACCAACAAGGGAGTTCAGAAGTCACTGTTGATGAACTATTGTCGAGAAAAGGAATTGGAGAAAGCAGACAAGCTTTTTGAGGTAAACATTCTCGATACCCAGTGTTCCAGAGTCTCTTAAGTAGTTCCGGATTCGCAGGAAATGAAACGACAAGACTTCCTATTTACCGTTGGAATGAAGGCGCTCTTGTTAGAGCTCTACTCAAGTTCCAATCAGCTGGATAAGGCAAAAGATATATTCAAAGAGATAACGCAATCTGATCTCGGGACAAGTCTGGACGACACAAAAATTCTCAGTTACGTTTACGCGCTTGTATCCAATGAAGAATATCAAGGTGAGTAATTTCGTGCAGAATTAACGTCAACAACATCGAAGCATTTACGTTGCCCTTTTGCAATTTCAGAGGCATTTGACATTATAAAGTCGCAACCCAGACAGACTGAGGAACAACGAAGAGTAAGAAACAACTTCTCGGTGAATGCTGCCATTTGGAAAGTTTTGCACGCGATTGCTGAGAAGGGAAATGCGGAGAAGGTTCAAGAGATGTTCAAAGTACTCAAGGAACAAGGATTTGGACAAATCAACGCTATGGTTTTGGCTCCATTAGTGAATGTTCACTTGGTCAAGTATGAGCCTCTCAACATTCGCTTAGCCAAATCCTAATGCTGTTTATGTTTACAGCTTTAATATGTCGTTCGCAGGGATGATTTGGATGCAGCTCTTGCAGAGTTTGAGCGTTGCGTGAACGAATTTAATGCTACACCCTTCAAGCAGGAACTGTTTTGCCGCTTCATTAAAAACGAAGATCCCGATCGACTTCAGAAAGTGCTTGACCTCAGCACAAAGCAACATGGTGAAGTCAACAGCTTGTACGATCTCGTTTTTGCGTTTCTCGAGTGTGGAAAAGTGAGACAAGCAAAGAAAATTCTCGAGGTATGAACTATAATTTATTTGCTTAGCCAATGCCGGTCTTTACCATTCACCCATCACATTTTGCTACTCTAGACTCCTGGGCTACGGACCAGAAACGAAAAATTGGAGCTGACATGTCAGAAATACTACGAAGAGAACAGAATATCTGAACTTGAAAATTTAATCGAGATAACAAAAGACCTCTTCAATGTGGACAGAAATTCTCTTTACTTCTACCTGCTTAAGTCCTATTGTGAGCCGAATTTCTTAATTGAAAAATGACCATCCTTGATTCCTCGTTCGTAATAATGTAGGCAAAGTGGGTGATGCAGATAAAGCGCTAAGTGTTTGGACATCTCTCCAAGAGGAAAATATTCAAGCATCACCGGATTTGCTTGTTTATTTGGCTGATTTTTTACGGGTAATATTGAATTCTGCCGTGCTTGGAAGTTAGAAATGACGCGAATCCCGAGTAGTTTGGTTTGAACTGGAATTGATTTTTTTTACTTTTCAGAGTGAAAACCGCGATGTCCCTTTCGTGGTTCCAGAGAAGTCAGTTTTCATACCCGCACAAAGAGAGTCTGCTGATTCTGTCGAGCCGAAGCAGAGGGAAGTAAGGAAAATTGACCCCGATACCAATACGATTGAGTACCAGCTATCCATGAATAATTTGGACAAGGCGCTAGAAATTAAGCAAAGGTATGAAATTCACATGCAGGTATATGAATCTCTTGCGATTGTTGAGTTAAGTTTTCGAATCTCGATACTGCAGAATGGACGCCGAGGGCAAATATCTCTCAATAAGGGAGGCATCTCGCTTGATTGATAAACTTGCAAGAGCAGAAAGGCTCAATGATGCTCTCAAAATTACGGAACAAGTCTTAGACGGAGGTTTGCACCCACATCCTCGTGTTCTTCACTATTTTCTTGGGCGATTAGCTGCTGCAGGAGACGTGGAGTCTCTCTCAAGATTGGATAGCAAACTGAGCAATGTACGTGAAAACGTGAATCAAAATTTTCCTTTCACTCGAATGTTAAAGGGTTTCTCAAAAATACTGACATTGTAGGAACTGAAACGCCGAGCATTATTCACCAGCCGATTATGCGTTGCTCACGTCAACAATGGGCAAGGAAAGCAATATTTTGACAACGTTATTAAAAAGGAAGTAGACGCGTTTCTGACAGAAGAAAAGAAGGGCGACGAAAATTCGCATACTCTAAATTCGGCATCTGCCTACCTTCTTTTGCGCCATGATGAGTTGCTTCCTGAATGTAAGTGTCTTCGTTAATGTCAGTACCGTGAATCCGTGACCATACTTCGGGCGGTTTTTGCAGTTGAACACCTTGCGACTCTCACGGCTGAAAAAGGCAGCAAACATTTGTACAACTCGATTTGGACGTACCACATGATCAAAAAGAACTGGGACAAAGCGGAGAAAATTTTCGAGGTCCATGTAAGTTGCCACTTTTATGTGTCCGAACCACTGGAAATTAACCATAACCTACTATTTTTGCATCAGCTTAAAGATGAGAGCAGAATTTTGTACAAATCAATTGCCATTCAAGCTGTTCTGAACAATGATGAAGAAATCATCCGGGTGCTAGATGAAAAATTTCTGCAGGCGAAGAATGTCCCCAGTGTGGAGAAAGGCAGTGTGTCCAGTGATCGAATTAGAATCCTATGTAAGTGCTGCCTGTTTTAGAGACTGAAAACGAAATCTCAAAACTCAAAATACACATGTTTCTCAACTGTTGCAGGTGCTCTGGACAAACCCGAACAGGCACTGGAAGTTCTCAACCAGCAGCTGAAGCACATCACTCTAGATGAATATGTACTACAGTCATTGGCAGTGTTGAAAAGAAAACTTGAAGCGAAAAATATGACGTTCCCGTATGAATTGACTAAACAGGTACAGTTCGGCGTCTGACTGAATTAGCCATGCCTTGTAGTATTTGTACTAGCTTATGTTTTGTTACATCGTTTGATTTTCTTCAGAATATGCAGAATCGTCGACGCAGATCTCAAAACGAGAGCAGTAGCAGCGGTGATTCTGACAGCGACTGAGCCAGCGGGACAGTTCTAGTCCATAGTCCGAGTGTGGATCCCCTGCATTTAAATTTTTTCGTATTGCCTCTTTAGTAAATGTAGTTTGTATGGAACACTAATGTTAATACCATTTCTATTTAAATAAACCCAGACGTTTCAGAAAAATAGAATTTCAAATACACTTTTATTCCCCTCCGCTTTCCTGAGCGCCGACGAAACGATTTAGAAACAGTACGCCTTTAAGATTGCAAACGCTAACTGTGTAGAAAAGCGTCCATGAAAGTACAAGATCTGGAAGGGATTCATTAAATCTTTGTGACTAAAACGAAACATAATCTCAAGCTGACTTGACAATACTACCATAAAATTGGTCGCGGTGATTAAGCTTAAATTATATGTACTCATCGGAGAGAATCAAGTTTCAAGTTTGGCCAGAGTTCAAGATCTACAAGACTACATTACACTAAGAATAATTAACGCTACATTACATATTACAATTTAAGTTACAATTTAAGTTTCGTGGTAACGAGAATTTATACGTAGTCTAAGGTTGAGACTGTTAGTTGGTCTGGAATCTGGGTATCAACTTCACTACTATTTGAGACTATTTCAAGGAATTCAAAAGAATGCCCAGCGGAGGTTTTGACTCAAATACGTTAAACTAAAAATTAAGAATTGCGAGTACTTAAATAATTAGTCCATGTTGTATCACTTGTTTTTTGAGACGGTTTTGCTTCTTCTCGTCGCTCGCCCGCAAAACAGCCCAAATATAAATATGATGCCGACAATTGAGACCCCGACTATTAAGAAGTAGTTTTTATGCTGTGATTCCGACACTGTCACGTACAGGTCTTCCAACGACTCCATTTTTAATGGGCTTCCTGCTAGCTGGAAGAGTTCGTAACGGTCGGATAGTAATCTTCCACAATTTGGATGAAGTCGCTGTGTGCCGCCTGCCTTTTCACGGTCGAGTTCGTTTAGGAGGCAGGCCATCACTTTTGGTAGCAAAATGCAATTTGTAAGTTTCAAGGAATAGTACATTCTTTCAACTTGTGTTCTCAACGAAAACTTACGTCTGCCTTCCCCTGGCGGCACTCCATCGCATAGTTTTAATAAGTCGATTGCACATGCCCGATTTAAAGCTGGGTCGACGTGTATGTCAACTTGAGTTGCTTGTATTAAAAGCTGAACTTGATCATGGCACGTTCCAGTAAGAGACCGATTTTGGAATAGGCTTATCAGACATTCCTCTACTTTGCCACTTTGCTCCATCCCATCTGATGAGCAGGATTGTTTGATCTAATAACGAGTGTTTGTATTTTATTGCTGTAGCTCGGAACAAATACAAAAAACTATTTGAGTAGAGACTTACCACATTTTCACAGGATTTGAATAGCGTATAATCTAATCTTATGTCGTTTTCGGCAGCTCCTTGAAGCATTTCTTCCAAGAAAGCGGTACAAGACTTTGTGAGATGGACGGGATCTCGCACAAAAACTTTAAAAAAATGTTTTTATTGGCCTCAAATTGATCATTCCAAATAAACTTCTTTTATATGCTTACCATTCTTGAGACATCCAATAATTTGGGCATTCCCAGGCTTAACCCTCTTGCAGAATTTGGGAATGTCAAGTGAGCAGGCCTTCCGTAAAGATGGATTAAGTCTTGCGTCCGTATTTTGTTCTAGCAATCTTGCTTGCAGGACCTTCCCACAACGCTCAGTAAATCCCTAAATATCATGATACGATAAGCGCTGTCTTGTCTTCAGCTTCGCAAGAATTTCAGAGTAAGCTTTCCGAAATTACCTCTTTTTCTCGGCTAAGTTTCAGACACTGAATGAGATTTTGTGTCTGGAGGCCCGGATTATAATCTTTCTGATATACCCTCCCAGCACAGAATAGCTTAATCTCAGGCTCGCACTCATTAATTAAATGGACGTCAAGTGAGTTATCGTTATCAACTTGTTGCTCCAGTTTGAACAACGCATTGTAGCATTTCTGGTCAGTGATCTGTTCTCTATGGGATCGAAGACACTCAAAAACTCTGCCACCTCCAGGAACAATGTCAGGGCATAAAGATTTGACGAAATTTCTGTAATAAAAACGAGAACGTGGTTAAGTCACGAATATTGGACACTCAATTAGTTATTGCTACTCACTCGCACAAGTTGTAGATGGTTCCCTGCTCCATTTTACTTTCAATTTGTATTTTACTCAATATTAAGTACTTCACTTGTTTTCGGCAGCCTTTTGAAATCCGTGGTGTGCTGTCGTTGATTGTATCATTCCAGATTATGTGGCTCAGGCAAGACACAAGCTGATGAATCAAATAGCCTATATGACTCAACGAAAATTTTACCGCGTACAAGTTGCTCTCAATCCTTACCCTTGTACTGGTTTTCGCTTGGCCGTGCCAATCATTGCAATGCCTGATAACATCAGAATGACAAAGTGTCTTGAACTTTGGAGTGAATTCAATGTTCTTCAGCTGTAACAACTGGTAGTGATCTAAAGTATTTCGGCAAAGCTTGCTCTTGATTTCGGGTTTCGTCTTGACAAGGCATTCAAGAAGATTGTCATCGTCGTCCTCAGCGCTGCTAGAAAGTTGTTTAGGGATCACATGCGACTGACATTTTGTTTCGATTGCTTCGTGGCAATATTTGGACAAATATGGGTCGATTGTCGGATTCTTGATTTCAAGCTGTCAGGATTCAAAGCGACATTAAGGAAAATTCAAAAGTCAAACATGCGATTCAATGACAGGGATTCCTCTTACCTTCGTAAATGTAATAACCGCTTTCTTACAATCTTCATCAAGCCCTTCCTCCAAATTTTTTTGCAAACAAGCCAATTCTTCATCATTTTTAGTCGATTCACTGCATTTCTCCGCCAAATCCACGAGACATGGCTCCTCGATCTCAGGCATCAGCCTCACTGAAAGTGCCCTTTGTCTCATGGCTTCTTTCACCTGCGCTGCGCACGATCCGCTGACCTGTTAAGTCCGCAGTTCGATCATTGATGCATACTATAACGACCCTTCGACGTATGGATCATTGCCTCATCCACATTCATTACCTTGAATCCCTGCGGATTATTTATTTCGTCGTCTTCACCAGCAATGTTTCGGTAAAGACAAGAGAGAACTAGAGGCCCTGGATTCGGTTGCACCACACTCGTGTCGGACCAATTTCCTGACACATGGCAGATGTGCTCAGCGTCGGAGCGACAGGCGGTGAAAAGCAACGAATCCATCGGAAAACTTCTGGACACAAAGTACTGAATTTGAAACAGGGCGATTTCACATTCTTCGGTCATAGCATGCGCATCGGGTCCGGATACTGAGTCAGAGAGCAGGTGCATTAAACAATCCATGATTCGGTTGGCGGGTAAGTCGTGGCAGCTAGATTTGGCAACTACGGGCTGACAGTATTCTTTCAGAACAGGATCCACTCTCCAATCCTCCGTTACGTCGGCCATTTTGACCAAGTCTTCCAACTAGTAAACACAAGTATCATTAGATGATGAAGTCGTTCTCACCGGCACATGCCACGCAAACTCGCACTTACTCTGACTCTACAGCCTGTGGAAATACGTTGATCTTCTTGTCTCATGAGTGCGTGGTCCATGAGGCAGTGAATCGTTCTTGCATTGATACCCTTTCCCTTCTTGCAGAAACTTATAATGTCCTGACCGCAGTCAACTAGCAGCTCAGGAGTTACTCGATGGTCTTCCATCAGTTCCCGACGGTGTTGTTTCATTTCCTCCAAACACTCCGCGTCGATGTGTTGACCCATATGCGCAGCATTTTCCAAGCAAAGCAAGATTTGAGAAAGTCTAATATGCTTGTCCGATTCACTGGCGCCCTTGCGGCAACTACAGCACGAGTATTATATGTCAACAAATTGATCCCGCGATTCGTGAATAAATGACAGGCTAAGGCCCCTTAAGACTCGTTTACTAAAGTTCGAAGTGCTTACGTGTTCTTCTTAATTTCGGACTTGCACGAGAAGATTATGCCACTAGCCCTTCAAACGAACAATAGAGAGGTTACAGCACCACCGCAAAGGCAAAACTAAGCGGATTTTAATGTTCAGGTACTTGTAATCATGCCATCCAAGTTTTTGGCGCCGATATAGCTGATCCCGGCATCCATTGCTCATTGTTTCTTCCAACTTGTTCTTTACCAGACATTTGTACACTTTTCCATTTCCCGAACTTACTGATGGGCAAAATCTGTACCACCAAGTCATATTTTCACTTTAAAACAATGAACATCGCTATTGCATGCTTTCTATTGAGTGTCACCTTTCACGATCATCCCTACACGCAAAGTATAAAGCCCGATCCAAGTGATAGTCGTCAGCTTGCAATTCGGCTACTCTAAGAATTTCCACAGCACAGTCAGACTGCAGTTTAGCAATTTCTTTGGACAAGCATTCGATTGTAAATCCTTGGGAGTTCGGTAGAAACTGAAACAACACAAATAGGGTGTGTTTCTTGGTTGGTCATCGTGTGCATGGTCAGCGGTCAAGAGATCGGTTTCATACCTGTGTGCCCTGCGTCTTTTGTCGGGACAGATCATTTCGTCCACACTTAAATGCTTCGATATCCTTTTCGCATTTGCTTGCAAACCTCTCAATCAGCTCATAATCACTGAACATGACCCTTTCCACCAGTGAAACAGTTTGGCGGCACATGTCCCTGCAAAATAGAATGTTGAAGATGCGTTTGAACTTTAAAGCAGCCTACTACGACTGACACCAGATCACCTGTCGAGAACTTACGCTCTAAGCTGGTTTTTATTATCAATCACGCATCCCACTAGAAAGGTCGAAGGTATGCTTGTATGTAGACTAGCTGGTAAGAACGCCTGTTTTGCGCAAGGTGAGAGTTGAATTTCTTCCACACATTCTGGCCCAAGTTGATTCAGGAACCCTTCATTGGTCATCAAATCTTTCCGGAAGAGCCAAAGTGCATGATTACAATGTTCCGTCAGTTTAGCCGTCTCCTCTCTCTGATAACCAGTACGCACATTATTACATTGACTACTCATAAAAATCATTCGTATTTTGTCGTGTCAGTTACCTCTTTGTTTAGGAGGCAATCAAACGCCTCAAGATCTGAGATCGCATCGACATTTACCCGGTCTCCGCATATACCACTAATTTCCGCTCTGCACGCTTCTTTTTTCGTGATTACATTAACAGTATTAGATTTATTAACTGCGAACGAAGACACCGTATTAAATGAAATGATTAAGAGAAAGGGCAGGACCAGGTTCTTCTGGGCTCCCAAGCTGTGCAGGAGTTTTATCGGCGATAATGACCGGCGCATTTCTGTGTAGTAAATCTTCGGCACAGTACTAAAATCACTTCGATGTCAATAAGAAGGTCTTTACGAATTACATGTTGACTGATCTGCTTCGGGTCAAATTTCACTGTCAGCCTCAGTAGCGCACGATCGTGATCAAATTGACTAAATTAAGTACTTTATAACCCGGAAATCTTGCAAAGCTTCGTAGAAGTTCTGCCAATTTAAGTAAAGCTAGTTGTCATTAAATGATCTGCTATTGTTGCAACTGGAATTGAATTTCCTGCTGTTGTCAGAATACACACATCAATGTTATATGCATAGCTTGAATCTGGAACCAAATATGCTTGACTTGTGGGTTTTTGAGATGAGACTGATGACATGCTGTGAGTGAGACAACTAAAGCTGAATTCCGATTATCAACATGATCTCTAATCAATCAATAAACGCAACAACGCAATTTCGATTCCGTGGGTGTATTTTATTTGCATCGCTCATCGTCCTAAAATCCTTTATGCTCAGGTCATAAAATTAACGTAGAAAAAGTAAGATTTAATGAGGCTTAATAAGGAACGGGCCTATCCAGTTGGTGTGTGCTCAAATACAACTAGAACTAATGCTACGGATAGGCCATAAAGACAGCGTGAGTGACAACCTTGTGGCTGAAGTATATCACAAATGCATCGCCATACTGGCGACCAAATTGTCTCAAAATACTTGGCGGATGAATGCCAATTATGTCAAAATTCTTGACAAACACATCAGAAGACTTTGCTGCGGCTTGTCGCTCCAAGTCAATCACATCCAACAAGTCTTCTCCGGTTCTGAAGGCTTTCACCCTCGGCGCGCAGCCCAGAGTAATGTGCGCTCGTGTGGCCATTGGTTGTAAATTAATTGGCTGCTCTACGAAAGTCAGTCCAGGATAGTCCGGATGTTGAGGGCCGAGTGCTGAACCTTTTTGAGACTGCTTGGCATTCACTGATTTACAAGGACGCTTGGGTTTGGGATTTTCCGGAACAGCACGAAGTGGCGATGCCTTCGGTGATGAATCGGAGCTTGGCGATTGCCTCTGGCTTTTTCGCTCCTCGTCAAATAATTCCCTTTGATCTTCTTGTAGCTCCACGCGATATCCAATTGTGGACTTCGTGATAAAGATGCCAACGATATGAAGGTCAAATACTTTCCCGATGTGATTCGCCGCTTTGTCTTCGTAAGCTTCATCCGATTTTCGATCACAGAATTTTGCGGTTATGTGATAGGTCTGGTTGTTAGACGAACTCTTTGGCTTCCTGAAGTATTCCATTATATCTGCGTATTAGATTGGCAAGAGCAAGACATTGTTGTAGTGAACCATATAATAGTTGCCTTCAAAATGACAATATGATTTTACGTACCGGTTAACTGACACGTAAACTCAACGAAGTCTGCAAAATTTGAATTCTCAGAAATGCACTTATGCAGATAATCAGTAGCATAATTCTTTAACGCGGACGACACTGTTTCTCCAAAGAACCAACCGAAATATAGGGCACTTCTTGGAATGTGATGAACTCTGCCGTCGAGAACTGCTTGCTGAAAGGTCAGTTGTATTTAAGTGGACGCAGAAGGCACGGCATGAACAACCTCGAAAGGGCGCCTACTTACAGCATTTCCAACTTTGGACCCAACCAGAGTCATTTCCTTCAAGAGTTCCGTCAGCTCGACGTCGAGACCAGAATCCGCGCCTGGATCCCAACTAGCTTCGGCATCCGTCGAATTGTGAGTTTTGTCCTGCTTCGCACGCCTGTCTTTGGACTTTCTTGATGCCATATCAAGCAATTTGGTTCGCAGAAGACGCTGTAGGCTGCAGTACCTGTTTGACAGCTAGAGCAAATGGTATTGGCTTGATTGACTGATGCCCTGATATACTATCACAAAAGCTCAATTCTATTCAATTCCCATGTTTCGGCAATTGACCTACCTAACTTCGTGGGCTGACTGACTGATTCACCGGGTTCAGCATCGCAAAAATAGACGCCAAATGAATTTTTAACATTTCGGCGTGGTACGATAGCGTGTTGAATCTGTTGGTCGGTTTTGCTATATCAGCTACGTTTGAAGAACGAAAGTGCTGAATTGAGATTGAGACAGCTTTCTTCGTAATCTCTACGTTTGAGTGTTGACATCATAATTTTCTAAGTTTTGTTGCAGTGATTACGAATCCTGACTGACGCAATCATTTCATGCCGGGCTTCGTCAGCAAGTGCTCACAGCGGCCAATTCGGCGTAGCAAGTTTTGCGGTATGAATGAACACATTGGCACAATTCACTTTCACTGTTGATAGTTCAGAATTTAGAATGACCTGTGGACGGATGACCAGTTCACTTCCTCTAGTATGCTTTGATTTGGAAATTGGATGTTGCACGCGAATGGGCCCATATGATTCATAAAAGACTTGTTCTCATTTGCGGAGAGAGTAAACACGTGCTGGCCAAGCATACAACATTGTCAGCGCTTTCAATTTTAGCAGATCTTTTCAAGTATTATTTGCTCTCGAACTGGAAACTGAAAACCGAGCTTATTTTCAGCTGCTTATCGCAAATTTCATTTTGTGATGGAAAAACTGTTTGACCAAGAGGACGGCCACGCATTACCGGATGCAACGATCTCAATCACATCGTCTAAAGCCAAAACTAGCATCTTGGACAAATCACTCAGCAAAGGAAAAGGCGAGCTTCATCTTTCAGCGTTCGCTCTTCTCTTTTCCGAAATTGTGCAGTACTCCCAGAACCGAAGTAGCAGCGTGTCTGAGCTGCAATCCAAGTTGGCAGATTTGGGAAAGCAAGTCGGGCTTAAAATCATCGATCTCATTGTCTTGCGTGAGAAGAACTACAAGCGAGAGGTCAAGCTCTTGAACATTCTGTTGTTCATCCGATCTACTGTCTGGAAGACGTTGTTTGGCAAAGAAGCGGACAAATTAGAGCATTCCACCGACGACCAGAGGCAGTATTACATCATTGAGAAAGATCCGCTTGTCAACCGCTTCATTTCTGTGCCTAAGGACAAGGGAAGTCTGAATTGCGCTGCGTTCAACGCTGGGATAGTCGAGGGGATTTTGGAGACGTCGGGATTTCTGGCCAAAGTGAATGCACATTGGCACAAAGGAACGACTTACTACATCATTGAGTTTGATGAGGCTGTAATTGCAAGAGATAAGCAACTGGAACTCTGAACACTATTCAAATGCAACGGATTCAAACCAGTGATGAAATGCATAGTTAAAACGAATCTTTGGTAGTCAGTTGTAAATTATAAGTTAAGTAATTTTGACTGACTGAATTTAAAATGACTAATGCAAATAATGCCGAGGACAATAGAATCCTCGAATTGGTTCTGGATGCAGAGGAGCTGTTACCGCAGGCAAGTTTCAATTTTCAGCTATGAAGTCGAGGTGTTGAGTTGCGATTTCTTTGACCATGGGCTTTGGTTCGGTTTCTTTCCAGCTAGGAGCTACTGAAGATGAGGGCCGCCCCGGCAAGATTCCTCTTGTGGACGAGTCCATGTCATACTCGAATTTCTTCGAAAGATATTTAGTTAAGAATCGCCCTTGCTTACTTACGGATGCACTCACCAGCAACTGGGAATCACGAAAGAATTGGGTGACGCGAGGCGACACTGACAGGGCACCTCCGCCAATCAATTATCAGCACCTGTGTGCAATTTACGGTAAGACGCGGCTGAGCGCTTGGCGCGCGTGCGTGACAAAAACACGAGTACTAAATCAAAAGGAAGGTATGAACTATGAACTAAACTTTCTGACGCACAGGTGATGAAAAGGTATGCGTAACAGATTGTCACAAATCTGCTGGAGACGAGCCAGAAATACTGGAAATGACGATGAAGGAATATCTCGGGTACTTGAAAGAAGCTCATACCGGCGAAAATTCGACAAGGCCCTGTTTGTATCTGAAGGTAAAGAAATGCCAGAGTCCAAGCCAGAGCTTTCGGTTTTGACGCTCTTGAATATTTTGTAGGACTGGCATATTGCGAGATGTACCTCAACAGATGCCAAGATAGGTTTTCCGTATGACGTTCCTGTGTATTTCAAATCAGACTGGCTGAATGAGTACTGCAGCGCTTTGGACATTGACGACTTCCGTTTCTGCTACATTGGTCCAAAAGGAAGTTGGACAGGCTTTCATTCGGATGTCTACAGTTCATTTAGTTGGTCTGCAAACGTCGTCGGTAGAAAGAAATGGCGGATTTATTTGCCGGACAGAATCGGCCAATTTGCCGTCAAGAAAGATGATGGAAACGTAAAGAGCGACCTACGAGGAACAGTTCAGTACAAATACGATTACGAGAACCCTGGCGAAGAAGGTCTTGATTACTTTGACGTGATTCAAGAAGCGGGTCAAGTGATCTTTATTCCTTCCGGGTGGTTTCATGTTGTCTGGAATTTGGTATGCCTCCCGTGCTGGATTATTAAGCTCTATGTTGTAATCTGTGCTAATTTGAGCCAAGTTTGTGTTTATTGCAGGAGGACACAATCTCAATCAATCACAATTGGTTCAACGGGTCCAATCTCCACTTTGTGTGGGAGACGTTACGTGCAGCATTAAACGATGTTGCAATGGAACTGAGCGATTTAAAGGATGACGAAGAATTTCCTACTCTGTGCCAGTCGCTGCTGAAAGCAAACCACGGAATGAATTACGAAGAATTTCTGGACATTCTGTTATTCATTTGGAAGAAGCGTTCAGCACATCAGTCAAGTCAAAGTCATTGTGGTGGCAGTAGCTCCGGCGAAGCTGAGCCGGGTCCGACGACAATAACAGCAACCAAACCTCACTTCTCATCAAACGTCGCATTTAGTCCAAACCATATTCAATACGACTTAAAATCCATTGAAAAGGTGGTGAGCATAATAGAAGCTGATGTGAGAAATCGAGAAATCTCAAATGGAGTTGATTTGCTTATTGTTAATCAAAAGCTAGCGCAATTTGACATTTGACCGTGTAATCTCTGCCGAATAAATCAGCTCGTTTTGTTGCAGAATTTGCGTCGCACCAGCAGCACGCCAAGAAACGTACTGGTGCTGATTCTTTGGACAACGCTTGCATGTAACTCTATGATACGTCAACCATTTCATTGTGCGTGCAGCATTTATGGCGGCTTTAGAAATTAGTGCAATTTCCATAGAATTGCCTGGACAACATTTGCGCCTACGTTTTTTGATTCTGGATTCAGTTCAAGCAAGGCAGCGACAGCGCACGGCGAAGGTGAATGGTCGTGAATTCCAATGTTTGAAATTCTAGCAGTCCTCTTCTTTTACACTGGCATTCTTCAGTTTGGATGAATTCAAAATCTCGGCATAGTATTTTTGCTGATTGCTTACGAAATTTTTGAGTCTCCTTGTTTTTACTCACCCAAACCTGTGACAGTAGATGTCTTACTGTGGTGGTGCGACCTACGCGGGAGTAAGTTGATAGTTGAAGTACTTCAACTTTTAGTTGTGCTCCGCGTGCTCGGGAGCTGCAGTCAAGACGAACCCTTTCATGTTCTTGCTTTAGGATCAATGCTTTGGATCTCAACCGAGGGGATGCTGTCCTCCGCCATGCCCTTGCCCACCCAAGCTGACGCTCCGCACTCCGGATCCTTGCAAGCCATGCTGCCGCCCATTTCCGCTGAGATTTCCGTCGTGCCCTCCGATTTCCTGCTTTCCAAAGGTATGCAGCATGTGCTTCACGTTTCAGACAATTTCTAAATCTAAATTAGCATGCTCATCTTCTGGGAGGTTTGCTGCCCAGCTCCTTGCTGCCCTTACTCGTGCATTCGTCCAGTCAGAAACTGCTTCATTCCACCACCTTGCTGCAAGAAGATGTGTCTGGTCGTATCACCACCTGTCTGTCCACCACCTTGCTGCAAGAAGATGTGTCTGGTCGTATCACCACCTGTCTGTCCACCACCTTGCTGCAAGAAGATGTGTCTGGTCGTATCACCACCTGTCTGTCCACCACGGTAAGAACTTTCACCCACTTTCATCTGACAACAACAGGAATGGAACGATTCGGCATTCGGCCCACATGCTTTTCGATTTCAGTTGCTGCCCACCGTGTCGTGATGGACCTGATCCTTGCAAGCCAGCAAGTACGCACATCTTCTCCCGACTACAAATTGAGTAACCTGTATGAAGTACTCGAATTCTAAGACCATATATGTTGTTGTCAGATTGTGGCATGAATCGCACGTGTCCTTGTCCGGATCCGTGCAGCCCAACTCCTAACTTTATTGTCCGCCCCATCCGCTACAGCTGCTGCCCTCCGAGACGTGCTCCGTCAGCAGCAAATTGCTGCCCAGTAAGTTGCTAAATGTGAATGCTTGTAAGATGAATATCTGTTTGAGGTTGATGCTTGGCATTAAATTGCCCGTTTCAGACTCCCTGCTGGAATCCAATGCCACTATGCTGCGTAATGGTTAAGCCGTAAGACAAATGATAATTCCACAATTCGATAAAGTTACACAGGCCACAGACAGCCGCTTTCTCTGTCCTCATATTTTGCAGGTGCAAGACAAGTTGTCAACCAGGAGGCGAGTCGTGCCCACCGTCACCGCTTTGCTGTCCAGCACCATTCATTCAAGCGGATCCGAGGTTCGTTAAGTTTAGGACAAAATTAACGTGCAACCGTTCACGACAATCAGAACGAGTCTGTTTCAGAAGCTGCCCGAAGCCCCTGGTTTTGAGCTTCAAGTGTCCGACAGCCACCTGCCCAATGCCCCAGGCGTCTGGATGTGAATCGAGTGCGGAGGTTTGCAAGCCATCATGCTGCCCACCAAAGCAAGACAAACAGTGCTTCGTCAGTGTACGCCCGTGCCCTCCAACCTTCTGCTTTGAACCTCCAGGTAAATCAGTAGTCATTAGAGAAGTAGCAGTGGGCAGTAGGCGCTTGTTCTAATTTTTGCTATTTAGGACCATGCTGCTAAAATGGGCACGATGCGGAGACGACTAGCCCGGAAATAGGGGAATATTGGAGCAATGGAGTGGACTGGACTGGATCCTGACGCTCATCTTCATTGAACATAACCTTGCTGCCCGGGTCCGTGCGTTCGTCCAGCTCGATCATGCTCCACTCCATCACCTTGCTGCGTAAATTATCATTTAGCTCGTATCGACTTTATCTTTTCATCTTCGTTTAAGGTTTACTTATTCGCTTTGATTTCAGCCGCCGCCATGCTGTAAAAAGTTGTGCTTGATTCCTAGAAGGTGATCCATTTGAACTATGCGTATGCTGCTGCTCTCAAAGTTTACTTCTTTACTAATGCTGAAATTATTTCACATCTTAGTTGCTGTCCTCCAATTCCGGCTTGCCCATCGTGTGGGCGATCTTCATCTTGCTGCCCAGGTAAACTCGAACCTCACGCAATGCGTGCGCGCATAATTTTCATTTTGTTCTATGAGTTCCATTTCTTCTATTCGCTGTCGTTTATAGACCCTTGTCGGCCACCAGCTATGATCGTTCCACCGGTTCGCAGCAGCTGCTGCCCACCCAGTCGACCTTCGCCGTCCGCCAATTGCTGTCCACTACGTGCTTTTGTCTGCGTGTTTGCCGTTACAGTTCCGGTTTCATAATGAAAACATTTTAGTTTATTTATACCTTTCCTTTGTTGAAAACGCAGGTTCCGTGATGTAATTCAATGCCACCATGTTGTATTACAGTGAAGCCGTAAGAACTTTAGCTTTTTCTTCTTGATATTCACTTTAGTATCAAGTTTAAGTTGCTTAGAGTAGTCAATGCTGATGATTTGTGAGATGCAAGCCAAAGTGCTGCCCAAGCCCTTGCTGCCACCATCTGATCCATGCATCATCGGTTACAAACCCTGTCTACCTCCGTGCTGCCCACCACGTGGTAATGGTAATATTTGCAACAAAGTCCAGCCAAATATCTTTTGCATGCGAAGACTTTCACTGCTTTCTTTTTCGCGTAGGTGGATGCTAATCTCGCTGGAACCACGAAGAAAATCAAAATCAAGACGGAATGGAGCAGATCAAACATTCCCAAATTCACACAAAATTGATCAAATTCAAAATTTCTGAAAGAATCCGTTTTTATTCAAATCCTCTTGAACCGATAAGCAATAAAAACGCAACCCATTATAAAATAAAAATACATTGCTCCATCGTCTTTTTCTTTCGATCAATGTTGTACAAACTTGTAAACGTTTCCATTTAATAAGTTTAAAATAAGTTAGTCACGAACGAATAAATGTTAAAGTTAGATCAAGGATATACGTCTTCCATCCGACTGTGCGGATTAGGAAAATACTTTGCTAGGTCACCTTCATATATTAAATTCAGTTGTGTTAAAATTGAACTATCGCTAATATGCGTGGTAAGACTTCTGTCTACCGTCTATGGCAAACGAGGAATTTAGTTTAGTTACAACAAATGCAGTACGGTTTGGTTTAGTTAGGACATCAAATGGACTTAATTTAAACTTTGGAACCTGAAGTTGGAATTTCTTATGAAAGAATCGCAGCTTTTGGCTTTGGACCGCCGTTCACTGCTTCCAAACTGTTCCACCTTCGCATTCCTGGTGGAAATCCATTGAACGAGAGACCCGATGCGTCTGGCGTGGTCAAACCGGCAGATTTGTCTCGTCCCATCGCAGTATTCGACATTGCTTCCAGTCTCAGAGCTCGTTCCTTACTAAGCGGCTCGGGTGGCAGAGTTAAATCATTTGCTTCGGCCAAGGTTCGAAGGTCAAAATAGTATTTAGCGTAAACGCTAGCAGGGACGTTGATATTGAACTGTAGCAGTTCTAAACACTGTCTCTCCAACTCATTCCTGCAATTACAATTTATATACGGACATGAATGAGATGTCACAGCCAAAAATGTGCAATGTCAGCTTACATGTCTTCGACGCTAATATCTTTCAGAATATGGCAATAGTCAACATTCCAAACAGCCTGATCATCCCACACTTTGGAAGCCAAAAGAACGGAGCCCAAGACCATTCGTCGCCAGTTCAGAGGCATAATGTCCATCTCAGCATACGTTAGCAGCCTTTCTAAGTAGACTAGAGCTATGATAGCACACTCAGCGGTCAGTTGAGCTGCGTTGAACAAGGTCCGCACAAATCTGAAAACATTATGGAAATAATCATTAATCACTGTGTTGAAAATCATGTGAAATGCCGTACTAAACCCTGAAGTACCTGTAAATCTGTCGATGTTCAGGGTTGTGAAGGTCTGGCGGTGGTCCATCTAAAAAGAAGTCAGAAATTACTGGATATGTTCTATTGGGAATAAAATGTATTAAAGCTTACCTTTTGCAAGTGGATGAAGTCTTTCATCTGAAACGTAAATGAAAAGAATCAAAGCATCTGTATTGGGGTGAGGTCAGTCTTGGCTTCGCTTGGATCGAAACACTTTTTAGAAAAACTTACCAAATATGTCTAAACCTCTCTGGGAAGTCCGGTTTCGTATATGATAATAAATAGCTAAGGAGAGACACTTAAGTGTATTCTTCAGGTTTGGTTGAGAAACAGTGGAATCATCAAGAAATATTGTGGAGCATGATGAACTCTTCTTCAGTGGACTCGGTTCATGGATCTGGTTCATGCTCTTTTTGCGAATCATCCCATCTGCAAAAAATACAAATGTCGTCAGTTGAGCTTTAACACCTGTCAACAAAATGATAGCTGAGCTCTAGACTTACTTTGAATGGCTCTTTTAGATCTTTCGATAAACAGCGTGGTAGCAGACGGATGAACGGATGGATCTCGGTCAATGTCATCCGGCTCTCTCTCGCTGATGTGTTGAAGATTTGCACCGCTTTCTTCTCTCTCAAGTCCATTGTGGTCACCACGTCCAGTGGAACCCAAGTCACGGTGGTAGGAACATGAGTCTTGATCTCCACGGTAGAACTGCTTGCTATTGTTGCCATTATTCCCGTCTAAGTTCCTTCGCCGGCCGCTTCCGCTTCTCCAGGCACAACAACTGTTCTTATTGCCCATTCTGTTTCTAATCTTATTGCAACTTGTTCAACACAATTGTCATGAATTTGCGTGTGGCTCTTGGGAATGCTGATAATTCATCTGCTGATGTTTGGTGTGTTTGATCTTTGAATCTTTGATTATCAAATGATGATCAGTCTTGTAGTTGCGTGTGAATTCTATCCAATTCCTTAACTCAAAGCATTTCAGATCATTTCACGCGTAAACGGAGACACAGTTAATCGCCTTCTGTCAAATATTTTCAACGGCTCGTCGGTTCACTGCTTTCGGAATCGCTTCCATTCTGGACTTATGAGACTAGAAGAGTTTCACAGTGTCGATGATTTGATATCCAGTCTTGTCTTCTTGACCAGATGAATTCGACGATCACGCTGATAGTGATGATGGTAATCTGACAAGAAGCAAGCACGAATTTGATTCACTGGGGAATTTATTTGATTTCGCCTAACCCGAGCCGCTCAAAACCGAGATTTTACACCGATCGTAAGCATGCAGTCTTGACCGCTGTCTTCGTTCAAGGCGTTCGCATTTCGATGAACTGCTTGCTTGTCGCAGCTAAATTACTTAAGTAGAAGCCACTCTGTGCGCTGATTAATTGAGACGGCCTTTTTATTAGGGAGTTCAAAATTTGTGGCTCAAGAGTACTGTTAAAGCATCACATGTCAGATGACAATAAACGCTACACATCAGATGCAGTTCTTGCTTCTGGCTCCCGTGGCTTTGCACGACTCTGGTTCTGGCTTTCGTTTGTCGATTTGTTCCGACAACTGCAACAGTCAACCAGTCAACAGTGCTGCGGCTGCAGTGCATTGTCCGTCCCAATCTCACATCTATCATTGCGCTGGCACTGGCACTGCACTCACAAAGAACTGGTCCATTGTGCAGATCATTTCTGACTGAATTACGTAAACATTACGGATACCGTGCACGGGGAAAACTGTCAATGCAGAAGCGAAGCGGATTTCATCTTTCATGCGTCATTCCAAAAATGGGAAACTCTTCCCGTCCTGTCTCAATTCCAACTCCAGGCCTTCTTCTTCCCTGTCCAATGTCCAAGGCCCGCTACACCACCCATAAAGCCAGTTAAGCGGGTCAACGATATGACAATTCATAGGAGATTTGGTTGCATGTTTCAAAACGCAATTAAGAAATCACTGCACTCCAAGCGATTAACGATGAACCTACCGAGATTACATAGTATTGCAATAATTTCATGGTTCCCGACCAGCAGGGTGACTAGAGACATGCAAGTTATCAATTTAATTGGGCAACTCGACCAGAGGCAGAAAATGGATGAATGCTAACCAGTAACTAAGTGAAGTCAAAGCGTGCAAAAGTGTAAATGCGTAAGGCTTGCTGGCTCGACTCGAATTCGAATTCATGGTAGTCTTGCTTACTGCGACTTTGTGCATTGCGATTTGAGAATGTCTTTTCCTCTTTTGCTCTCCTCGTGTAAAGAAGCAAAGAAAGAGTGTGAACATTCTGAAATTTAATTAATTAATTGATCAACAATAAACTGGAGGAGTTTTGTAACTTGACACGCAAAAATAACAGACTAAAGTCATTGCAGTTGAGTTGGACTGCAAGTATTCCAGGTGTATATTTTGACTAAGCTTGCTAAGCTAATTTTTATTTTTAACTGCATTCCTACAATCAGTCTTTTTTAATCAGTGACCCGACTTTGCTCACTAGCGAAAAGTGCTGCGAAATCCTGTTGAGACATTCGGACGCGTTCCAGAACTTTCGAAGGAACAAGGAAGTTCTTCAGTTAACTTATTCAATCTGTAAATTAATTGCTGGCGTCGGGAATTTCTGAATTCCTATTTGGAGTCATACTTTGAAATTTGGAAACACCAACCACAACCATTGCAGGTGTTCAATACCTCAGGCATTGCCACAAATTGATACAGCTTTACCCAGGAATCCCCGTAGTCGGAATCCCAGTCGCAAGATGAAGAATTGATCGTCCAGAATCTGCGGTGTTTCGGACTTGAACTTTTCCGGAGTCCTGCCTTTTGAGGTGGGTAAATTTTTGAGTAAATTTCCCGTAACTGCAACATTTGCTTACTTGCCAGTGCTTGCTTGAAGTCATGTCCCCTGTCACATGTACTGCTGTTCCCTGTAATGCTATGGTGATATATGGTTGTCGATAAGCCCCTGAAATGGCGAGAAATCGTCGACCTCCTGCTCCGGCAGGGAAAAATGAAACATAAAGCATGATAGTGATGATAGTCATCACGTCCAGCAAAGCTCGTTGCTTAAATATTTGGTATGGCCTGTAAGCATTTAAGCATAAAAGAAGCACCACCGATAACAGGCAGGCACGCTGCCGCCCATCCGCGGAATGTCGAGCTGTCATCGGTGAAGTTGATTGTTCAACCTTAGAAACAGAAAGTCTTATCCGTTTATTAATACGGTAAGGGGAAGTTCATTCGTAATCGCGTGGGTCCCTCATGATGACATGATGAATCATCATGGACGATAAGCTAAAGCTTTCCAATAAGGCAAAATTCATGAATCCGCGTGAGCCCGCAGGTCGCTTCAATTTCAATTCATCTTGGGCATCCATACCTCGAGACACTCCAATGGAGGGTCAAGAATGTTTCTTTCGTATATTTTAACTATCGATCATATGGTAAGAAAACGACAATCATATTAACTTTTAGCTATTTTAACTTCATCGATGATAAGGCGAGAGACGCAGGCGTAGAAATCGCAATCAAATTGCAGTGTAATCGTGATCAAATTGAAATGCATTCTGTTGGAATTGACGCCATGCAAGCAGTAAGATTTATCACTGTGAACCTTTAACTTATTTGACGAATTGACGCCTATTTTTGTAAGTTCAGGCGATGAAGGAAATGGCGGATAGACCTCGAGTTGTGAGACTTGTCCATTACGGACTTAACTGTAAATTACGTCGACGATGTAAAACACATCTGTATTTTGTGCAGAAATGTTAACCCAGACAAGATCCACGATTCAAAACAAAGCTAAAGGAAAAACAAGCAAGATTTTTTGCAGTCTACGTCTGGTCTGCTGACTCGTTCGCAAAATCCCGTGTACTACTGCACGTGTGCATTCAACGTACGTGGTAGTACATCGCACTTTCGTGCTGTATGGAATAATCTAGAATTACCAAGCGCCGCACGCAAAACGTTGACTCGTGTACCGTGTGTTCAGTTTCGCGTTGCCTTCTCCTTTCCGATGCAATGTAACGTCATTACGAAATAGAATAGAACTATCCCAGCCCAGACCAGCCATAAACTGAAGGGAAGAGGAGATAGAAAAAGGGCTCACATAAAGGCAAAAGTTTCTCTCATATTTCGTAACCCAGAATCCAGCGAGCGCGACTAACTAGGCTGGAACTTGTTTTTACATTGCTTTAATTAGTGGATTAGTTATTTCTTATTTGTAGTGTTAGTTTGTGATTAGTGATTATAAAGCACTTAAAACCGAACACTGACTTGGGAAGCTGTCTGAGTTGTGCTAATCGCTTCGGTTTTGCAAACGGCTTAGCATACGTTCATCAGTTTAGATTTTAGATGTTAGTTCGTCGTGGTGTATCGTGGACCAAGCCTGGAAGTCGAATTTGACAAGAGTTCTTGTGAATCTGTGCAATGATAATTGTTGGCAGAGCGAGTAAAAGCAAACTGTCGGACAAGCAGTGCTTGTGGTTGGTAAACAATCCCTGAATGGCTGAATCGAACAAGTCACGTTTTAGTTTTAACAAACCTCAGACCCTGCACGAATTGGTTGGAGCTGCTGATATCCTGCGAGAAGAAGTAAGATACCAAGATAGCCAACATGATTGAAACCCACATGTTGCAGTGTATCCCCGGTGCCCAGAGTAGACTGATCATTGTGAAATGACCACTGAGCAGTGCAGTTTCCAAAGTACAAAGCATGTCATCACGGGGCACTTGGCGCGGCTTGCTTAATTTTGTCCTATTACAGGCGCGAGACCAGCCTTCGTGGCAACCCTTTCCTAAGATTGCGCTATTTTTTATTTATTCACAGATAAGATTAGCCAAAGAGAAACAGAGGACACGAGGAACTCCAGCTGACACTGGCACAACGGCAACACAAGGCAAAGACGTGAAAACCCGTGAAAGACACCGTAAGAGAAATATCAACTCTGATAAACCGAAAAGTCAAAATCAAACTGCAACAACGTCTTCTACGCCAGCGTCAGACGTATCTTTCGTCGCACCTACGTCCACCACGAGTGATTTTGCGTCGTATCGAGCTGCGACAAAGGCTTTCAAGAATTTATCAACCAGTCCTAAGAAACCTAGAAAGAAAAGATCCAAAATCGCCAAAATGGAATCGTCTCGAGATAGAATGAAGAAGTCAAGCAGTAACTCAAGTATGCAAAGTACGAGTTCTGATGCTAGTTCAACTAGCAATCCTGTGATCGACCTTGAAGCTGAAGAAGTCCATGGATTAGCTACAAATCGCTCCGAGCCCATTTTGGTGGATTTAACAAATGAAGAGCCTTCATTTTCGGATGACGACGTCGTTATAATGGAAAGTCCTCGGCCGTACCAACCCAATAGTTTATTCCAGGGTATAAAAGCAGAGATTTCGGAGCCTGTTTCCAATGAAAAGTATGTCAGGTGTTAAGTTCTATTTGTTCTATTAATTACAAGGTAATCTCTAATACTTAACACTTGGTTTGTAGACTTGCAGAAAATCAAAAGAACAAAGGAAATGAGTATTTTAGGAATGGTGATTACAGGGAGGCCATGAACAAGTACAATGAAGCTATTAGTAAGTACATTTCTCATTGCTATTTTGTGTATTTTTCATACTGTCGGATCTGTGGGCCTAAAATTCAGTTATTTGTCTATTCTAGGATTGAACAGCAAAGAAGCGGTGTATTTTTCAAATCGTGCAGCGTGTCATTACAAGATGAACAACTTTAATGAAGCCTTAAGTGATGCAAATACCTGTATTAGTATGGACAGGACGTTAGTTCGTGTAAGTTCTTGCTAAATTTCCCTTCCTACCTCCGAAGAATCCTATGAATCCGACGTTTTAGAAAACAAATTATAGTTTTGTTTTTACTTCAAATTTTAGGGTTATGAAAGGGCACTTAGAGCAGCGTTGGCACTGGGGGACGTTGTGAAGTGCGACCTTATAATCAGCCAAGCAAATTCAATTCAGCTTGGAGCTGAAGCCGAAAAGGACAAGAGGAATTTACAAATTCTGAAAAACCACATGGCTACCAAGCTGAACCACGATAGCAAAGACCAATTTCGGGAGGTATGATTTCGATGAGCGATGATGGGCTGTACATTGCATTTGCAACTTCTAGTTTCTAATTTGATTGATTTTTACAGTCCCTTTATTACACTGACAAAGCTATGGAAATTGCGATCGGAAACGCGTGCCTAAGAATGTCCAAAGTTGAAATTTTATTTAGACTTGGCAGACAGGAAGAAGCGGTGGAATATTATCAGTAAGTATTTCGACACACCTCAATGTCTAATTCATTCATTTTTATCTATGGTTTGAGTTAATCGAATAAACTCGTTTCGTCACAGGTCAAACAAGAAGTCTTCAGTGGGAACTGCCGAAGGGTTTTACATCCTAGCACTTTGTCATTACTACCAAGATAATCTAGCATCCGCATTGCTATCCTGTCAGCAAGCCCTGAACCTTGATCCCGATAAAATTAAATACGTGAAGCTATTTAAGGTATGTTCGCAGATAAGCTTCGACTTGTGTAAAAAGCTAAATGGTTTTAAATGATGAGTAAATAGCGAACATTAATTTTCAGAAACTGAAAGTTCTACATGAAGTTCGAGAGGAAGGAAAGAAGAAATACACAGACAAAAATTTGGTGAAGGATTGTTATGATCTCTTCATCAAATGTCTGCAGCTTCTAGAAGACTTAAACACCTTCCTAACTTCGAAAAACGTAGGTGGCGTGGCTAAAAGCTAAAGTCTGCAGTATACTTTCTAGAAGCTCGATAGTGGTTACATTTACGATTTATTTCCTATTCTAGGTAATCATTGAGAGTAAAGTGCTATGTAACTTGTCAAAATTGAGTAGCAAACTCAAGAACTGGGAAGAAGCAGTGAGCTTCGCTTCAAAAGCTATTGAGATCAACCCAAAGCATGTCAAGAGCTTTGCAGTACGAGCTAATTTGTATAAAGAAAAAGACATGTTCGAGGAGGCAGTCAGGGATTATGAAGTAAGTTCGAAAAATTTGATTTGTACAGCTACAGTATGGACTTTTTGTAACGCATGCATTTGTAATAACACTTTCTATTTTCTTTGCAGGCCTTCCTGAAAAGTGAACCCAGGAACGCTGAAATTAAGAATGAGCTACACAAAACCAAAATCGCGTTAGCGCAATCTAAGAAAAAAGACTACTACAAAATACTTGGAGTTACAAGGAATGCAACCGATGACGAAGTCAAAAAGGCGTACAAGACTCTCGCAAAAGTACACCATCCTGGTAAGAGAAGCTTGATTGACTACAGGCTCTTCCACCGTTTATGCGATAGCGATGAGTTGATTTCTGGAATTATCTCTTTGTTTACAGATCGACATTCGAGTGCGACGCCTGCAGAGCAGAAGAAGCAGGAGAAGCTATTTAAGGACCTGGGCCAAGCATATGCAGTTTTGTCCGATCCCGCTAAAAGACGGAAATATGACATGGGGGCGTATGACGAAAATTCACCTGGTGACAGTTTCTCCTCCGCAGCTGGCTTCAACGCAGGTTTTGACCCGACAATGTTCTTCAGCGCATTTATGGGTCCTCAAGGTTTCCAACAAGCAGGAGACTACCGAGGCTTTCAAGGCGCCGGAACCAGCAGACGATTCTACCATCAACAGTGATCTACGTAGACTGTAACCACAAATTTAGGTCTTTAGTCGTACCTTTTCTTAAATCGATTGGAAAACTAAATACAGGTGTCAAGGAGAAAGAACCTTCATGCGCACTCAATATTAATAGGATATATTTTTTGTATTTCATAACCTTCACCTCTCAGAAGTGACTGTTAAGATTGTACGGAAAACTTAAGTTAAGTCCGTTAATTGAAAGATAGCTAGCAATGTCTCGCATGATGCACATGTAAATGAGTAATTAAATTATCGACGCTCGACTCAGGTCTAAGAATAAGAAATAAATGAGAGCAATAAACTTGTGTGATTGGTTTATTGAAACAACTGTAGCAGTCTGATGATTTCTGTCTCCTTTTTGTTTGTCAAGTCGTCAAATTTCGGCCCCACCGTCCACAATGTTTCTAAATCGTAAAATTCTCGTGCTTCTCTGCAAAATATGTGTATCACGATATTGACTAAATCCAGAGCCATCCAGTCGTCGTTGGCCTTCGTGCCTTCCAGTTTTGGAATCACGTCACTGCGTAACAAATGCTTCGACTTGAACCTCTTCCTGATAAATGTCCCCATGGCGAGCATGTGCTTTGGTGAGCGTGCCGTAACAATGACCATGTGGTCAGCGTAGTCTAACTCCTTCGGGATCGCAATGACACAAATGTCTTGCCCATTCTGATCTCTGACTAGTTCGAGCAATTCTTCCAAGTCGAACACGCCGGTCTTCCCACCTACGAGAAATGGACTGAATTAAAGCTTATCACCTGCGAGCGAAGTGACAAGCGACTTGGACTGGCAACAAAAATTCTTACGTTCGAGGTTGTAGGCTCTTTCCGTCTCTGGTTCTGGTTCTAGTTCTGGTAGAGGGTTCCATTGTGCCTCGATGACATCTTGGATAATTCTACCTGGCTTGGGGTTTGATGCAGTTTCTTGGGGAGTGTTAAAGAATTCCCATTTTGTGTCTGAATTGTTGTAGCATCTTTGATTAGTCGAAAAATGTCGAGCTCCAATCGAGTTGTGGACGAGTCCGGAGGAGTCAAACGCAGAACTTGTAGCGCCTGCTTGTGGAAGACTAGGATTGAGGTGTCGGTATTGACATTTATATGACCTTGAAAAAACGCGTGCTATCAGACGGAGAGAATTCTTGAAGACATTGAGACTACTCTGCAAATGCAGCGGAGCCGCAAAAGGCATCATGCCGGCTACGCCGACACTCCGTTCTCTCGCCGGCGGGCACAAAGTTCTGAGATCCTGATTCCCTAATGAGATGAGAATAACTAAGATTCATTGAAGACAAGAAACTCTTCAACAATTACTAGCTAGTTCCTGGAAGCTACTTACAATAATGTCTAACGAAACGATTATCTTCAATTTGCGCCGCAATTTTTGAAGATTGGTGTCAGAAAGCCGCAATGTTAAGTGGACTGCCGATTCCGAATGCGCACTGGCTAACTGACGCGGACGGTAAAAAGTGTAAAATGACTCGTCGTGTTTAAATACAACCCAATTAATCAAGTGTACTTACACAGTCAATTCTGATTTACATTTCGAAATATATGAACGAACCTTCAAATATGGTAATGTCGCGCCAATGAAACTGCATGCACTTTTAAGAAATCCAGACATCGCATCGCACAAACACATTTCGTAGATTTTTCGAGTAAAGATCGATTCTAAATTCCGACTAATTAAGAAATACAGCGGGGACATGAAACGTGAAAGTAGAAACAATATGAAAGCAGTTGCCCCCGCCTTCGGCCCTGGCTGACGGACGCACGGAGTGCCACTTCAGCGGCAACGGGCTCCACGCCTTCGGGTGACTGACGGCTCCCGCTCCCGAGAGTATTACAGTAATGGATGCTTTAACGGAATATTGTGCTTAATTTATTGATGTATGCGCATATTAAATGACGAATTGCTGAAGATTTTAATAACTTCAGATGCCAACAAAGTCATGGACTTTTATTGATGAAGTCGAGCTTCTCTATTCGCTGCGCTTATTCTCGGTGTCAGCTCACGAACACACGATGCGAATTTAGTCCTGACCGAACAGAAGTGTTCTGTGAAGTGAAGTGCATATGTGTTTTATTCTCCAGCACGTCTTAATTTTTATCTGTGGTTAAAAAATGAATCGGACGAAGGGCCATGTGGACTTGAACATACCAACTGGAGCTCAATGTCGGAAGATATGCGAGACTGCGATAGAACGTAAGTTAAATGTGCAATCTCGAGTTATATGTTATCAAATTGGTTTCATAATTTTTGTGTAGCGCAACATAAGATTTGATTTCAGTCCCACTTTTGGACGCGTGCATTGCATGTGCACTCTTTGTTGAATCTTCGTTGAATACCTTACAGGTGGATACCGAATTCTGGCCATAAATACACAAATTGTAAACACGAGCACCTCGTCATCAGGGCCCAGTTCGGTGGCTGCTGCAGGTGATAATCAGGCACCCAAGAAGGGAAAGAAGGGCAAAAAGCGGAAATGGGAAGAGATGGCTGGTGGAGCCGATAGGAAAACAGACAAATTAAGTGTCCCGGTCCCTCCAAGTTCAGAGAATTGGATTGCGGAGCTCGAGACCTCCAATCCTGGTGTTAGAATTTTGCAGCGATTGACAATAGTGTTTGACGACATTAAAAATCTGCAGACGACTGTAAGTGGATAGTGTATGTTCTCGTTCATCTGGGCCTGGCAGTTTAAATCAGTGCAGTCGTTATGAATTTCAGATGAACCACGAGAACATTAGCAAGTATGACATTTTGGCCGTGCTTCCTACCAATTCGGACGCACTGGTGGTAAATGCACATGACATTGTTACTTTCGGCGCTGCGACGGTTGGAACTAATTTGCGTTTCAGGCGTCCATTATTTCGACTTCATTGACCTTTGACATAATCACATTCGACCTGGATGGACCACATTGGATAAAGAAGCTTCGCATAAACCGTGTGAAGGGAGCACTGGCTGCCGACAAGGAGATTGTCTTCGAAATCAAGTACGCGGCTTGCCTGCAAGGTGACACTGCCCTTGAAAATGTGATTCACATCACCAACAGTTTACTGGAACATGTTTGTGTTAAGCGGTTGAAGGTATTCAATTAGAATTGAACCTAATCAGAGTCTTGCAATGCACTACAAGGGAATGCTGATTTAATTGATGTTATTTTCAGAACATGATCATTTCTAGCGGAGCTGAGACATCGCTGCAACTACGCGCACCAAAAGACGTGATTTCTTTGTAAGTGAACAATTCAGGGAATCTGAGTCTGAGATCAAAGTGAAATCAATGCCTTGATCTCATATTTTTTGCCGTGAAAGGTCGTTCCTTCTTGGCTTGGATGAGGCAACATCGTCGAATTGCCTCCAAGCACATGCTCACAGGATTGTGGACAAAGCTGGTAAGAATTGGCGTGCTATCAAAGGATACTTTACATAAATTTGTGAGTCACAATAAATTAGAATTCCCGTTTCATGATTTCCTGCTTAACGAATTCTATGCTTCAATTCAATTCACATTTGTCAACAATAATGAGCAATTTTCCTGTTACAGTAAAGCTCTCGGTGAGGCAATTATTTAAGGGATATATATAAATCGGCGACGGGACAAACTAAACTAGCGAAGGAAAATAAATGAATTTGGCGGCGGGCTTTGTAGCGACAATATTCACAAATAAATGAAAACGGCTACATGTATTTTAAATGAAAATAGCGACGAGGTAGGGGAGCAACAAAGAATAGTAAATTATCGCTCGTCAAAATCCGTCCGTCCGGAAGGACCCAAGTATGCTCTCATCCGTCAATAATATAACTTGTATATTCTGTCGATTTTCGTAGCCGAATTCTTATATATTGTGACATATTTCATTTTTTCAGTCGTCAAATGGTTGTCGACGTTTTCATTTCTTGAGTCACTAAGAAAATGTCGCTAAATTCATCCATTTCACCCGTCGCCAATTTAGTTTGTCTCGTCGAAGAATTAATTCTATTCAATCATTTAATTGAATTTTCCCAGAATCTTTGCGGTGCAATCCCGCAATTCTCGCAATAATTGTGATTTCGTGAAAGTCAGAGTGCCACTGAATACGTAGAAGTATATTCATCGTTCATGCTTCCGAAGCGTGAAACTTCCACGAAACGACCTCCGGCCTCTGAAAGCAAACAATTTCTTCAACTTATCTGTATATAGCAACAAGTTGGTGTTTTGAACAATGGAAACAATGGGAGATCTCAGAAGTGGAAGTGAGAGCGTTCATCTGTCTCATTTTTTCGCAGATTCCAGGAAGCATGGGAAAACAAGCGTCGCATTTTTCCCCGATCAATGAACTTCACCGCCGTCGTTACCGACACAAGCGTGAGTTAACTACGCACTGGCATCCGGGACAGGGAACCGGTCATGCAAGTAATTATAATTAAATCAAGAGTGTCTAGAGCCTTTCCCTGTTAAGACTCAATAACGATCGAGATCAGTTGAAGAGCAAAGTTCAATTGTCCGGATATTTGACATGTATGGCTGCTCAAGTAGCATTGCCTGTATTTATTTTCACATACTGAATTTATTTTATACAGAAAAATATACATCTGTACAAATTGAGATCGGTGAGAAGCTCTTTAATGTACTGAATTGGTAATTTACCCTAGCTTTGTTTTGATACTTATAATTTCTATACTAGCTTAATCACCCGGCCACTAAGTGGCCGGACCGTACGGATTCTTAATCTGTCAATTTCTCGCCTCCTCAATGCCAGCCGGTACTGGCCTTCTCCTGAATTCAATAATTAATTTTTCATGAAATCGAGCGCTTTGTAACGACGGTGTCACGGATTTTGAGCCCTATTTGATATGCGGCCGGCAACTGCATAATGAGTAGAGCAATACAACCGTGCTTAGGATGCACGGCCGTGAGTTCAAGTCGGGTTAGAGCCACAATTTTTTTGCATTTTTTTAAAAAAAGAATTAGCCCACCCCCTAAACTGGACCATCGTGAATACATTTTTGAAAACCGTTTTCAAAAATATTTAGTGGTTTGGAAGGAGATAGGGGTCAAAATCCGTGACACCTTCGTTACAAGGCGCTCGATACACGTACGACATGCAGTTAAATTGTTAATAAATAAAACGATAATAAAGCTAAAGTCACGCACAAACGACGAACTGCAAAACATGTTTCATTCCTGGTTTGTCCAGACTCTTGTGATGAATGACTTCATATTTCATAAACTCTTGTCGCTCAGCCGCTGGATTCAAAGCAGATTCCAAGGCGTAGCCGTGCGAGGACGCGTGGAGGAGTACGCTTTCTCCAGACTAGACAACTTCCATGTATTCTGCCGGCTGCTTTGGCTTTTCGTAATTATTATCGATGGCTGACTGCTCCATTGTGACAGTACAAGTCTGCTGCACGAAGCGCAGAAAAACAAATCTCGTCTTAGACAAGCACTTCACTGCGGAGAAGGCTCAGGCGCAATTGGCTTAATAACTGCGGCTTACGGCTTACCCGAATGGTACTCCGAAGAAACTTGTCGGTAATCTCTACGAATGTTAGTCTGTCTTTTGGGTTTGTCTTCCATGACCCGGCCATTAACTCGCAGATGAGAGGCGGGCAGTCGTTCGGCGAAGAAAGTAAAACACCGTCAAGAATGAGCTGAACAACCTGTCACAAGTTTACAACACTGATTAATCATCTTTGTACTTCTCGCTCTCATATTCGAGTAGCACTCTCAAGTTAACGTCAGTCACAATTTACTTCCTTCTCCTTTCTTTCATAAATTATTTGCATTCTACGTATTCTTTTTACATTGTTTGTGTAGGGTTTAGTGAAACCTTAATTCTCGGAATCTCCTCTCCAAAGGGAGGGTGTTGGCCTTCACGCCTGTCACGTCCAAGTTGAAAACACAAGAATACTTTCTCTCTCGTATCTACTCATTACAATGCACTGCTGAAAGCAGAGTTCATTCGTGGAATGCACGTTATTCACACATAAAATGAGCAAATGTACAACTCAACAACTCAGAAACAACGAATGGTCAAGAGTATTTATAAACAAGTCCGTGGAACGCTGATGTCCCCAGGCGTAAGAATTTGATGGTCATTACAATTACAAGAAGAATCAACTCGTTATCGGAAGGTGCTTGGCCTAACGCCAACGGCAGAAATGCCGTCAGCGACGTGCACTCAGGCAAGGAAAAATGGACGCCTGCGACTGTGCAATTAATTAGTCCTACCTCTTCGTTGGAGTGGCCATAGTACGGCTGAACTCCCCAGGTGTACATCTCCCAAAGAAGGACTCCGTAAGCCCAGACATCTGACTCCAGCGTGAAACGACCGTACAGCACGCACTCGGGGGCCATCCACCTGACTGGGAGCGAACGGGATCCGCTCACCTGAGATTTCGTATAAAATAGAATTCAATGCAATCTGATAATTAAATTTCGGATAAAGTTATAAAAAAAACCCGGAAGGGCATACCTTGTAATAGTCACAGGTGTACACATCTCTTGAGAGTCCAAAATCTGAGATTTTCTGGAAAGGATAAGCAAAGCCAAACCCGTAAATTATATTTCACGAGTACTCGTTCGCTATCAACTTACATGCGGCGAGGTAGAAATTTTAATTACACTTCATTATAAACTTGAACTCACATCATTATAGGCTCTGGCCTGGCATAATTTGGAAGGACTCACCACAATTCCACCGACTCCCAATAAACAGTTCCTGGCAGCCAGATCACGGTGCACGAAATGCTGTGATGAGAGGTATTTCATGCCTTCCGAAATCTGATAGGCCATGTCAAGGAGTGAGTCCTGGGAATGAGAAAGCAGAAACTGATGCATTTATGTTTCCCAGACATAATATCTACGAAGGAAGCAATAGCGGGCACTAGAGCACGGCAAAGTGTAGTTGTTAATACCCTTGCCTTTGTAACATTCGGCAGGATCGGCGGAGGCTGTTCTCTCGATTCGTTTCCACCGGCAGACTTCTCATTTTGGACAGCGACCTTATTTTGAGGTCTGATTTTTCTTAGAATGCTGATCAGGTCTCCATACTCCATCAGTTCGAATATCAGCCATGGAACGTCAGACTCTGCGAGTACCATTTTCAAAATTCTTAGTACTCCTTTCCCTTTTGCAGTTCCACAACTTCACCCATACCCATGGGTTTTAATAAAGAACTAAATAACTTTAGCTTTGCTGTAAATTGTACAAACCTTCATTCTGTGCTATTCCAAGTAGTTGCAGTATGTGCGTATGGTGAAAAGTAGTCATAGTTTCCACCTCCCTCAGCACTTCCTCAGCATGCTCCTTCTTAATAACTTTCACCGCGACCAGCTCGCCATTCATATCGCCTGTTGACACAAAATTATAGTTCTTTGGCTTCACTTTCTACACTTGCGTTCGTTCATAATTTCGAGCGCGTGTGCATGACAAGAGCGTGTGCTACGCGCATTTGGGCTTCATTGTAATATTGTAAAGATTAGTTGCGCAGTAAGTTGCACAGATAAATGGAACTATCTTCTCGACCTTCTCCAAGTTGTTAGCTTCGCTGAACGCTTTAATTTGGCTGGGTTCTAATTTCAACAAAGGTTACCTTTAAAAACCTTTCCGAAGTATCCTTCGCCGATCTGAACCATTGACTTGATCTCTGATTGCTTAACAATTGGAACCGATGGGAGGAGCGGGGGGACACTTTGCCCATTGGGTACCTCATAGGTGGGGTTGCTCAGGAAACGATTATGGGGCAAAAGCCGAGATCCCTGCCCCAAGTGGGACAGCGGGTTGTCCATTGAAGGTTCATCAATCTGCAGGCAATAGAATGACCATTAGATTGCCTAGGTTTATGTAGCACGAGCAAGCTTATCGCAACTGCTCACCTTTCTACGCAATCTCTTCCTGCGGAAACCTGCAACGAGTGATTTCCGTTTGAAGAAACACAGTGTAAATGAAAACAACGCTGTCAGTATGATGCCAAGTGAAACAATCGGTATAACTAGCTGGTTATCGACTCCCAAGTATCCTGGGGCGGGACTGTGGGTTAGCGTTTCAAACGGAGCAGATGAACTATTTGAGTTGGCGTTGAACGCTGCTTGTATGTCTCGAGGGTGATGTCCGATATACTAAAAAATTGCCATCAATTCCTCAATATGCTCATGAGTCAAATAGTATTCACTTGATATGGAGCTTACGACTGGAATTGGCTGCGAGCGGGGAACATGAGCCTGATTTTGAAGTTCAACGTTTGAGTTGGTGTGACCACCTATGAACGGAGACCACGGAGTTGGGACGTCGGTCACTAAAACACATCGGCATTGGGTGTGGCCATCTGATTTCGTATTCTATTGGCAGAATACTTAAGGCAGTCAGTACTTACCCACAATTCGGTCGCAGACCCATCCCTTCCGTGGAGGCAGCGCCGTGTGCCAACACATGCAGCTGTACGTGTTATTCCACCCTTGCTTGCACGCCGTCTCGCCATAACACATTTTGCCATCTGGGCACTTTGTTGGAAGTGAGAAACGTATCGGGTCCGGATCTGATTCTGTGTGCAGTAAAGCATAAATTATCAAGCCTTTGGTCAGTTTCCTGTGAACGACATTTTCCCCTTAAAATGTTTCTGATTTGTTCCATAATTGGCAACAAGTCACGCTTAACTTCGCACCTAAGCTTCACTGGTCGTCTCTCGAGGTGGTAGTCTCCAATTAAACTGCATTCTCACTTGAGCGATTTCGTCAAAGTCAAACTTAATTACGAAGTGAACAACACGTACACCGTGCATCTTCATCAAGCAGACGATAACGTTTCTGTCAGAGTTAATATGCCCAATATTTCTCGAATGCCAATTAATTCTTGTCAACGGAAAACAGCTGACTGCTTGTAAAGAACCACGGATAAAATGAAACGAAAAGTACCATGCGTGCATCATTATAATTTATTGGACTAAGATGGTTTGCCAAATGTGGAAGTAAAGAAGTGGCATCTCAAACTGGAAATACATGAGAAGTTAGAGATCCTTTTCTCATTCTTTCTACTCTTTCAGCTCATAAGCTTAGCTGCAGCTCAGGGCCAAGAGCAACTATTACTACAGTCTGAGAGATTCTGTCCCAGGACGAGAATCTGTAATTAAGCCATCCACATCCGGGTCAAAACGGCCAAAAATTAAAAAAAAAAAACTACCTTACCCCCTCCTCCAGCCCATGGCGGAGGCACCCATTGAGTCTAACCACTGAACTTAGTCATATGACATGGGGTCTACGTGCACCATATCAAATTTTTTGATTTCCACTACCTCGAGCGTACTTTCAAAAAATTTCTGAAGAAACTCAAGAGAATAGCTCAATGATACGTCACACATTACGAAAGCCTCGTTTCGCTTCGGAAGCTTCGTTTGATTCAGAAGGATTAAATGATCCACGTGCCCTCGCAAGTATGTTCGACGTCTTAAAACTCGAAGCTGCTCTGAATCTAAAGTTCTTACTGGAGAAACTCAGCACTTGCGGCTGGCTTGACTGTACTTTTATTTGCCAGGATTCGGAAACGCCGAAACCACAAGAATTCCTGAAGAAACTTCTTTAAGACAAAAATTGTTGTGACCTCTGCAGTTCCTTCAAGTGCAATAAGGCATAACTTACCACGAAACTCGTCGTCCTCGTATTCGCTTGATTCCGTCACTTCTTCCGTGTAATTTGTCTCCATTTTTTTAGTAGTGAAGCGCGCGTTGTCTCAGGTATAGAAATAAAATTTGACTTTCACTTTCACTCTTGACTTGGAAATTCTGAGAATAAATCAAGTTCGTGCTTTGGTTTATTTTTATTGTTGAAATGTCCATTGGAGCAAGTAACAAGTTCCGTTGTATCGAGCCCAAATTCAATAGCTTCTCAAGGGCAGAACCAAAATAAGAGTAAACCTCAAATTCCCTGCTGCAGCAGGTCGAGCGAAAGCGTAACAGGACAGCAACGACGCGACGCAGTGTTGCTTCCTCTTCCAAGTCGAAGCCTCGACTGAACTCACGCGTAGGTGAGTGATTGATATGAGACGGAAAATCTTCCGCACGCTTTCTCGGGTGCCTGGAACGAACGGACGCATAGCACACCGCGCATGCATTACGAAAAGATTGAAGGCTGCATTCTTGTCAACAAGTTGCTACTCGTAAAAATCTGTACGCAACTTGAAGGAATCGTGTTACGAAATACAAAAGACAATGATTCGATTTCGTTTATATTTTATTTATGCTTTATTACTTTCACACCAGCTTTCTCGAGAAAAGGTGAAATCCGGACCCTTGAAAGCACTGTCACCGCTCACGGAAGCTGTCAACTCAATTGAGTGTGGTTAATGCGGAGAACTCTGAAGAGATGCGCAAACGGGATTTATGCTAGTAATCCAGGGAATGTTCGTGGAAACGTTTAGGTCAAAGTCTACGAATACAAATGTGAGGATGATCATGTCAATTAACATGATTTGATGATTAATGTGTGTTTGGTTAATGACTTTATCAATTCGACATCTGACACCCTGTGAACGTCAGTCATTGTCCTTCTTTTTCAGATTGTTGAGATATAACAATCTTTATCTTGCTTATTTTGCAAAAATGTCAAGCCAGAATCGGACATTCATTCTCTAGAGTGTTCATTTAGTCGTCAGGAAAGGATGGCTACCGCTTTAACAGGGAGTCATGGAGTGTTACGTTGCATCTCTTGCCCTTGATGATGTAGCTTCTTTGAGATGTAGATATTTGAGCGTGGAAGTGAAGAACCCAACCGCGCCACTTATAATTTTAGAACAGGATACGTTACACAAATAAACAAGCACTTTTCTCGAGAAGGGTGGTCATTAAAACTTTAGCAAGAAGCTGTTGCTGTTTGTAATTGTAAGCCTCTTAACTTGAGCTTTAAAGTGATCCAGGAGTTCGGAGCTCCTTGATTACAGCTTTAATGCTATGCTGCTATCAAATATGTCAAAGACACTTTGAATGTCTCATTACTAATGACTTGAGCAATTCCAGTAATTGCTCACGTCAATTGCGATTGTCTGCTACTGCATTTGCCCCGTGGAGGTGACCCGATGCTCAATACGATTGAATTCTTAGTAATTCTAACCCAACTCAGGCAACGGTAACAAGATTTAATAACGGATCCTGAGAACTGGAATTTATTCAAGCAAGAGTCTCGTAGTGGCAGGACTCGGTCGATGTGTGCCCATATTGCACTATTTGTATTAGGAAATTGGCTTCCAGCAGTCAAAGTGAGATCGCATCTCATACATCATCATTCGTGCTTGTGTATTTATAGCGATGTCATGTTGTTATTGCAAACCCAAGCCACACTAAGTCAAGCTTCTCCAGAAACTATCGCTGTTGTTTAACGTATCCGCCCGTCTCGCCCCGCTCTATTTAAAATAACAAACTCTTAAGAATGCAAACGAGAAGTTTCAAAGTCAAGTCTCCACTTTCGCAGCCAAGACAAGAGAACGGGAGCGATAAAGAAAATAACGCCTAAATAATTGGCTTTGTGTAGGTGGTAGTTGGATGGACGGGTTTCAAATTCTTGAAGAGAAACACTTGATTCCACTTCACCGCGCTCCGTGCATCTTGCCTGCCTGCCTTCTGTTTCTGGAAAAAATTCATTGTTTTAAGTCCTTAGCCAAACAAGCCGGGCGAGAGAGATTAAACACATTGTTTTCGGGCTGCTGCAAAGGAAGATAACGGGAAAAGGACGCAGTTTGAATGGAACAGCAATAAAATGTGTCTCCATATGACGTAATACGCAGGATGAGTGTTCAGAGTTTTATTGCATTGCAGGGCGTCAGCAAAGAAACCTTCATAACAAGTAACAAGATCTACTTGGACGGACGCGAAGCTGATTGATGAAAATGGTGATCACTCGCCTGCGTCTGCCTCCGTTCCTTGTTTATCCAACAAGTTGTGTGCTGTCCTTTCGTAGTCGTCGTACACCCGTTCCATTTCCTTCCTTCCTGTCAATGCAATGTGCGGACACTAATGGAACGGAACGTATGATCTGAACGTCAAAATAACGCAGTATTCAGCATGGTTTGCATTTGATAATTTATTGATGAACTTGAGACTGTCCCGGAGATGAGAGAAAGACAAATTGGCTTGACTCTGACAGACTTGTCTCGAATGATCCTTACATAAATCGATGGTCTCACTGCACAAAAGTGGAACGTTGCCCTTCACTGCTGCACAGACGGTTGGACAAAATAGTTCCGCTCCAGATTGGTTCCGTTACAGTTCTAGTGTATTTCTCATTAGTTCATTATTATACGGAATGGTTTCACGAAACTGTAATTTAATCCGAGAATAAAAAGGTAATGAGAGCAGTGCCATTATAGACTGGATAATTGAAAGGTCGAATGATGCTGTCTGTCATCATTTGCCAAGAGATTTCTGCTACATTTCTGCGAAAATTGTACTCGCTTGCAAGGAAAGATAGAGAACTTCATGGAGATGAGCCGTTCAATGTTTCAGAGAGAAGTGACACGATAATGACAGTCGAGCTAAGCAACGGGATCGATAAGCGAAAGGCGAAAGTGTGCTGGGTAATTTTAGCAAATAGGTAAATTGACATGACTTGTAATTGAAAATGTCAGCAAAAGTCAACGTGCGCTCGCTTATTTTCTTATCTCGAAGCGTGAGTGCTCGCATTTATTTTTGCGGAGAACTCTACTAATATCTCTGCATGAGCGCTGGCGAGACGATGACATTGTTAAATTAATGGCTTACGTCAGAAATATTACGCTAATGCGTGTGGGTCATTAGTTTCGGCCATTAAGCTAACGCGCCCACTTTGTCATGCTTGTATTACCAATTTAGAACGATTGAGATTAGGACGTTAGAACTTACATTTTGCTAGTATAGCATAAAAATAAGTACTCTCGGCTCTAGCAACAAGGAGAGCAGCAGCTCCAGCAGCAGCAGGTTGCTTCTGATGGTACCTGTGATTGAATTAATCCAGTTCGATCTTGGCAGTGTTGGATTTGAATTTTATCCGCTTTTTGAATGATTAAAGGTGACCAAGAGCATCCATCCATCCATTTCTGTAATGAGCACCTACAGCGTAATTCTTACTCCACGTGGCGGGCTTTTCCTAATCGTTACCGTCAGTGTGTTATTGCCATTTCCTTTACAAAAACTGTCATTTGAGCCATATTTTAACTATTTTTGAACAAAGGAGCACATCCATCAAGATATTGCAAAATGAAGCATCTCTCAAATAAAACTTCTCCAAGTTCTCGAAAAGATGTCTGCATGCACACGATTAATTGGTCGAAATCTGATTGTTTACTAAATTGCACAAACATTACACGAAATATCTCAGATCTGATGACGAAATACTAAAATTAAACAGGCAGCTTGAATTTCGAACTTTTAAAACTTTGGTATACAAAATATTCTTGTTCTATCATAGCTAGTAGATAACACGGGATCAAGCCCGTTAACATATCTTGAACACAAGGTCTCATGTAAATGCTTACGGTTTAACAGATTATTATGTAGAATTATGTAACCCTTGAGCTAAAGATTGAGGACGTGAAGTAATTGGTATTGGATTCACAGTGAGTCTGAAGAGGTACATCGGTATTGGCCTTAGCGTGTCACTTGTGCAGAGATTTAATTTAAATTTAAGTCGAATAAAAGGAGTAGACAAGTGACGAAAGAGACACAAACCCAACAGCGCATAAATTCGTGAAACTTATTGCAGTTTTTGTCGCAGCCGCAGAACTACAGTCGTATCCTCGTCGGCACTCACAAAGGCTCGTGAGTTGGTTGCAGTACGCGAATGAATCGTCGCAGTCCAAGTGGACGCCAGCCAGTCCAGAGTAACGATCATGAGAGCCAGCGAAACATCCTTGACCAAACTTGACAACGCATTTGTCTTTCAAAGCGCTGTAGAATCCATTTCCACACACGCAGCGACTGCCCTTGCACATGTAACCCTTGTTGGGCTCGCAGCGTCCGAAATCGTTATCACATGCTTCATTGTAGCGTCTGTACGTTGTTTGTCCGCTAACGGAAGACGAGAGCACCAGAACCAAAACCACAAGCATGGAAGTGACGAGTAACATGCTGACCGCAGTAGAGTTTCTGACCATTGTGATCTTGATGAGGTTGGGTAGTAGGGTGGCGTGACAGCGTTCTGTTCACTGAATTGAATTCGGAATTCCAAGAATTATATATGACGAAAATCCCTGAATGTAAAGAGGTTATTGTAAATTCAGACTTTTAATTTGCATGCATTTAGCACTAGCTGACAGAGCTCGTTCGTTGGCGCTTCTAGTTCATGCTATTTTTGCTGGACATTTTTAAGAAACGAGAATTCTAAAATTTTATTTGAAAGAATTCTTTGTAACTGGCAGCCAGCGAGTAAATCTTGCGTAGCTATATTTGTATTCGAATACACAGAATTCGGAGAATTACATACCTTGGTGAACGAAAACTGGGTCAGTCAGCTGATGGGTTTCCAATGACAAGGCAGAAGGAATGCACAAGCCGACACTGAAAGGCAGGCCTCAGCGGAGTTAACGCTTCAGTTCGAGCTTGGAAAGATTCGATAGGATATTGCGGTGTAATGGAGTCTCACCGAAGACTTCACGTTTTTAAAGAAATTATGAACTTGATGAGAATGCTAGTTTTTCGTCAAGCCAACTTCGACTTCGACGTTGCGGTTGCGATCTTCGCGACTCTTGAAGCTAAGCCTTCTGTAATCTGCAGTGGTCGGAGTAGAGAGTACAGTATACGAATTGCGTTATGAGCAGTTGGATTTAATTTGTGAAACAACACGAGGTTATTCTTTCAATCCCTCGATCAGCGGTAGCAGTAGCAGCGGATTGTGATTTTAACTTTACAGCATTCTTTCTAGGTCAAGCAATAACTTGTGTTTTGTGCTAAGCAATATAACACCAATATGTCCACAGCAGCCTCATCAACTTACGTATCCCATACCGTGCCATGATTCAAGTTGTACCAGCATCCCAACATTCAAAATGTGGATTGCGTTTTGCATCTTGCCGTGCCGTGTTTCAGTTTTGTACAGCGGTGGCTCAAAAGCCCTCAGGTACAAGAACCACAAAGAAGAAATGGTCAGTGATCACACTCACACACTCCCGTGGATCAGACCACGGCAGACTACAAAACCTTTTAACCATCTTACCATTTTCATTTCATCTTCCATTCACATAACCCTCTTAACTTCTTACAATAAGAGTAAAAGCCGTTCTCAGTTTCTGCTAAAGATTTAACGTGGAGTGAGTCGGTCATGCATAATTGATGTACTTTCTTCGATGAACTCAACAGTACTTCAACGCACGATTCGTTGCCCAGTATCTCCAGCAGACAGATACTATTATTACCGTGCGAATCCATCTTTCATGCAGAAAATTGTGTCATTGGTGCGGCAGGGTATAAACACTTACTATATTTGTAAGAAGTTGACGATTGACGATGATGCGTATTCATCGCAAACAAGTCAAACAGAACATTCATTAATGACCAATGACAGAAGCGATTTGTCTCGTTAAACCTGCTTTCAGTGAAAAGGAAGTAAAATTGAAATGTGAATTCATTAGCTCAAAAAATCGGATCAATCCTGCTGAAAAACAGAAGAGCCAAATCTGCTTATCTAAACTTGGACTTCTCGTCATTGGGGGCAAAGCCAATTATTTACGGAATGTTTTGACTCCAAGCGTAGATTCCTCGAAACGAATTTTTTCAGATTTTCCGCGTCATGGGTCAAAGTTCAAAGAATACAGCACGCTGATTGATCGTGAGCGGTCAAAGATTCATGTTCCTGTTCCAGTGTTTTCTTTTGACATTCTTCTTCTTGGGAAGGTCTTCTTTTTCGCTTTACGCTGTCACTTTCTCCAGCTCATATCCAATTTCACAAATGCATGAGGAGCGCCTTCCATTGTGTATGTACAAAGACCTTTATTTCCAGAGCTTTCACTCACCCCAGACTTCTTACAGTTATCTTCTTGGAACGTGTTCCATTATTTTCCGTACTTCTGGTTCTTAGTTTCTTACTCAATTTCTCAATGCACAATTGAACGTTGCCTTGTGCACAAAACAAAGTCCTAGTAACTTAATTTCCGCTCTGAAGCTGGACAAATTAAAGTAATTTGTCGTCTGACTGTTTGTTTCACAGAATTAGCAATTAGTGACTATTTCTGTGGTTTGTCTGATGTCTTCCACGTAAACCTCTTTACGAAATTGTGCACAACAATAGCAAGCAAATAGAGCGATCATCACATTAAAAGTGTTTCATACTTTTTGGTTCAGCAAGGAAGTTTGTTGTAATCAAGTATTTATGTGCGCCTGTTACCATGCAGATCGGCCATGCAAAGTGGACACGGAGACGGACGGAGCACACTGGAATATTTCTTTCAACGGGAATCCAATTCTAGACTTGTTCTGTGTGCAGTGACCCTTAATTCAAATGTCCGTATTCCATTGCCTTGAACGTACGCAAGTGTCAAGCGTCTTGCCTTTTACTCTTGGTAGATATTATCTTTCCTGATGCTAACGTGAGGATAAATGTCGCGTCATTCATTCAGCAGTAACTTACTTTCCACAACGCACGACTTACAGTGTACGATGATAATAGCTAATAGCAAATTGTTGCAAAAGTTGTGGGATTTCAAGAAACAGTTATAAGGCTTCATGCGGATGAACGCGTACGCGTTAGACATACACACATCATTTTTCTTTCTCTTGCTCCACGCTTTCTTTCCTCCTCACGAGTTTGTGAGAATAAATGCCTGCCGTACTCTGCAGTGTGTAGTCTAGTCTTGAGTCTAACAAACTACGGTCACGACTACATTTTTGACAAATCAAATATTGGCCCAAATAAAAACTCCATTATCATAATTAGACGCTGAGTGTGCGTACTGTGACTTGGCAGGCAATAAAGCAATAAACTTTATGATGGAATTTTCCAGACCACATTTGTCGCGCAGACGGATGAGGTAAACAAAACACTCATAAAAGCTCGACTTGATATGGAAAATATACTTACGAATTGCCATGCGGTTAACGTGGATTTGGATTTGTCATTTGACATTGGAGCCGACCGCTGACGCTGAATGTCAAACCATGCACGCATACTTTAGCGTTCGCACATCTGAAGATTCTGTAATCTCCGACGTACCTCTTGCGTTGTGTAAAGGAATTTTTGCGTAAAATGAGTAAAATTCAATTTGCTTTGCTTTGCTTGCTTCAGTTCCGAATAAAGGCATTCACGCTCACTTCCTGAACACTTTCTTTCGCTGTGCGCGTCAGGTTCTTAATGAGATTTTCACGAATGATTTGCTTTACAAGTTACAACAACAAACTTCTCCAGGACGAGGACACCAATATTTACACTTCATCCTCGACAACAACCATGAACCACTGCGCATTGCAATTAGCACACAGTGCGAAGGCGCGTTGATCACCTGCTGAACTCACGAATAACCTCCCAGACTTCAGTGCACTATTCATCCACTTTTTATTTGATTCTTAGCTTCATTAAGAAAAATGTAACAAAAGGCAAATATTAAATATAAATATCCATTAGTTCTTCGCAAACGGCCGTTGATGTTAAAAGCCCACGGTCGGTTATTAACAATGTTAGATACTTCGAAGGTATGTAGTCGACTCGAACTTGTCCTTCTTCGTTGCACTACAAAATTGGAACATGACACAAGCCAAACCATTAAACACCACATTCCTGGGTCATGTCAGTCATGATAAGGACAGACTTATCTTACCCGTAGGTCCATTGGGTAGTCGCTTTGGTTGAGAGGATAGATTTGAGAAAACTTGAAGCTTTCTGCCAGCACGTACACGGGCTTATTCATTTCATGGGCACAGATTGCTAGTCCGAGAGATCCAACCTGAACGAATGGGGCAATTAAATGCATGAACGATATATATGAGCTCGGTGCTCAAACCTTGTTGACCACTCCTCCATTCTTAAGCACAGATTCCGCTCCCATAAAAATTAAGTCAATGGTTTCCAAGTGATAGGCCATCTCCAAATCGCTGATCAAGCGCAGGTCAATGTTACGGCATTCTCTTAGCTGATTCCTACATGACGTGATTATTGCTGTGAAACTGTGTTTAACTCATAGATAATCGATGGACTGGTGCTTACTGTATATTTGTTTCCTTTTTGTTCTGCTCCCGGTCAATTGTCGCGAAAACTGTGAACTCGATACTTTCTGGTATGGACTTTAAAGTATCTATTACCACATCAGAATTTGAATACACTAGAAGTCTCTACAAATTATGAACATTCATAACAGCATCTTATAAACCGCTCATCATTGGTTTCATTAGTTCAATCTTACAGCTCCATCAAAGATGAATTTTGAACCCAACTGGATAACATTTTCTAGCGCGTCTTCACACCTTCGTAAATATTTCTCGCCTTCTTGGATCATTCTGTCCTTACATTTCATCATATCCTAGAAAGCATCATGAGTTCAAGATTCAGGTTGAAGTCTGGGACTTCGTTGATACAAGCCCATATCCAATACCTCAGTCTCCATTGTCGCCAAGGGCAGAGTGGCGAATCGTATGAATTGCTCACTGGTGGAAATTATTCCGAGCTTGGATTTTCCAGTAATTCTGCACAGAACACGTTTAACGTCTGCTAACTCATCCACAAGATGCGAGACGGTCGTTCCTGCATCACGGAAAAGACGAAGATAAGGACACCTATCACTTCAACAAAAAACCTCTCTTAGTACTACAATAGCAATTGGTTGAATTACCTTTGTTGTTTTCAATGAAATGGAGAAAAGTCCTAATTGCAGCAGTCGCCGCTCGCGATGTCTTATGGGATGCAGTGGGTGGTTCATTTTTGCTGCCAGCCTTGGAAACTTTCTTGAATTCCTCGTACTTGAGCAAGACCCGTTTCTCTTTCTCTGAAGAAGGTAAAGCGTAAACATGATTTCATAATCAGGAGCTAATCTTAGCCTGTGTTCTTTTAAAATTACGGGACATCTTACCTTTGATCGCGTCCATATTCTGGATCCACGTCCTTCGCGTACCAATTTAACACTGTTAATTGCAACTACCAACTAAGTCTCTGGTCACTGGTTGTAATTACGCCGTCTGCAGACGTCTGAAAAATTCGGAAATCGAGCTAAATAAAAAATAAGGGAACAGTTCTGTGACTCACTCTTACCTCGAGGTTGTACACTCAAGTCAGGAGTTTCAAAACAGCATTTTATTGCGCCAGCCTGAGAATGCTTCATGCATCGTGATGCAAGATGAAACCTTTGTTGCATTTCTGGGACAGACTTGCCCTTGAGTCAAACGATTCGTGGAAATAATAATTATTGATTTCAAGGTGAAACAACTCTGTCTGAACGGTGAAATAAATGTCATCA
This sequence comes from Mesaphorura yosii, assembly GCA_009869945.1. NCBI lineage: Eukaryota > Metazoa > Arthropoda > Collembola > Poduromorpha > Tullbergiidae > Mesaphorura > Mesaphorura yosii. The sequence continues at coordinate 114,351 of WIXG01000010.1, read as the reverse complement.
TTTTGGTGTTTCAACTTATGGGATTTCAAGTCGTGAATCTAGGTCAAGAGGGCATGTTGTGCCAGGGTTTTATGGCTTGAGCAAAGAGGTTTCAGTTTCGTAGTTGATTGCTACAAATCGAATTACCTGATGCCTCTTTAGGTTTGTGTTTGTTAGACTAACAAGTTACTAGACAACAACCATTTTCAAGCAAATTGTTCCAGGCCATTTGTTTCCGAATAATTGTTCCAGAGAAATTGTTTTCATAGGATTTTTTCCGGAAAATTATTTCTAGGCATTGTTCCGGAAAAATTGTTTCCAGAAAATCAATTGTTTCGAAAGTGTAAAGTTAAGCAGGATCCGATAGAAAAAAAACCATAATACGGTGAAGAATGAAGATGGAGCAAATTACAGTTAAAATCGACTTCCATTTATTTAACTGTTTGTGTGCTTTCAACAAAGTTTGACAATGCAGATCAGAAAACACGCCAGGGATATTTGTTCAAATATTATAAGGGTCAACTCCAGCGCACGAATTTGGTTTGTGCTGGCGCCTTGTACCATAACAGTCGGGCTGCTCTTCGTAGAACGTGTCAGTAAGCTGCATTTCTTCCATGTATCCGGTTCTACGATTGTCCTCTTCTCGTTTCTGTAAAATAGTCGGTGCCAGAAGTTTAGAAGCCTCTTCTAAAGTCGGAACTCTTTAAGCCGGTTTTTCCGGCTGGCAAAACTTACCTGGCAGAGAGCTTGACGAAACATTTGATAGCAAACTCGTCCTTTCCCTTCCGGGTCCAATTCTTTCGCCATTTCCCAAACATATTGAAACCCTTCGTGCGATATCTCAACTCCAGCTCGGCACAAAACCTTCAGCATTTGGTTTTGGGTCAATTCCTGTCAAAGCAATATAGTAAATGAAAGGAGTGCATGATAACTTTGCAGAGACCACGTCTAGCAACTTAATTTCCAACAATGACGTACGTGAAACGCGTCGCGGCACGTGACGCCACGAACTGTATAAATGCTGGGGAAAAGCAGACTGTACGCGTCTCCGTCATCTCCATAATTCGTTGTATCTTTTGTGCTCCGAGTTTTATGGGGTTTGCGATCACTTCGAACGCTCGGTATTCCATGAACACGCTGTTCTTTGTTGTGCTGGATACAAGTTTGTGGAGTGCACAAGTTTGCTGTCTGATCGGCGTACGTTGTGCGGAAATGAATGCAGCTGTTGGAGTGTGGAAGATAGTACGTCTTCAGTGCTAAAAAGAAACATTCAAACGATCGTGAAAGGGCAAGACTTTCGGGCCATTGCCAGATAATTAGTCAAGTCTAAATGCGACTCACTGGTAGTTTTGCAGTGGAATTTAGGATCTTGATGCCCCTGAATTAAATCCATTAGCGCATAATAATTGACTCTGTTGCACGGCGACGGGTGAAAGACGTTCGCGTAAATTAAAGCCTCCATGAAATCCTGTGTGTTCATCGAAGGAAGACGATGGTTTCTCAAAGCTTCGACAAATTGTTCCCAGTCAATTGTTCCATTGCATTCCTGCGATGTGATGCGATAAGATTACACTTTAGTGCTGAAAGCAATGAACATAAAATTCTCGACTTCCTCCCATACCTTGTCATGAGCTTGCAATTCTTCGTAGAATGACTCCATGTCAGCCCCACGGTCGGATTTAAAACTTCTGCGTATTCCGTTAGTCCATGAAATTATGTGTCGCATTGTCCGTTGCGCCTTATCAGTACCGTCATTCGGACAGCGATTGAATATGAGTTCTCGTATGGGTCGTTCCCTCTCCGAGTCGCTTCTCTTGCCGTATGTGAAACTGAGATTTCAATTTCATCTAAGTGGGGCTTCCGTTGCCAAATGCCAATCAGTTGTCTACTTCTGCTTACTTATCTCCATTAGCTTTTCCGACGCAGAGCCGATCTTGTGGAATGCCCAGTTTTGGGTGACGTTGATCCAGATGATCAGCGTACACTTTGCTCACGAAAGGCGGGTCCGATTTGCATGATCTCCAAGAGCCAATGATTTTCTGGCTGAACCGACCCGCGGTGTCGTGAGGGGTATAATCCCCAAATGTATCTGTGTAGCTGAATGGCTGCTTATAACTTAAAGAAATAAGAAAGTAACAAAACAATGGATTATCAAATTCGGTTGCTTCTCTGCTCTTCTTTTCTGCATTCTGCCACTCCATTTTAATTACTACGTCACAACCGGTTCTTACTTTCTACAGATTTGTTCTCCAGGATTGTAATTTCCGTGTGTTTTTCGGTACAGAGGCCGATAGCAGTTTGATTCCGCTTCTACTTCGTGACGAGTCTTTTTAGGGTTAATCATCATTGCTGCGCTGATACCTGAGCAAGGCGATAACAAATGATCGAAATGAGTGCTTCGAGCATATTTGACGCTACAGTTTGCAGACGCAGAGAATATGCAAGCAACCTTTCTCCGTACGAATTCCAAACACTGTCTCATCAGGATCCACTTGTGGTGGCAAATTCTTTGTCTGATCGTGAGACTTTCCCAGCGGTTTCTCGCGACTGGACTCATAAATGCCTTCAGCTAAATCGACGTTAAATTTTTGTAAGTCAGATCTCAATGGCCTAGGCCAAATTAAATTGACTGCCTGCAATGCAAGCAATATACAATGCGCAATTATTTGTAGTGTCCTGTGCACCAAATTAATTTTGACACCACAAATGAAAATGTGCAAGTACCCTAGTTTCAGTGTCCTCGTTCACAACTCCATGCACAAGTTCTTTCGGGAAGTCGAAATCTTGTGCAGCACCATAATGAACGACAGGTTGACCAAGGTATCCAAGTTTGGCCTGCCGAAATCTGCGATGCCACTCATCGTCAGGACACCATTTGATCGAATCTCGTACACCGTCTGAGCTGCTCAGTTTGTCGCGAATTGCCTGGATGACCGGGTCGTGGCTTTTGCGGCGAAGGTCATGCCAGCGATTGCCTTCAGCGTGTTGAGGACATTCTTTATCAAGGTTAACCTAAAACGGGAATGCTCGACTCAAATAGTGCTAGAGGTTACGTGATTTAATTTTATGTGAATTCACCTCACGAATATTTAAGCACGACTGACATTCGCATTGACGCTGATGACCTGTCGACAAATCGTAGTAACCAGTCGCTGGTGAATTTGTGGTATCACAGCGAGGAATTCCCTGAAAAATACAAAGCGAATGGCATGAATCACGTGCGAGGGGCACGCTGATACGCTCATAAATACTGTTCTCCAATTTCTACAGCGATTTAGGCTGTTTTACCTTCATTGTTGGCTCATCATCAGGATTGTTCGTTATCGCATCAGCACTGTTGCCCATTGGTTGACAGCATTTTGACCTCGACACGAGTTCTCCGTTACAACAAGAGTATGGATTTCCATCACGTATCGGCTTGCATCGTAAATGACATTTATATTGATTTGGAATTTGTGTCGTGATGAGTGGGTAGCAATTTTTCGGACACATGGCGGCCGTCGAGCCTTCAAAGCAAGACATCTTAGCGTTTGCCGGATCTGGATTTATGAAACGCAACCTGAAACTGGGTAAAGCATGAAAAAGAGAAGAGAAACCGCAAGCCGCAGAGGATAATTAGGCACGAGGCACTTCGACACAACCGTGAATTGAATTACCTGTTTACAACCAACAGATCCGGTTCTGAAATGAATTTAGAGTTAATGAGAAGAGTGGAATCATGTGACGCTGGATTGGATTCCAGGAAAAAACCGAGGAAAGCAATAATCTGTAGACATGAAATTACAGACACTTTAGCCTTGAATTGGCTGTCAAGTAGCTGAAGCTGGGGTTGACGGACCGATCTTAGATATGAACTAAATGAATCCTGAGTACTCGGCAATTATTTCCATTTGTCCGTCAATCGTCAATTTATTTCATTCATTTATTCATTCATGGTTACTTCAATAACCCGGTGGCCTGTCTTCCACGTCTACGCTGTAGTTGAGTAACTATAGAGAAGAAGCTCCAGCAGACCAACAGCATCCACATCCAGTGCCAGACTCTAATGAGTTTCTCCTCGGAATGGAATGTGAGTGTCTGTGTGAGACTCGAATCGAAGTCGAACAAAAGCCTGCACTTCACGGTCGTGGCCGTGCTCTTAATTAGAACATTTCAAGGCATTCCTAATTCCCATCCACCACTCACTTAATTATGATTTCAATGCATGATGCTCCCTGCCAGACCGTCAGTTAGTCAGTCAGGGTGTGACGAGAAGAGAACGCGAGCTCCAGTTAAATGAAATGAATCCATAATCACATACACAGGCAGGCATACATTTAACAAAGGTCGGGGTTTATTTTACTCGAGTTGTACGATAGAGGAAGACACAGTTGGACGAGGAAACTGCACTCGTCTTCTGTTCAGTTTCAGTAGTTCAGTTCAATATGTAGCACCAGCAGTTAGCAGTACATGCTTGTACTTAGAACTCGTACTACTGGCAGAGGTGAGCAGATTTCTCTTTGGGAGATTCGCAATGAACTCGAGCTTCTAGCGGATTCTCTTTGACCTCTACAATGGCAATACTACCCAGCTGGGTCGATCATGACCAGAAACTAACTGGCGAACCATTTAATACTTAACTGGAGTCACTGAAATTCATTTTATTGATGTTATAAAGGAAAGACCGCTTGGCGGAATATCACAGCTTGTTAGTTATGAAATGCAGAGATGCTCCGACTCAAGCCAAGCCCATCTCTGGCTCATTTGTTTAAACTCAATGGAATGAAAGTTGATGACGTTTATATAATAATTTATGAATCAGCCAGCAAAAGTAAAGTATCTAATTATTAAATTGAGGGTGGATTTGATAGCGTTTTTCGTCAGTTATCAGCGAGTGAATTAGTGCATAATCAGCTCGATCCTGCAATCAGACAAGTCACAAGCACGGGCAGAGCTGACGAACTCATTGGTTGGATATTGCAGAGCAGTTTTTAATTATTTAGTGATTAATTGCGAACTTGCACCTGACACAAAAGTCTCAAGACTAGTATAGCTGTAAGCGTGAACCCTAACATAAGAATTTTTATCTGACGATGGCCAGTGGAAGACCAACAACTGGAGGAGCGCAGAGACCAAATCCAAATGGAGCCACGCAAAATAAAATCTGTCAGTTCAAGTTGGTTTTGCTAGGCGAATCAGCTGTCGGAAAATCTAGTTTAGTATTACGGTTTGTGAAGGGACAATTCCATGAGTATCAGGAGAGCACAATAGGAGGTAAGCGATCGCGTGGCTCCGAGTCACATAACACACAAAGGGTCAAGGCCGTTGAGTCGACAAGAGAGTTGACCGCACCTTGAACCAATGGACTGGCCAATAATTTAATTGACTGATTCGTGTCATTTTCCTTTCAGCCGCTTTCCTCACCCAGACGGTAATGTTAGATGACACAACTGTAAAATTCGAAATATGGGACACTGCTGGACAAGAAAGGTATCATTCACTCGCTCCCATGTATTATCGTGGAGCACAGGCAGCCATTGTCGTATACGACATAACAAACCAGGTTAGTCAGATTGCGTCGTGTCGGCGTCTCGTCACATGTGATGTTAGTAGCCGATCACGCTGGCGTTGGCGTCATCGATTATCACAGTTACTTTACTTCCAAATTCCAAGCCACAGTATTTTTTAGACATTTTGCTTCTCTGTACAACAGGAAACGTTTGCAAGAGCAAAGACCTGGGTGAAAGAACTGCAGAGACAAGCATCTCCATCCATTGTGATTGCTCTAGCTGGTAACAAATCAGATTTGGCTGCAAAGCGAATGGTTGATCATGACGAAGCATTGACCTATGCGGAAGAAAATGGACTACTTTTTATGGAAACATCTGCTAAAACTGCAATGAATGTCACAGACATCTTCCTCGAAATCGGTAGGTTGAGCGCAAGTTGGACGGGGTACTACTTCTTGGCATGCGAACGGCCGAACGGTAGCGAACGTGAGCTTCATTATCAACGGCTCAAAGTAGAATGCAGAATGGGTATAGGTTCAACTGATGCGCAGTGATTTCGAAATCAGTAATCAGAGCATTTCACTATCTTTTCCTTCCTACACTTCAAGTCGCTTTTATTCTCTTGTGCTTAAAACCATTTGAGCACGCCTTGCGCGTAGAATTTAGATTTAAGTTGTCCTGATCTGCCCTGAGTCGCCAGAGTGCCACGTGCAACATGCCACAAAAAGAGTCATCCATCTTTGTCACATTATATCACACATAACCAAGAGTCCAGTCCAACTAGTCCCACATGAGTATAGAAATAGCACTTCCGACTTCTGCTATGGCTTCTACATCTTCAAATTAACTAACGATGACGGTTCAAGCGTAGTTGAGATCCTATTGTCGCGCAATTGTTTTCGTGAAAGTAATGAAGAATTCAACTGATGTTTCTTTTCTAATGGGGATTGCAGTAGCTTCAGTCGCAGTGTGATGAGTGGTCGGATCATAGATAATGATTGAGGTCTAATTCAGGTTTCATTTATGATTTGCAGCAAAGAAGTTGCCGAAGGGTGAGCAAGGAACTGCACCGTCAACGGGCGCAACACGATTGGAGAACGCTGGGCAACCGAGAACGAGCCCTAATTGTTGTAAATGAATTTAAGCGTCAAGCAAGTACATACTTCACCGTTGCATGTGTGGATCATAAAGTCGCTTTAGAGATCAAAGAGCAGGGAAAGTTCAGAAAGGCGTAATTAAGAGTAATAAGATTAAAGAATATTATATACATGTTTTCAACTTATACACACTACTACCACTTTGCTTACTATCATATTTTAATATGTGAGTGTTTTCTCTATCATCTTATGAATTCGGAATCGAAAGATGTAAACCGAGACTACTTATGAACCAATCGACAACGGACAACACGCGCCGAAAACGACTCGACCGAACCGAAACAGCAGCAGCAGCAAAGATCAACTGATTTTTAGAAACAGGAGCCAGCCAGCCAGCGAAACTTAGTTGTAATGAATATGAATCCAATTACCCTGAACAAACTATGTCAAGTCAAAATGAATAGTTCTCTTCACGTTTTCGTTCGAATAGTCGATAATTAAATCATTCCTGTTTTGGGGTTCGAAGATGTTGAGGAACCCCATATTTATTCTGACGGTTCAAATAAATTCTTTGTTTAGAAAAGACAAAAGAACAATGTTAATGATGTTGGTATTCTATTGGACTCTAAACTTAACAACTCAGTATTCAGTATTACAATTTATTTGGAAATTTTTAAAGTTAGCAACTTGCTTAAATGGATCCAGGTTGTTGCACGTCAGAATACCACCGTTTACTTGGACCTTGCACGCATCTTCCTCCTCTTGCGCTTGAGACGACGCATACGCTTCTTACGCCACTGAAAACACACAAAAGACACAACAATCACTAATTAACATTCTCTCCATCATTCCACGTATCATGTATAAAACACCCAGTGCTAACCGCAATTAAAGTTTAATCTAGCCCACATGCACTGGTTGCACTGCATCATCGCCATTTTTTTGCTAGCAGCCACGCACGCTGCCGGCGAGCACCTAAAATTCTGTCTTAATTCACTATTTCGTGTAATCAGTAACCGCTAAAACTTACCTTATCTCTCATCTCGACGAAGGGTTGGTGAAATTAACTAATTGACGCCAGTCAATTAGTGTTGCTGTTCCAAATTAATTCCAAAAGACGAAATCTGCTCCAGTGATCTTGCTGTCTGCTGGCTGCCGATTCCCAACTGAAGTGCCGTGCCGCAATGCGATGCGAGCATACGTAGGTCGCATTTCTTCAATGGCTGTTGTGCAGCATGGCCCACATGGACCGTAGAGTAGAGCAAGATACCATAGGAAAAACACCAGACAGAAAGATCTTGTGTAAATATTGTAGGCCAGGCCAGTCCACAGAAAGGCCACAGCCACTTTGTTCACGGCAATGTAAAATGCACTAACTAGCAGCGGCTTATGCTCGGACCACCTATACGTGCCTCATTGAAAGCGGAGGCAAGCCAGAGCTACTTGGACTCGAGTAGCAAGATTTCAGCTGCCAAACCCATCATGCACAGTCGAATACGAGCAGAGTCCATCCTGGCGTTGGAGACCAATGCAACAGCAGCAAAATGTAAATAAAGCGCCGGAATCAATGCACAAAGCTCCGGGAAACTGATCATGCCACGCGAGTTTGAGAAACGTGGTCACCACACTTTCGACGCGTTCTAAATTTTACGACCAATTAATTCCTGGCATCAGATCGTAGACATTAAAATTAAATCCTTTCGTTCAAGTTTTTCCTGTTTCGGTTGATTAAGATAGACTGGAAGCGAGAAGTTTCGACTCTAAAGGTAAGTTCTGCTGCAATTTGTGATCTTCCAATTAACGGCCAAGTTGGTTTGTGATCAAATGATGACGTTCTCAGCTCGCTTTGACAAGAATGAAGAAAACTTGTTCCCTATTAACTCTTTTCTGAGATCACAATAATTGGCTTCTCTGTGCTAAGGCGTGTGCCTGGCATGGCTGAATGTGGAAGCCTAATCAGCGTTTCGTTTTAATTTTAGACAGTATTGTGGCCTGTAACTGACAACTCGACAAGAAGTACTCTGACGGGTATGTTCAGCTATTGTGCATATGGTACAACATAGATATCGAAATTTTGATCTCATGATGACATTCTCAGCTCGCTTTGATAATTTATGAAGAAAACTTGTTCCCTATTATCAATATATTCTGAAACCTTCCTTCGAATATATCAAGTTTCATGTTTCCTCAGAAGTGAAGCTAATTATGCGTTTGCAACTCGTACTTTCCCAGGTTCCAGGAGCTCAGGCTGCCCATACCACGCTTACAAAAACACTCAGGAAATTCTGGGAGTTAGTCGTTCATGGTATGGTCATTTCATGTTTCCTCTTCTGAATATGTGTGGCAAGAAGCTACAATATTTTATGATGATAATTGTCTCGTTCGTATGAGAGGCTATTTATTGACAGCATCAAAGATTTATTTAAATCACTGAAAACAGAAAATAATACAAAGTTGATACATGGCGAAATTAGGGTATGATCAAATGGTGATTCTCACTTCTTTCTTTTTGACAGAACAAGGTGGCAGTCATTTAAAACACTATAATACAAAGCCTGAGAGCTAGAAGTACTCTGAAGATGCCAGAAAGCCACTTCCCATGGGTAACTAGCCTTCGCAGTCAGCTGAAGAGGCTCAGCTTATGCTGCACCAGTGAGGATTATAAGAAACTCCTGAAGAAGTTTGAAAGGTACATTGCGAAACATCTGCAAAAAACTGCATCATTCAGGAACATCAAATGAATGATGATTTTTTATTTCGCATTTTAGCTCTGTGTCTGCCGAAGTAATCAAACTGAAATCAAAGCCAAAGAGATCAACCAAATTCAGTCACATTTTGAAGAGTCTGATTAGCAGTTTAAAGTTAATACAGTATGCAGCAGATGTTAAAAACGATGAAAGCATTCTGTCAGCTTTGGGATTAATTGCAACGCATTACGTCCACTTAATTCAATCGTCGTCACTGTAAGAATACTTCTTGCTAAATGATGCTACTCGTCACTGTAAATTAACAGAGTTTTTATCAACACAGATTAGATCGAGAAGCCCCATCCGAGATGGCGAATAATTTGTACTCGTTTGTACAAGTTGTATTGGAGCCATCACGAGAGTTCATTTTGGATGCCGTTCTGGCAGTTGGGGAAGATACCATTTCCGATGCTAATCCAGTAACAATCCAACTTTTCAAAAATGTGCTGAAAGACAAGAGCAAGTACCAAAATGATTCGAAAACATTCTTCAAGTTTTTGACTTTGCTGAAGCTGTTAATGGAAGGCAAAATTGCTGAGAAGAAAATTCGCAAAATTCTCCTTGAGACCGCTTATCCAAAAGATTTTCCTGCGTATCTGCGTGAAAAATTGCTTATGAAGGTGAAGACTGATGATATCGACTTGCCAGCAGTTCTATCTAAAATCAAACCGGAAGTCGTTATTGGGGTAAATGTTCAGTTTGCAATCATTGAATCCGGTAATGAATAATCTGAGCTAGTAAAAATACGTTTTTTATTACAGGAGTGTAAATCTAGGCTTTCTATCAGAGGATTGGAAAAATCCGAAGATAACCAATCGTCGCATTTGGAATTTATGGATTCTACATCCTTATTCTTCATCGATGCGGGGAACAATGAAATTCAAAATAAAGTGAGTTCGGACATGGACGTTACTGAAGGTTTCAATTTGCATTCTCAATCCGGCATAGAGTCGACAGCAACAACAATGAAAGCGAGCAAACCCAAGGACGCTGGCGCTAACGCAGAAGAGAGTTCAACCAATAGTGTTTACGAGCAACAAGCTGAGTCTCCATCTCTAGAATCAAATGATGAACGCGATGAGTTGAACAATTCTGCACTGTCGGATGACAACGATTCTACAAATTTCGTAAATGGTGACAACTCTAGTGAATTTAGTGAAGACGAATCAAAAAACATTGAAAACGCAGTTGAACATTGTAATGATACGTATGACACCAAAGGACGATTCGACGGGGACGGTGTTGACTTCGATGAAAATCATGAGAATGCAGTGGTCACAGATCCTGAATCTGACGAAGAAATTCCTCTACTGGAGCTTGATTCTGATTTCGACGGAGACGCTTTCGCCAACATGAATACCTCGGCAGAGGAGCATTCAGAATTGATGCAAGAAAAAGACAATATAGTTTATGGAGACTTAGAATTGGCGTCTGACAACGGCAACTCGGACGCAGAAAGCACTAGCAGTGATGACACGGTTCAGCTCAACGTGACCAGGATTAGAAAGAATGCTGAGAAGTTAAAAACTGAAGAAGATTCGGGTTCAGCTTCGGATAATCAGAACGATCAGGCCGACCTACAATTGCCGAGTCATGTCCGTGATGAAAATGATGACAGTCTCAGCAGCACAGATACAGTGGAAATATCTAGTACGCGGGAACGGCCTAGCTCAAGTTCTCCCGAATTAGGGAAAGCGACTAGTTTAAATAAAGCAGGAAAACCGGGTGACACATCGGCATCAACTGAGTCAGCGACAGCAAAATCCAACGCAAAAGCTGTGGATGAAATTTCGCCCAGGAGAAGAAGAGCTTCTTCCCGGCAAGGTGTGACAACGCCTCTGCAAAATGTGAAGCAAGCGCCTGTGCGACGAACGAGGGCAAAGGCTCAACCTGTGGAAGCATTGAAAAAAGGTCACTATGACGTGAAGACTCGTGCTAGTCCAAGGAGAGCTACACCTAAGGTCGAGGCTGCCAAAGCGGTGGACAAATCTTCGAAGACAGAAACTGAATCCAAGTCTTCTACAGATAAGGGCAAGATTCCCGATAGAAGCGCCAGTAACAATTCAACCATATCTCCAACCAGAAGATCAAGTGTGAAAAAAACCACACCGGAGAAGCAAATAAGGACGAGGAATGCAAGGAATGGCCGCAAGTCTGCCTTACACGACGCTCCTCCTAAAGCTCCTGCACCTGATCTTCAACTTCCCGTTGTCGACACAGACTCTTTCAACTCCAATACAGCAATTGAAAATCGGAACAAGCTTTCCGAATTACCACCGGCCGAAATAAATCGAAGGGTTACACGTTCGTCCCGTGCTGACTCTTCGTCACCGGCTAAGGTGCTGCCGATAGCCAAAAGGACAAGAAATGTCTATGGGTCTACAGCCGTCCGGTCAACTCCTAAAAAGGCAAAAGTGGGCCTTAATATTGAGCCAGTAATCCTCGAGTCAGCCGAAGGGGAAGAAAGGCAAGAGAAGGCAACAGATACGCACGCCGACGCGAATACGAAGCCAATTCAATCAACGTCAGCATCTGCTTCTACTGGTGAGCGATATAATCTTAGGAGACGGTCGACATACAAAAACTAGGCTAAGGCTTTAGATTAGCACTGAATGCGAATTGGACTGTTTAACGTGGTGCGCTTTACGCTTTAAGCTATTGGTCGTCAGGATATTCACTTTCTTTCATATTTTCATAGAAAGTTAATTAATGCGAATTTTTTTACGCTAGATCGGTGGAATAAGAATTGTCACATTGCTTAAGAGTTAGGAGCCCTTTCGCAGAAGAGCAGTGTAGCAGTAGCCTTTTGAGAAGTAAGTTTTGAAGTTTGATGTCGACGTGACGTTTATTTTGTGTGGACTGTGACCACTGGACAATCTACTCGAAAACATTCTTACAATTTTTCCGTACCGGTACCGTGTTTAATGAAGCAAATGTAAAAAGCTTTTTGCTTTTGGAGAAAAATTGTGACTTCCTGTTCCTATCAATTCGAACGGGTTATATTTGTTGTGTGTCAATGTGAAATCGTTTTGTCAAAATTATTTTACATTTATTGACTTGTTAATAAATGGAAATATTTATTGGGCTCACATTTTCTGCTCGGTCTAGCGCCCTAATGGCCAATTATCGTGCCTGTCGCTCGAAATGTCCAATCTGCATTGAAATATTGAAAGGAACCATGATAAAGGTGTCTCGCATCTGCATCAAATCTTGGTTGTAAAACTCCTGCTCGGTCTTGTCTTGACCGTGACCCAGAAAAGCTAGAAAAGTTACCTGCCCTGGGAAAGAAAGAGTTTTGCTGCTGCAACTTTCCCCTCAAAAGCGAAGCTTGCTTGCACTGGGTGCCCAGACAGAAGGTGAGACGAGATGACACAGAATACAGAAAACAGTTGACTACAAACTACATTCATGTGTGGTCCTTGAAAGAAAGCTCGTCTTGAGGCAGCGCAGCAGTAGTGTGATTTAGTGGGCCAGAATTGTTGCCTGGCTTGGCTGGTGAACGCAACACAATTCAACTGCACAAGCACAGCATTAAAATACGCACTTTCGTAGTACGCATTTACTCAATGGTAAAGTAAACATTGCCCTGCTTTAATTAGTCTACGTGTTTGAGTTTACTGCTGAAAGTTCGCATTTCATGTCATTAATTCAAAATCATTTCACATTAGAGGCGGATTTAATTAATTTGGGCTTTAACAATTTGTTGGGAGGTTAACTTGGTATATAGTGAATCCTGATCTCGAGCGCTGGTACATCGAATTTGGCCATACCTATTTATCCATTCATCGCAATCGTCGCGTAAATCGCGTAAGTCCATTAGAAATTCATTCCCAATTTTCGTGTCAAGTAGAATACTAATATTGAATTTCTCTCATTCATTCATCAATAGATTTCTGCTGTTTAGTTTGGATTCGTCTTTATTAGTAATTCTGAAAATGGCTAGGCGGAAATCCCTGTCCTTCCAATTCCAACTTTAGCCTCCGTGACTGGTCCGATTGTTTGCTAACAAATTATGAGAAGAGAAGATGAAATAATTGTTTCTAGCATTTCACCCCCACCAGGTTGGCTAAACCTTTTCCATATTCAACTTGACCATTTAATGAGTGGTCATCATTTCATAAAGTGATCTATTGCGTTCTTACAGAGTTTCAAGATTTTAGTCCGCAAAATAACAATCCCTGCTCTAGTAATCGTGTCGTGGTCATTCAAGCAAAAGGATCTCTTTCGCCATCACCAACTCAAAGCACATCGTTGACAACTCTTCCTCCACCAAAACCATTTCGTGATTTCACCCCAACAATTGATGAGAACTTTATCTACACATTCATAAAAGAGAGGGACGTCCTGTGCACCTTCGCTGATAAAATTTCTTTCAACATTCTGAATGAGGCTATGATCATTGCGACCATAATTCCTGAAGCAGGAAGTTCAGATGCTCAAAGGAGATTGTCAATCTCCACTGCCGCCGTCGGAAGTGGGCAAAGAGAGTCGCATTACTTTGGTTCCAGGTGAATATTGACGCTTTCTTTATTTTTAGAATCCGAACGACATTTATGTAGCAGTAAAATACGTAAAACGTTTTGGTTTTCATTTTAGATTCATTTAGCCTCGCTCCGAGTAGTCCAAACCTGCAAAGTGGACCACTTGGCGGACATGAGTCTATACAGTCTACTTCAAAAATGTTGAACACTGAACCCAGTTGTCAATCCTGCAAACTAAGGGAAAACGACAGAAATGCAATACCAAAAACTTCAGCTTCTTCCGAATCCTGCGCCGACACCAAAGAAACACCACCAATAGATCTCAAAAGTCCTTTATTCAGACCAGGAGAATCTGTGGCCTCCTCTCTTGTTTGTGATGCAAGTTACTCCTTACCGGTGGACAATATTCCCAACAGCACAGCGTGTACCGCTTCATTTCCTTTAACGACGTCCTCTGAAACAGGGAAAAACTCCGATGATAACGTGTCAAATCATGAACGCACCTCAGCTTTGAAATTATTTAAACATGGATTGACGAATCCTAGCAACAACATCAATGTTCAAAAGGTGAGCGTCGCTGATGTCACGAAAGGCAAAGCTGTGCCAGGTGAAATTAAATCAAGGAATTCAGCGTCAACCAAAATGAGAACGCAGCAAACACCCGCCGATGGCTCGATATGCTTAGAAACGAATAATAATCTCACCCACGAAGAAGGGGCTTCCGACAAGACTGATAAGAAACCGAACCGGGTGCAGAAGGCTAAAAGTACGAAGAAAAAGCGCAGGCGAACAAATAGCTCGACGGAGGCAGACTGTCAGCATCAAGAAAACCAAGTACCTGAGAGTATGAAAGAGCGGGGACAATCAGGAAGCACAGATTTAACCATTGCGATTGGAACGCGATCGTCTGGAAAGCCCAAGAGAACAATTGGGGATGCACTGCTGGGTCTTTTCCGAAAACCACGTTCACACAATAAAGGCAAATCTTTGTTGGCGGGCGGCTCTGCAGCTCCAGAAGAAGAAACAAAACCAAAGTAAGTGACCAGTAAACCTTTAGTCGAGTAAGATTTCAATTAAAGGCTCATCATTCTCATAATTTCTCGTGTAATTTTATAATTTCAGGCATGCCGAAACCTCACCCAGTGTAGCAATGGAAGCTCCACTTGCGTCACGGGCTCTACCTCCAACTCCTTGCAAATATGTTGATGAGGAAGTTTTGGACCAGCTTCATTTCCATTGCGAGGAGATAGGCGACCCATCTGTTCACTCAAGTCCTTTGGAACCCAGTGACATCGCAGCCAGCATAGAAAAAGTGAAAGATTGCGGATGGTACTGGGGACCTCTCTCAAGTGAAGCAGCAGAAGATTTGCTGCGTGGTGAACCCGATGGGTCGTTCATTGTTCGTGATAGCAGTGATTCGCATTACATTTTCTCGCTGACCTTCAAGCTCAACGGCTTAGTGCGCCACGTCCGCATTGAACACGATCACGGCAACTTCAGTTTCGGGCCCATGACCCGCTTCAAAGCCAGCACAATCATGGACTTTGTGGAGAAAGCCATTGCGCATTCAAGATCTGGTCGATATTTATTCTTTCTGCATCGGCGCCCCGTCCTAGGTCCTATGCGGGTTCAGTTGATTCATCCTTACAGTCGCTTCCGGCATATGAGATCGTTGCAGCACATGTGCAGGTGAGTGTATCGTATTCCATGAGCTAATCGGGCCGGGCATTGCCATCTCAAAGAGTAATACTTGTTATAATTAAGTATTTTCTTTCCAATTTCGACAGATTCGCAATTTTGAAACAAGTTCGTTGCGACCTGATTAACAGCCTCCCACTACCCAATCCGCTGCTGGAGTACTTACATGCACCACATTACTATTTCGAGGACAAGCCAACATGAACTCGGAACTTCACAACCAACCGCATGAAAGTTTCCGCTTCAAGCCCAGCCCGGCGTTTTTGTTTAATGTTACAGTTATGAGGTCACTTTTTGTTTTTGCATTTTTGCTCCTACCCAGTAGTCAGCCAACTCAATTTTAATGTACAGTACAGTGTAGTCTGTATCTGTACAGTATTTTACTTTACTACTAACCATTTTTCTTGTTGGTTAATTGTGTCATTTTCTTATTTTTGATTTACGGTTTCGAGTTGACAAGTTACAATGACAAATATGTCAGAGCTATGCAAAGTGCAATGCAAATATTTCTCACAGATTCTTGTGCTCAGGGTGTTCTATATTGTGGAATCTTCCTTCTTGTCTATCAAGTCTATCGTAGCGTAACAAGCCTAGCTTCCTAACAAGGAGAAATTAGAATGGTAATGAAGTTGCTATTTTTTGTCATGTTTGCGCAGCCGCACTCTAATAATCGCTGTTAGTGAATCAGACTAGACTAGACTCAGGATTGTAAACTTGTAAATGAACTGCGCCACGTCACAGGCAGAGGTTTTATCTACTGACAGTCTTCGTCTTCGGGGTTGCAAAATGCAAATTCGACGCATTCAAGTTCTGTCACAATTTTGCGTAGCATTTACCACCGCATTGATTTGATGGAGGGCAATATACTTTTGTCTATGCACTAAATAACAATATTTTCTGAAGTCTCATAGGAAGTTAGGATAGAACAGCAATATTTAATTAATGTGTGCAGTATTTTCTGACTCGCACATTCTCATCGAAACTCAGGTTTAATATTTGAGTGACAAGTATTTTTGTGGAAATGAATTACACTTATGCTTTACTTCGAATGCCGCGCCGTCGAGTTCGAAATGCTTTGCTAATGTAATTTTGCTCGTTGCTCCACTGTGTAATAAATAACACAAGATACACCAAGAATAATGCTCGAAAATATTTTATTCTTAGACTTGACACACAATATTGAAAAAAATTCCTCGCGTAAATGCAGGGATGCAGAACGCGGTAGACTCTTCGGAGGCCAATGCGTACTTAATTTGATGGCAATTCACATTTCCTCTCCAGTTCTGACAAAGACACAGAGTGAAACTACAGACTCCAGGGTTTATGGAAGAGGTAGATCCAAAGTCTTCCGAACGAGTCGAATGGCTCTCTTCTCGAATTCTGCGCGGTCATCCCTCCACATCTTGGCCGCATCGACATTAGCTGGACTTTCGTCGTTTGGTTCTGGGTGAAACAGAATCAGAGATTGTACTTTGCACTTTGCGATGTAACATTTATTATCCAAACCGTAGTCATCACGATCAATAGGTTACAAAATTACTTTACCTGCCAATAAACTGACAACTGAGAGCAAGATCTTTTCAACGGACTGTACTGGACTCCAACGTTCAGCTCGAGACTCATAGCCAGTAGGATCGTCACCAGGAGCGTGAAGAATTGAAATGCAAACACGACCATCAGGATAAACTGCAACATTCGACAACATAATAGATCATAGTTTATCAACAGTTTGTTCTGATATAATTTAACTGGTGGTTGGTGGAACAAGTAAAATTCTAACGTACCATTTGGATGAAACATGTCGCAAGTGAACTTCATAGTCGGAGGGCTCAGTGGGTAATCAGTTGGAAATGTAAGTTTAGTCGGGAAGACCCCTCCATCAAAGCAGGTTCCTTCCGGGCCACTGCATAAATTCAAGCATACTGCATGCAGTGAACTTGTCTACCTGTCACTTCACAAGAATCTCTCAGTTCAACTTACGTGATAAGGGCATCCCACTCAAAATAGTTCTCTTCGTCCACAGGACCTGCCATTATTCCTTCAGGTGGATTTAAGCTCAATTCTGAAATGAAAGATAACAAACCAAAGATGTTCAAGGTTGCAACTCAATCAATGCGCTAGTCGCTAGTTTACAGAGTGTCTTACGTTTGTACTCGGCCATTAGACGTCTCAGTGCAGCTCCAGCCATGATTCAGGTTTTATGACGACAAATTCAATAAATATGAAGACACGCCTTGAATTATCACGAGCCGACTTTCCAATCTCAGGCAAACTTTACTGCAAATCTGGACAAGTAACTAGTTTCTAAATTCTGAAGGCTCTGGAAACTTTTAACCTAATAGACTGATAGACAAACTCGAGCCGTTACACAAGTGAACGAGGACGAGAAAAGAAAGGCAGAAGAGTCAAATGCAATAATCCCACTCACCATTCGCCAAGCACGGAAAATACCAGAAACGAGACGAGGAAACGCAAACGTAAACCAGACGAGTGCAGTCAATAGCACGAAGGTCGAGTGTTCTTGCACTGCTGTACTCGTGAGAATCATGAGATCATGAGCCTCCGCTACCCAGCGCAGCGCGCTGTGCACAGAGCAATGACCATGCTTCGTACGAAATTGATTATCTTTAATTAGTTCACGTGCTCGTAAAGATTCTGACATTGTTAAATTGTATAACCAAGACGGAATATGTAATAAGTATGCTCATCATGGTTCCAAGAAACTGGTCGGTAATAGAAAAGAAGCCACCGCCACGCAGAGCAATTTGGCTCGTGCTCATGTCCATTTGTATTGAGATTAATTGGCGTGACTCGACGCACCTGAAGTTGTCGGATATCCAGCGGTAGAATTTACCTGCCTGCATTAAAATTAGTCACGGGTGTTTATTGACCCTGAGGTGAAGATCCTCGACCGATGCTCGATGCTTCACATTACCTTCGAGTTGATGTCAGCAGCAATGCAGAGTTCGAGGAAGAAAATAAGCACATACACGAAATATACGCAAATGTAGATCAATCCTGATTGGTGATAATCAAGAGCATAAGAAGCCGGCCTCGTTACATAAAAAGGCACCGAAACTGTCACGTAGCAAAGGAATAAAGTGCTCATGATCTCATTGACGGTTCGCACAAGTTGTCGCACCTTCTCGTATTGGATAAGCACCTGAGGATAGAAAATGCCTTGAAACTGAGACTTGTACATGCACGGGTCACACTTAATACTTACAAACTTCAAATTTACGGAATCCAGTTTAGTAATCGGGACCTCCTGGTAGTAATGCTCAAATTCTCTTACAAAGCACCAGACAGCGACTGTTGTCAAGATGATGACCAAATCGCACAATTGATCCAAGAAGAAGAGCGGAATTCCAATTAGAAAGTGAATACCGGTTAGAAAGAGAGTGAAGCTCGTGTATATCACTCCGTGCAGCGAATGCATTTCGTACACGGATTGAATCGGCTCCGATTGGAATAAATAAAGAATTTGTGCCTCCGTAAAGAACTCATGCAAATATTCCAACATGCTGTGCATGTGGATCTTTGTGGCCAACTTGTCTGGCGAGATCAGGTCGACTATGTCCATCGAAAGTAGGAAACACGGGGCCAAAATTCCAAAGACGTGAATCTGGCAGAAGACTTTATGTGAGATATTTCATTTTAGGGGCATTTGCGAAAGAGGAAGACTCACCAGGCTCGGCCCTCTGCGCTTACTTTGGTGTCGAAATTGCAGCCCGTCAGCAACTATCAACACCAGCTGAAACTGCTTGAAGTGACTTGGTTTCCAAAATGTGTACGCGAAGCAGAGGCCATACCAAAGCGTCGCCCCATAGTTTAGAAATTCGAAGCCACGAATCATGATATTGTAATGAGGCATAGGGCGCTGCAAAATCTGTGAAATTTCTCTTCCAGTCTGTCCTGATTCTGATTCGCCATTTTTCCGGTCCAATAACACGAACACAATCGCAGAGCAGAGCTCAAACACCATGAAGAACAATACGAATCGGCACAGAACCCGGTGAAGTCTCCCAGACTGCAAGCAGTACTTTTTCGTCACAGGATCATGCCGAATTCGAATTGGAGACAAAAATGTGTAGTAGCTAAAGTTTATTGGAAATATAAAGTAGTATAGGTAAGAGTTGCAGGTGAAATTGCCACTATTTGTAAATGATTTTAATGCTTTGAAAATCTCTCGTAGTTTTGCCATGATTTGTTCAAGAAGGATCGTTAAACTGGTCAAATTAGACGCAAAGACACTTAAATATCACCTTCTGGATGGTCTGGATTTTGTGGGCCATGGTTGAATTTGTCTTTGCTGCAAATTAAGATGATTACTTTGTCTAATTTCCTGCTTCATCGATAACCCGTTCGAAATTCGTACTAATTGTTTATTTAGTGGGCGGGTGGCAGTTGGCACTTGGAAGCTTTTCATAACTCGAAGCCTATAATTGCATGGCTTCGTGCGTTGTAATTTTTCTCGTGACTCGTTACACGAGCATGACATCTTTCTTTCTTTCTCCGTTTCTGCCAGGAATGTAGCCCTACGTTTGTTGTCGCTTAATTGACTAAAGCACAAGTAAACAATTATAAATTCCATTTTGGTTTTTGAATGAAAATGTTTGAAACGAAAACGTGGCGGCATGTAATTAATGTTGATAAGTACTTCCAGAAATCGACATAAGCCCAGGCCCGGACGGAGACGAAGACGTCAAGAGTTTCGACCTTTAGGAATTCACATCGCTTTTGACTGCCAATGTGTTCATTTAACAGTCCGATTTTTCCCAGGCAAGAATTTCTTCGTCTCGACCATGATCTCCGAAACAGGAAGGAAAGCACTGAATAAAATCTTTGCGTACGGATGCTTCTTGAAAATCTTCCCGTACACTTGGGATAATGAAGCATTCCGCCTAAGAAAAGCACCATCATGGCATTTGGCGCTGTATCATTGCAGACGCTTCCTCGCGCTGATAACCTTCGTCTACATCACACTGCGTTTGGTTTATTCTCTGCATCAGAATGTACCATCAAGGATTCGTGTCACAAATATCATCTGGGCGCTGGCTTACGGTCTCCTCGTCATTTGTAACGTACAATTTGAGAAGAGACGCTGTGCCATCTTGTTCTTTGCCAACTCCGTACTGGCCGAGCTTGACGGCACGAGACCTGAAATAAGTAACTGCGTTAATGACTGTTAATCGTTCCGAGCTAAGCATGTTTTCATTGTCCATTTGTGTTAGACCGCAAATATAAGCAAAAGAATGAAGAGCAAGAAGAGGGCAAGCAGCAGAAACCGGAACCGGCAGCAGCAGCAGAGTTGGCAATGGAAAGATTGGATGAAGAAAAGCTTTCAAATCCAACGCTAACGAAAGCGAACAAGGCAGAAGAAGTAGTTGTGGGTACAAATGAAGCAGGCGTCATTAATTGGGTGTCCAAATCCGTCGTTTTTGGCACATACCTCCTGCTAGTAAACCCTGCTGTCCATTCATTGATTGTGATTGACATACCCTGTGCCCCACACTACCCAACTTCGGCCATTTTCAATTGCCAAACGCCGATGGACGATCCGGTGCCCACGCATTGGAAAGTGTTCTTCGTCTTGTGGGAAAACTGGATCATGTATTAAATATGAACGACAATTTACAATAATATTTTGCCAAGTGTCAATTCGTGTACTCAAGATTGCCTTCTTCTTGCTTTTCCAGATCAGACATGCTCTTCGTCTGGACATTCAATTGGGTCATCTGTATTTTGGGACTAACATGGATCAAGCGTGAGGTACATTTCGAGGGCTCAATACCTCATAACAATAGGGAGCCATTTAACCTGGACGATGAAATGAAGCAGTATCGTTTCCTTCAAACTCAAGTCGCTGTCCTAAACGACACTTTTCAGCTGTATCTTGGCTGTTTCCCGACACTCATGTTCAGCATCGCTGCAATGCTCCTGTTTGGAATGATTCGCTATGTCAGTCTGCCGTTTCATGCGTACATCGTGTTCCCTGCCTGCGGAATCCGATGCATTTTCGAGGCGGCCACTGCGCTTTGGGCTGCAGGACATATCAACGAAGCAAGCAAAGGTTGGCTGACACAGTGGGACCGTGAAATAGACCAGGCAAAGGATGTGGATGCTAAAAGACACTTGAAATCATTCCGTAAATCATGCAACGTCCTAAAATGCATGGCAGGATCACTGTACAGCTTTGAGAACTCCATTTTGCTTGTGAGTCTCACCAACTGCGCACAATTAACACTCAACTTGTGTGTTGCTTTCAAAGGTGATGGTCAATTAGGCCGAATTTAAGCTTTTCATAAGTTATGAACGTAGCCTAGTTGAATAGAAAGCAAGTATTGGCGCTTCAATAATAAATTCAGTAATTCAGTGACTGTAGTAATTTCGCAATTAATGTAATCCTGAAAGTGTGCAAGTTGACCAGAGAAAATGGCATTATTCAACTCGAATTAATGGTCTCTTTGAGAAATGAAGTGCATGCATCAACTCGTCAATTTTCTCAATAATCGTTAGTCACGCAGGGTATTTCTTAATTCGGTATGATTGTCTACTAAACTCCTGTCCTGCCCACTTTTGTCTATTTAAGAACCAGGGTCAAACTCATGCACATTCGGGCTTGTCCCAAAAATTCGTTAATTACTCGCCCGACCGTCGTGAATAAAAAGACAGGACCGAAATTGGAAGCACACGCTCGTCAAAGGCTCGCTGGCTTGTTTATTCAGTATTAACAAAATTAAACTTTAATGTTAATTATATGTTATGTTTCGCACCACATTAGCTTAGCCTTGAGAAATTGTAATTGTGTGAAGTTTGAAGACGCTACTTGTCTAATTCTAATCGATGTCTTCTCTTCTCTCCTTCGCCAATTACGTGATTATCAATTGTTAGGCTCAACCAACCTTGCAGACGCACTTAATATTTAATTGGAATGAAGGCATCTTTACTCTTTGTGTGAGTCTTAAGGTTATATAAACATGCACCACGATCTGGAGTTTTGACTTCTTGACTTTCTAAAGATTCCCGACCCGATTTATGATTTCAGCGCTCATCAGTTTGCGACACTGACTTTGGCTTTGTGCTTTCTTTCCTCATTTCTTATTTTTCTTTCAATTAATTGAAATTCAAGTGCAGCCCCAGCTAAATGTTGTCTGAACGAGGCAGGAAGGCGGTCGACTTGATTATGGCATGTGGCTGCTTCATGAAAATTTATCCCTACGCTTGGGATCGAAGGGCATTTCGTTTGAAGCCAGCTTCAGTCTGGCACATGGTGCTGTACCACATCAGGCGTTATTTTGTCCTGGTCACATTTTCGTTCATGCTATTCCGTCTGGTCTCGTCACTCAAGCAAGATATGTCATCAAGAATCCGTATCATGAACATCATTTGGGTCGCCGCTTACGGCTTGGTCGTAATGTGCAACATCCAATTCGAAATTCGGCGTGGAGCCGTTCTATTCTTCGCAAATGCGCTTATGAATGAGCTAGACAGAACGAGGGCAAGAAGTAAGCCGAAACAGATTCAGCGCGATCAGAAAGGTTAGGACCAGCAGGTTATTTTCAGTTTATTCGGGAATGAATGGCTCTTTTCAGGCCAAACTTGGTAGGTTGGGGGAACAAATGTATAACTTCAGTGATAAATCTTCTAGCGAATTGTACAATCTTATGCTTTTCAGAGCCTCTGATGAAGAAACCCGCGTCGCCGATGAAAGAAAAGGCTGACAGAAATCCAGTTGAAGAAATCGAAGAGTTTCAGAAGCCGGCGGAGAGCCAATATTTTGATTGGGTGTCACTGTTCGTAATAATTAGCACATTCCTACTGTTCACGAATCCGCCAGCACATTCCACCGTGTTGTTTGATATACCTTGTGCTCCACAGTACATGAGTTCACTAGTCTTCGAATGCCAGACACCGTCCGACGATCCGGCGCCAGTGCATTTCAAGGGGCTCTTTGTGCTGCTCGAGAATTGGATAATGTAAGTGTGGGACACGTCCTGGTGTCAACACTTTACATGATTTTCTGTCATGTGTCGTTTTTCTAAGAGTTCCTATCTGTTTCTGTTACCTGTTCCAGATCGGACATGATGTTCGCCTGGACTTTTAACTGGGCAACTTGCTTTCTGGGTCTGACTTGGATCAAATTGGAAGTTCGGCGTTTTGAAGGGTAAAACTACGCCAAATAGAAATTAAGTATTTTGCTAATACAAGCTTTATTCTCATTGTAGGAATATTCCACCAAATCAAAGGGCGCCGTTGGATTTCGACACTGCTGCCCAGCATTACCGTTACATCCAGACACTCGTTGCCGTCATCAACGACGCATTCAGGCTCTATCTGCAATTCTTCCCGTCGATTCTTTTTACGATTGCCGGCATGCTGTTCTTTGGAACTATCCGTTACACGGCACTCCCATTCCTTGCGTACATCGTCTTTCCCTTCTGTGGAATTCGTTGTATTTTCGAAGCGTCAACCGCATTGGGAGCTGGTGGTCTCATCAATAAGGAGAGCAAAAATTACTTACTTCAGTGGGATCGGGAAATTGACCACGTCAGCGACAAATACGAGCGAGTTTACTTGAAGACTTTCCGCAAGTCGTGTAGCGTCCTGAAATGCATGGCGGGGTCGCTGTACAGCTTCGAGAACTCAATCGTGCTCGTCAGCATCAGCAACTGCTTTCAACTGACGTTTAACATGTTTGTCACGTTCAAGACCGCCACAATCTAAGAAATACTAGATTATTCTGGTAGTGATTCAGATATGTTTATGTCAATTTGGACTGTTAGCACAAAATGCAATACATTTAATTTGTCAATCATTATACATAATAAAATAGGAAAGCACAAAGTAACAGTAAAGATTGAAAATAAACTGAGATGGTGTAACTAGCCAACTAGAATCTGAAACTGCGACCGCAATTCGAGAGTCAGCCGTCCCGTAGTACAGAAACCATTTTTCTTTGTAATAAACAAGTCCTTCGAGGAAAACAACATTGCCAATTTGTCCAATGATCTCGTAGTCTTTGTCCGGCGTCAGAAAGTACTCTTGAGACCGCTTGCCCTCAATCGGAAGCCAAGGGTGTGTCTTGTTCAACAGAATCTGTCCAGCAGAATAAGTTCCTTCAGCAAGTGTTGGGTCACCGCCTTGCTCTTCTGCCTTGTTGCGTCCATTGTAAACGAGCAGAATACCGTCGTCTGTCATGATGGCCTGTGGTCCAGGTTCAACCAGGTCGCTGTCAAACATACGGGTTCTTGGTCCAAATACAGGCACCAGCTCATGCGTGGCTTCGTTGGTGCCAGGAGTCCAGTTGACCAAATCAGTTGATGTCGCATAGTAGATATTCGTATCTCCCCAGTACATCCAGTACTTGTCTTGTATTTTAGTGGCTACGAATTTCTCACCGACAAGGTTTGTGACGATAGATCCGGACTTGGACCAGAGGTCAATAAAACTCTCGCTGTTCGTGCTCTTGAAAATTGGTCCATGCTTAACCCAAACTCGAAGATCCTCGCTGCTCGCAATGAGTAACCTCGCCACGACTCCATCGTACGCCGTGTACGTCATGTAGTAAGTCCCGTTTTCATCCTCAACAATTCGCGGATCCTCGCAGCCACCTTCCCATTCGTAAATTTCCTGTGTGTCATTCGCTGGATAAAATATCGGCTCTGTTTCGCGATCAAATGTTAGGCCATCTTCACTGATTGCAAGTCCAATGCGTGACGTGCCGTGGAATTCGCCCACTTCGTCCTCGGCTCTGTACAGCAAATGTATTTTCCCATCTCGCACAAGTGCCGTCGGATTGAACACATCTTTGGCTTCCCAGTAGACGAGCTCCTCACGCATCGGACACAGGAATGTGGTCGTGTTTAGCTTATCAAGGACTGGATTAACATTGTCCTGCTTGATGAATGGACCGAGCTGCCACTCCTCTGAAATTGATACGACAATTGCAATTGCAATCCAGACTCTAGTGCATCAAAACAAAATTCCCCACCAGTGGCCAGTGAATTTCAATCTATCTCAGGCTTACCTTGTCCGAGTGCTTCTCCATGAAGAAAGGCCCCGATTATTGTGAGGGTGAGATGAACACAGTAAAACGCCTTCATTGAGCCCAGGTCGATCAAGATTCAGGTGAAACGTGAAATAATTATGAAGTGTGAGCACGAAACAATGATGAAGTCTGAAAAGTAGGGAATCCACACAGTCTGATTTTGTTGATCAATGCTTTTTGCGGCAAGTTGTTAATTTGCTCAGTAAAAGCAAAGATAACAGTCGAGTGGACAATTTATTGCAATTAGCTAAGCACTCGGTGCTAAATTAAACAGCGTTCAATTTTTGATAGCCACTTGAACCCAGCCCAATCCTCATGACAGTGTACACCAGCTCTTCAGATCGCTTCAGTACTCGCACACATTTCTCAATAAATCACAGGAAATCCAAACGACTGTATTTCATTGCAGTTAAAATTTCTAAAAAATTTATTCACACAATTCTTGGTGAAGGTGAAATAAATAGGGAACATGGCCTTCTCATCAGTAACTTAATTACAATACACTCGATCATGCGTCATCTCATTCGCTTTCTGCATTCAAAGCAGCATTCAGCACCCACGCACCGACTCACGCTGACATGAATACGAACACTAAATCCTAGCTTAAAATGATTTAACAATTTCTCTTAGGAGAAAGTGTGTGGACATTTTATTTATCTTACAAAATGGAATGCAAAACTGTTACGGACTTTATTTTAAGTACTCAATACTAAAACAAAAAAATAAAAAATGTGAAATTCATAAATAAAAGTGGTTTGCACTATCGAGAGAGAAGTCGTACACGTTGCAGGAGTAAATTAAGATTAAATATTTAAGTTTGTCGATCAAGTCTCATGTGTTTCTTCTTTTGGCTATGGACAGGGTTGCTGTTGCATTCGCTTTTCTTTTCTTGGACAATGCATCGGTGAATGAAACTGGAACGCAGTCCAGGAAGTCTTTCTGGAGCAGCTGAATAGATGTTAACTGATCGTGCGATTGGGACGAGGATGATGAGGTAGAATTCTTCGCCTTCGCCTTGCATTGTGCCATCATCAATTCAAGTCACATGTGCGCCTTCGTCTTAGTTAATTCCTACGCCTGGAGCCTTAAACCTAACTTAGCATAAATGTCTTCTTCACATTTCGTAGCTTATTGTATTGTGTACGTACAAAATATATAGTCATATGTCTATTTGGAGAACACACTGAAATAATAATGATAGTACTATAGTATTTCAACATAATGATAATTATAAATTATTAATTAGTCCACAGAGACACTACTGCTGCCTCCGCTACTACTGCTACTCGACGAGGAGAGGCCAAAATTTAGAAACTTGTCACACCATTCTCTCGTATTCTCCTTCCTCTCACAGCACATCGGGTACACGTAGCGGGATTTGATGGCCTTGGCACAACGTTGACAGACTTCACGGACTTCAGGCTGCAAATACAAATACGAATTGTAATGAGAAGTCAGTGTGATTAATTTGCGCCTTCAGGCAGAGATTTTATGACGCGAACGCGGAGAAAGTTTCACTTTGCCCCTAAGGCAGGAGAAAGGAGAAAGAAGAAATGTTGCATTCTCATTTTGTCGTTTTATCATTCTGCACTTACCGAATTTTCACACTCATTCTGTGATCTTCTTTCCGTGTCCAATCTGTTGTGGTAGAGTGGTAGAGCGTTGTATGAAGGTCTGGACTCGACTGTGTGCAGGTTCATGAAGGAACCGATCACGACGACAAGGGCAAGAATGCTAATCACTTTAAGATCCATTCTGTAAAAGAAGCACAAGGTAACTTTTATCGTAAGAATTCCACCAATTTCACGCTTTGCAGCTTTGTTGCTGTAATGTTTCGAGTTCGATTTCGACTTGTTGCAAGTGTGCACAATTATCACAGTGACCATAACCGTCTCGTCAGGCATGTCAAACTGCGTTTCGCGTTTGTACATCAAGTTACTCTCTGTGCTTGGCACTTTGCTTTTATGACCTCTTGCCAAGCACGATTTCTTCGATTTGCGTCAGCGATGATCGGTCTTGAGACCAGATTTCAAGTTCAATGGAAAGTTCGTAGAGACAGGAGACAGATTGCAGTCTCAAGAAAGGAATTCTTGTGCGCTGATCATGTTCCGGTCACTTTCCTACGTCAAGCAGTCTAATTCAACTTTACAATCAGAATCAGCCTACAGCTGCCTGTCACTGTCACGATCGAGGTTCTATTTTGACTGACTGGAGTTCAAGATCGGTTGGCTCATTAAGCAGGACTGAACTGAATTTGATACCCTTGCCTCTCGTCATCTTAATCTTGAGCAGATGATGCTAATAAGCCATCCGTGTAACTTGAGCATCCTAGCACGCATGTCATGTAAAATTCTTGACATAACGCGCTGCCCGTATTGCGTTTTAAATCTAGAACGTGCGCCTAACTCTGGAAAATCCTTACCTACATTAGCAAAACATATTTCTTGGCTTTTTCTACGTTTCCTGTTATCAGCTGAGGTATCCTCAAATTGCTATTGCTAGGTATTCAATAAGAGTTTTTATTGGCCAATCCTGAATATGCCAGCCGGTGCACACGTGAATCGTCTAAAAGTCAGATAGATAAGTGTACGGGCAGCATGCTTGATTTATAATTTTGTTATTCAACTGTTAAGTCACCGAAATGGTCGCAGCAATCATGAATTCCTGTGGTGTAAAAGATGTGGATGACGAGATGGAGGCATGTACTCCACTCCTCGTCGCAATCATCTTTAATTTTAGCAAGTGAAAAAATCGCAAATGGCAATGGTAAATATGCTGATTAGTAAAACAAGTGTTGAATGTGCGTAGCTTGTCTTTTGAGTATATGGGACATGGGCTGACCTTTTCTGGGGTGAGAAAAGTGACACGAGGAACAGAACAGCGATAGGACGAATTAGCGTCTAGGGATCAGTCTCGTCAAAATAAGAGCAAAAAATTGTGCATCTCTCATTTTTATGAGCTATTATTCTGCTTTTTATTTTCGTGATAAGCCGTAATCTTTCCCGTTCTAACCTGCTATTTCTGTTATGTAATTCCATATTTTTCTCAGCACAATAACAAAAATTCAGACGTGCAAGATCAGCAGTTAGTTTGAAGCGAATAACCACGACGAGAAAAACTAGCAATTGAATCATTCTTTGAAACTTTCTTTGTTGTTTGACGGGCGACAGGCTGAAAAGGAGCACAATGGCTAAAATTCAATGCAGGCTAATTAATTTTGAGCTCAAGTTCAGTTCATCGAAATTCAATCTGCACATTCATAAATAATAGATCATTAACGTCAGTGGTCACCCAAAAATAGCAAAGTTAAGGCTGGCTTTCCTGATCCCTAATTTCGAATGGTCAAGTACTGGAAACGGGTATGGACTTTCAAGACAACCATAAATTATGCATAATAATTGATGGGTGCGTAGGAGTTTCAGAAAGTTCAAGTTTAAAAAACAATCAAACTATACTATCTTTTTTAATGGAATGGGCGTATGGAAAGTGAAATCAGTGGCAAAGAAAGCATACTTGCGATGAACTTCGGTCATGCGCTCTTAATTTTAGTGCCTGATAATTTCAATTTCATTTTAAAATAAATAAGACTCGTACATCAATGCTTCCACTGTCATTTCTTGTTACAGAAGCCAAAGTTCAATTCTCCAGTAAGTTAACTGATAAGAACGCAGTAGCTGCAACATTCAGTGCATTTTTCTTTACTTGAGTAATGTCGTGCATGTATGCAGAATGCATGTCTATCTTGAAATTTCCTTTGTGCAATGCGGTTTAAAATCTAGTCGACGCTACTTTATTTGCTGAATCATGATCCAGTGTGACCAAAGGTTGACAACCGCACGGGTAAAATCGGCTGCTTAGAGTGCAAAGCCATGCTCGGCAGTAAAAATTCGAGGGCAGTTTGGAGCATGTGCTTTATACCGGTACTGCGATGCACTCGGCTGGCTTTGTCTTGCCACTGTATCAGGTACCGGTTGAAATTTACGATGTAAGAGGCTATAAATTGTTTATACTTGTCTGACTCAGCGTGTTTTGCGTTTACTATTGCCATTTCGAGCATGCGCTTGACGTTTTC
The DNA here is from genome assembly GCA_009869945.1 of Mesaphorura yosii. NCBI lineage: Eukaryota > Metazoa > Arthropoda > Collembola > Poduromorpha > Tullbergiidae > Mesaphorura > Mesaphorura yosii. The sequence continues at coordinate 84,737 of WIXG01000010.1, read as the reverse complement.
AACTTTCAACGAGACAAAGACAAGAAATGCGGTTTAGAAGCGCAAACGAGTAAAAGGCTAAACCATTCAAAGGAAAGTGCAAGTGTGCATTTGACTCGACTGTCTCTCCTTCGAATTATCACAGCTGATAAGCGTGTTCCTGCCCTGCCTCGCCAATGTCAAGTCTCGCTCTTCGCTCAGACATGAAAGTAGGAGAGTCGGAGACGTGGTCGGTTGAAAACGGCACTTGTATGAATGAGTGTCTCATAAAGGCAGCTGACTCAGGCAGCCAATCGTCTGGAAAACTGGCTAAAGATAAGAAGTAGCGACAAATAACCTCATTAGCCGACTGCTGAGCAGGCCGGGCAGCTGGAAGGTTACGTAATAAACCCAATCGTGCAAAAATAGAATTTATTCGTTAGTCAATCGTATGCCGAGCCCTTTCGCTTTTCGGCTCACTTTTCCTCAGTCTCAATTGGACCGCCTAATAATTTGGCAAGGCAGGCAAGGGGCGCACGTCTTGTTTTAGGTGGATGACGACAGTCTGCATGGGCATGCGCAACCTTGATGATACGTGATTCTCGTGCCCAGGCGTTTGTATCTGCGAAACTTATCTTGCACACGTGGCCCGTGACTGCTGATGATTAACTCGGTAAATAACATATACATGGATGACATATGTTGCATAATTCCTGCGTGCTTAACATTCCAGAACAAACTTCCTTGTATCTCGAACAAGTTTGCTTCATCTTTCTCAATTATTTTTTTATAATTAAATCTCAGGTTTTTTGTCAAAGCGGTTTTGGAAGTTGACACAAATTCCAGCCACACGCTTCTATTTTTACACGAAATTATGTTGACATTTAGCTCAGGATGCGCGGGTGGCTGCGGGTTTGGAAATTTGATCTGACTTTACTCAAAATGTAGGACAAATTCATTTGACACATTCTCTGAAGACAACAGACAATTTTGTCCTTCGTTTTCACGAGTGGGATTTTTCAGGAAATGCGCGTCCCCAAACCGTCAAACCAAAGTCAAGTCAAAACCAAGCTTCGATGTGATGTGGATTCAAGTCGTATTCAGTGCACGCGTGCAGTTACTCAATTACGTAGGCGAGAATAGTTCTCGGATGAAATTATGTCATGTCACAATGAGTCTACAACGAATTTGATGACTCGTACGTGCGCCCGAGTCGAGTGAAGTGGTTAAAACTGAGTGTCAATTTCACTTTTGACAAGTTGCACGTAGCTCACGACGCAACGCGGAAACCGAAATCGAATCGGCGGCCTAATTAACTTAATGAATTGCCTGCTAAAAAGTTTCGCCACTGCATCCAATAATGCGAAGATTCGAATTAAATGGAAATTCGTATGAAGTTGTCCCATAATTAGCTACTTAGCCGAATTTAGTCGAAAAACGCTGACTGAAGCCTATACTTAAGCCCAGTTTGAGTTTCAGCTTTCAGTTTCATGATACTCTAGGTTTTTACCGGCGTTGCACAAATATAAGAATTGGGCCACGCGCACGACATTACTTTGCCCATTGCCCACTTGCCCTATGCCATAATCATAAAGATTACATACTTCGCGACAGGTGTCAAAATAATGTCTCATGTGCTAATTCTCTACTTTAGAAGAAACACGAGGTGCGACATTCTCAATATGACGCGAGATGGAAAGTCTCATTTCACGCGGTGGGATTGGAAGGAACTAGTTTGCAGAGCAGAGAAAGATGAAATGTGAGACAAAAATTACGATGACATTTCGCATGACGTTACGAGGACACGGTGTGTAATTATTGTGCACATTTTACCCGTGTGTGCACTTTATGATGAAAATCCAAGTCGAAATACCGAAATATGAAACAACAAACAATCTGAGGGTCAGGAGTTGAAAACTTACGTGTTTCTGAAGGTTTGCGTCTGTTTCTACTTTGTAAATGATACGTAGAAAAGTTTCTTTGAGACTTCCAAAACGAGATCTGCGCTTTCAGGCTTGGTTTGGCTTCTGGCTGTTATGACGGAGAAAAGTCGCTGAATTATGGACGAAATTCACTGGGTAAGACAAAAGTGTAAAGTTGTAAAAATAATATCAACTTGAACTTGAATCTCACTATTATCAAGAAAGGACTGGGATGCAAAGAGTAAAACTGTTTCAGAGTATCACAGCGTCGGATTACGCGTCTCAAGTTTGTAAGCGTCTGTCGGCTGACTCGCCACAATAATACTCGAGTTAGTAAAGGCCGAGACACGGAACGAGTTCAGTTTTTATACCTTTTGCTGGTTCTTCTATGTATATGTCGTGCAGTGTACGCGTGCAATGAGCATACATGCTTGCTAGCTTAGGTGTAAGCGCGTAGGAACGATTTCTGCACAAATTTCGCATGCATGTAGTGTAATACCCTGACTATTTGCACAATTGAGTCTTTCCTAATGCATTGACTCATCATTTAGCTTCTGGCTTGATTTGGCTGTGGACTTCGATGCATGTGATTTTTGCTCACTCATTCAATCCACGGTTACAGTCATGTGTGGGGGCAGCTCGTATTCGTTCGCAGGTAGTAAAACCGCCAAAAAACTGTCTGGACTTCAAAATGCTAAACGCGTCTGGCGACGTAATAGTATCGTATTCCCTATGTCATGAACTGAAGGAGCACCTGGCTGGCCAGGCCAGTGATCTAATATTCTAACGTAAACGGACGGACTACGCACGTATTCGGTCATTGCTTACTACCGCTACCGTGCTACAGTTCTCGTCGTTATTAATTCATTGGTGGTAATTCCAAGAACTTTGTAGGCAGCCAGCCACTCGTCACCTGTCATTACACGCTTTGGCATTCAATATTCTGCATTGCATGATCTCAGCATCTAATTATGCATTTATGCCATGCCATACATTCTTCACGGCTGCGGTTCGAGTTCCAGTAAATTCCAACCCATTTAATTCTTTGTCTCTCTTTGTCCTTTGTTTCCGTAACCCACCTCCGTAATTATAGATCGTCTTGCGTATTAATTGAGGTTTTGGTTTTACGATTTCCCGATTCCAAATGCGCACTTGAGCCTCACTCGATGACTCGATTCTAAGGAACAAAAACTAAAACTATACGCGCACTTGTCAGCGCCCAGCGCGCTGAACTGGTCTGAAGCAGGTCTTCTTCCTGCTTCCTTATACGGCCACAGCGACAGCGTAGTGCAAAGCAGAGCCTAAGACAACTTTAGCCATGCCATAATCATCACATTCCTGATCCTGTCTTCACTGTTTAGGAGTACAGTGTTGTAAACCTGTCTCTTTGTTACTTTTTGTTCCGTTGCATTGTCACTTGGGAGACCATGACCACTTACTGTCGCTGACGCAGAGTTCAAAGATCTTAATTGTTGTCTATATTCGATTCCAATTTTTTTGTTCCGTGCGCACGTATTAAATTCTGGATTTCCACGGCGTGGTGTGGTCCCGTTTGTCGTACGTGCGTAATATTTACAGAATTTACTCTAATCTTGGCGAACAGAGTAGACGAGGTTACTTCCCCGTTTCCGTGCGCGGTTTAGTACGATAGCAGTATGGAAGTCGTCTATGGAAGAAAAACTTCCTGGAATTGAACAAGCTCGACTCGATTTGGACTGCGACTAGAAAAAGACAGCGTCGATTACAGAAATTAGAGCATTTAATAATAACTACTCGCGTTTGTGATATTCGTTTTCACTTGTGTGGATAACCTCAATAAAGAGGGACCAAGAACCCAGGGAGCAGCAGTCGTTGTTTAGTTCAGAACATGATTCGTGTATTGTCAGGCTAGAAAAGACAAGAAGATTATTGAATATAATTTGCGGAAGCAAACGCAAACGTCGCGCTCTGACAGTTTTAATTTGTACGTCTCGTGTTCCTCCAGTTTGATTAAACCTGACAAGACAAGCGAGCCGTGTGCTCTGGTCTTGTGCTACTTTTACGTAATTTACGCTGACATGCCTGACATGGATAGTATTAATATTTCACAGCATTAGCAAAGTATTCTGGACGATCAAAGCCCGCGCCTGCTTTAAGAATTATGAATTGGCCTTATGACCCATGACCATTGAACAATAACAACGACATAAATCTTTTCTAAGATGGGTCGACTGATGAGAATGCTTCAAACTTTGAACTGGGTACAGAAGTTCACACGAAACTATCAAACGCTCGCTAGACCAACGAATTACTGTAAATCTCGGCTCGACTCTGTCTAAAGCACTAAAGTCGCCTTCATGTGCAAACGTGTCAAGAGCTGAGGAATAGTTTAATCCTAGTTTGACATCAGTGATAGGCGCAAATCAGACAGATCAAGTTCATCTGAGTTGAGCATGATGATTTTGCAATTCTATGCAAGACCACAGGCATAAACATTTGCATCAACGTCACTTGATTCGCAGAATGTCATCAAGGATGCATCAATGACAAATTGGATTGACCAAAAGTTCGGTCAGCGTTGACCTATGTTTCGTGTGATTATCTTGAGCTCGGCAATCAAGGTAACTGCACGACGCAGTTCGCAGTTTACGATATAATTGGAGAAGGCTGCTGCTGCTGTGTAGCAAGTCTCACGCCACGGCGACAACGACAGCAAGTTTTCCTCATCGCAAGGCACGAGAGCAAGAAACTTGTTCTTTTCTTTGCGTTCTAAGGTCATCCAGTTTCTGTCGTATTCTTTTACGATCTTGTCCCAATAAAAGTCATGAGACATAAAATTCGCGTTGGCAATAGTTTAAAGGTATTGCAGCTGCAAAGCAAATCGCGATCGTGACCAAGACGGGTCGACGTCGAGTTGAGCATATGACTTGGCCAGGCCACGCACTCGCCATATCATGCGGTGATTTTCACACGCTCGGGACAACGTACTCAACCACGTTTCCCATGCTCAACGTGGGCTATTAATATCCTGTCGCTTATTTTTTTTTAATCTCGAATCAGGCTCCTACGCGAATCGCCTACGCCCAACGCGTCTAACAGCAGCGCAAAAAACTTGAACTTATGACTTTCTGACTTCATTTCCTAGTTTGAGTTTCGGCTCGAAGCTTGCATGGCTTGCACCCAACGTGACCAGCTGGTTCTTATTGTTATGTATCGTTTTATACTCCACTTCAATTCAGTCCAGAGCCCGGATTTCGACCACGCATTTGGTCAGTGGACTTTTACGACAGTGAACACATTAATGCAGCCCATTCACGATGCAATGTGGAGTGATTGATCAGGTGAACTGCGGATTTAAATATTTAATAACGTCTTTCGAGATTCTTTTCGATGTGGGTTATGAGAAATATCAATCATTTATCATTGCGTACGTACGTTGCCAATGTCCTCACGGTGTGAGTGACTGTCTTCAGAGTGTCTGAATGACGCTAATCCACCAGGATTGACAGGATTGAGATCACACCCCGATTAATTAACTTGCAAAACACGTCTGATTGCTCTTCAGTCGCAACGCCGTCATAAATCCATTTTTATTTGAGATCCATACAAATATTATAAATCCTACCTGGACTCTGGATCCTGGATCCCAGCATGGAATTCCCGTCCAATATTTTCTGCTTACGTACTCGATCTTAGCTAGCATCGGTTTGAAGCACCCACAGCACGCGGGTACAATGGTCCTAATATGTCCTAGTATATAACATAACACCCGTCGACCTATTTCCAATCATGCAACATGTGATATCTGTGTCTGCTGGGGCTTTGGCTTTGGCCACACGCTTGAGTTTGTATCGTGGCGGTCTGTCTGTTTCAGGAACTGATTGTTTGCCCTCAATTATTTGAAAGTGACAAATCGGCGGCACGGCGCTTACAAACATGTTACTCTCTAAGGTGCTAATAAATCTGTGCAAAAAAGATTGAAAGGATTGGTGGCTTACCTCGTGGGCCTTTAGACTCGGCGGACAAAACCGTCACCGCATGCAGATTTTTTTCTCAGAAAAAGAGAAAACACCTGTTGCTTATTGGCTTCACTTGCTGTTGGGTGCCAGTCAAGTACTTTGATCCTGTCACTGAAGTGCTGGGACTGCTTATGGTTTACGTAACACCTGCCGCTGACGCTGATGCACCTGTTGCGTCTGCTGAATTAAAACGACGAGGAGACGGGGACTGTGACGGTAGTTAACCAGATTGCTTCATGCTCCAGGATACGAATTTACAAAGTCACATGTTTTGACATTACACCACGGAAGGGCACAGCAATGAATTAAAACTCATTAAATATTAAAATTGGCTTTGGCCTCAAGCGATGCACTTTTCCTTTTGTAATGGAAAAATGAATATTTAATTATAGACCACATTAATTACCGAGTTGACTCGTTTGAATGAAATTTCGTGGAGGCCCGACTTGAGACTTACGACTTCGGAGTTTGTCTCCGAAGGAGAAGACAGAGCAAAGCCAAAGCTCCTTTCGTAGTATGAAAACCTCCGGCTTGTCTTCGCGGTCCTTTTATAGCCTCTGTTCTGCTCATTTCGCTGCACATACTTTCACAGAGCACTTTCTTTCCTGTCCTGCTTTTGTCCCACTTGCCAGTCCTACGCACTGGAAAGCTGCAGCCAGCAGTTGCATGGAGAAAATTCTTCCCCTTGCAAAGCAAGCGAGAGTCGCGACGCAGGGGATTACAAGTTGTTGAAACTGAAAGCAAAGTTTCGTCCTGAAAAATTAATTCAATTCAAGCCATGTCATCCAATCCCCGTGAACTCGTTTTAGAAATCACGCTGACGAGACCGAGCGGCGTCACCCACACGGCACGACCACCGGCACGGGCTCAAATTCTTGCGAGTGGGAAAGTGAAGGCTCAGGCGCTCAGGCCCACGTGTTGACGTTATCATTTGATTTTGCGGAGATGTAATTGAAATGTAATCCACTGGAAATCTTTTTCTCATGCCGTTCATCCGCTGAACTGTCATTCATTTAAGATTTAATTACCAATTCATTGTCGCAATGATCAACAGAATTTGTGCCTTGGCTCGCCATTTCATTCATTTATTGTGATTGTGACTGGAATTTGGACAGAAAATTTGGCCACTCGTTATCTCACGCGTTCTTGCTCTAATTCAAGAAGTCCATTTCATCTAATGACCATAAGACTCAGAGGTTAGCCTTAATCCTGTGAGTATAAGCTGAGATCATGGCCGGATTGCTTCCATTACCTGCACGTATGGAGGCCAGAAGCTGGCCTACGAAAATATTTACACAACGTAAGTATTTTCCACCTGCCTAACGCATTAGATCATTTTCTCCCTGCGTAAAGGATTAGCCTCAGACACGAAAAGAATTCTGGTAAGGTGTTATATTGCGGCATGTGTGCATGAAATTCTTTTTACGTCAGTGCAATTCGCGGAAAATTGCAGGCAATTCAGTGGTAATACGTAAGTGCTGACTAAGACAATTATACGAAAATTGCTCTCCGCCTCATAATAATGATTATTAATAGCCAACAGTGAACTAAACTGACATCCACCTACAACCTACAACTACATCACATCACGGCTCAAAATTCGCATGCCGATCTTATGACTGTATTTGCATTTCTTTTATTAAATTAAGTGGATCATTCATTCTCACCTCCTCTCCGTTCGTCTGCTGCACCGCGCCGTGCCGCCCTAGGATGAATCTAGTTATTAATAGAATCTTACTATTCTTAGTATTTACTATGGCCACTACAACGAGAAACGTATTCAATGTTCTTGTTCCCACAATTATCAAGTAGGCCATGTACTATGCAGTATGGACATGATTATGACACTCCATGCTTCACGCAGTCCGCTGCGCTGTGCAACAAAAACAGCAAACAGCATGACCTGCTATACAAAAGCCCCACAAGACGAACGTAATGATGTAATGTTTTGGTTCTTGCTCCTTGCTCACATACCCGCACTTGCACGATCACGATGATCTTGAGGATAGACATAATAATTTCTCATCATCTCAACTGCGTGTGCTATTTTTTACTCCAGATCAGGCCCGCGTACAGTGAATGCTAGGGTGCTTAGTCATGCAACGCGAAAGCATGCACGTCACAACCGCAAAAATGCCAAGTCATTTTTCCGAGTTGTGAGTGTAAGCGTTAGCGTAAGAGCATTTCACAAGAATCGTAACCGAAAAGATTTGGACTTAAAACTTGGAACTCTGAGTGAGTAATCTGATATTCTGGATTGGAACATGAATGGTAGATCTGGCCGGGCCGACAAGCGACAGACGTTTCGGATGTTTGTCTCTCCGTCTGCTCTCCGAAGAGAGAAGGTGCGAATTGCGAAGTCTGGCTTCGTAATTATTTTGGAATGTCATTCAATCAGAAGAAGTACGAGCAAGTAACATGATGTACGGGACGTAATTTGAACGTGATGGTAAAATTAGCCAACGTGCGTGCAGCACGCAGCCCGCAGAATCATAAGACTTTATATGGTCAAAGTATAAAGGTCAGTCTCCTTTCTTCCTTATGCATGATTCCAGTCTCAAGTTCAAGTGATGCAAATACAAGCCGCATGCGCAAGCAAGTGAGTGAGTCAATGACAATGACCATGTTACCGACGTTTTTTCGAATTGCTCGTACGTGAGCGCTTGTTAAATTGTGAAGTGTTGAGATCATGGGATTTTTATGCATAAGTATAAATAAATATAGAATAACGTGGTTTGATGGTTTAGTTTTGGTTTTTGAGTGTCATCATTATTTGTCAGGCACTTGGCACTTGCAAAATGGAAGGAATGCTCTCGAATTTACGGCTCCGGCACGGGATTTCCTCACTTCTGGCATGCATAGCATATGCCGTAGTATATCAAAGGTCGAGGCAGCCAAATACCGGCGTCGAGTTGACAGATCAGCGGTACAGCAGCGATTTCATTCAGCTGGCACAATATCGTCAACCAACTAAGCAAACGCAATGTAAACACGGAAGTTAAATTTGTATCTTGTTGAGCATGTAAGGTTGTGAGCAGATTGAAGGCAGATTGCCTCACTGCCTCATCGGCATTGACTTTGACATACATTCCCTTGAACTGATACGACGAGTCAATTAAAATGAATAAATACCAGAAACAAATTCTGTGCCAATGAGATTATGAAATGAAGTTATCGTTAAGCGTGCACACGCGCACTCAGGAATTGTAGCATATTCAGAATTCATTACGTGTACCCAACTCACCCTGTTTGGATTCTTGTTAAGCCATTAAACGTACTCGGAGCGTAAATAATAAATGAATTAAGAATTTGATGCGCGCAATTCTACACTTGAAGAATGAAATTCATCTGAAGGCGTCATCAATTCCACACAATCCCGGCTTTATTGAATTCTGGTGAAATGAAATATGGAATATCATAATCGCGCGTCTGCGAATTGCCATTGTGGATAAGATATCATTTTTTGTTCAGCCAACGCAATGTGCATTAGCAAAACTAGAATGAAAGCAGGAACAGCTGTTCTACAATTCTTCTGAAGTCTGTCTCGAAATGAATGGATTCAGGTAAAAATAGATTGCATTGCATGCAAGGTAGTCCAGGGAAATGAATAATAATCGCCACTGCCATGTCCTGGAAGTTTCAGTTGATAGTTGAATTGCAATTTATAAAAAAATTTACTAATGGAGAGGTCGGAAAAATTTTGTCCGCTTCAAAAACCCGAACTGTGCACGATGTTGAATAAGGCCGGGGAATTGAGCCCAAAGTACTACAAACTGCAAACACTCAAGAGACTCATTCATGATGGATGATTATTTTTATGCCGTCGTGTAAACTCTTGCCCTCATTTGGGCTGCACTGCAACTTGTTGCGGAATTTGTCAAGTAGATTACGAAGCAAGCATCAAGGCCATTACCATTAAGGTCAATTTGTCGAAGTTTCCGACGAAAAGGCGGAAGTAGAAGACACTCTAACAAGGGACGAGGAAAATGATCAAAATTTTATTGAATTTTGTCTCGCCAATCGCCATTTTATACAGAATATTGCACAGCACAAGCAAGAATTAAGAAACTGAATCCTGGCAATCCTGGGTTGAAAATTAAACTGCAATGTGAAGGCAGTTGAATTTTGTCGAAGAAAGAGACTTATTTCGCCATTTCACCAAGTACGGTGACATGAACAAGTGGATAACAAGTAAATAATTGTGAATCGCACTGCGCTGCTGCTGTACTGTGGTTGACTGAACTCAAGATGAGAGGACAGACACATGCACAGCAATAGCATAATTCATTCGAAAAGCCGTTCTGCAGGTCGGGACGTCGAAAGTGTGTACAAATACCGCAATAATACCGCACGATGCCTAACAGCATCGTGTGTAAGAATGCTGCATGGTTGATAAAATGTAATCTGTCAAGAAAACTTGGTTGAGATTACAATCAAATTTGCATTGCAATTCGGATCGAGTGTATTTGTATTTCTCACTTGGTCGGAGTCATTCACTTTTGCTTTCAGCTAATCCTTGCCTTTCTTGAGGGCATGCGCAGCCGGTTGAAGGCTGAATTTTGATCTCCGGATCGGGTGCAAGATCTTGGCAGGTTTATGACTCAGGCTGAGACTGCATTTGAGTGAGATCAGCTCAGATTAAATCAGACGATATGTTTTCGTAGATTTTAAAGAATGCATGCGCAGCTGCAAATTATTCACATGTCGCAACTTTGTGTTTCAGAAATTTCTCACGAACACTATCTGCACATGTCCGCGAATTATTCGGAAAAATATTTTTGTACTCAGCTGAAAAAATATGCGCATTGCGATTTCCGAGGTAGTCACCTTGTCATTTTGCCTGCGTTATGTTGATCTTCAACTGGACGCATGATCCTAATCCTGAATCATGGGTCGTGTTTATTTACACGAAAGTTCAATGCTATCACATTCGAAAATTCGCAGATGTTGATGTATAATTGCTGATTTCCGCACATCTGCGCACTGAAGTCGGCGTTTTAATGAGAACCACTCAGTTTTCAAATGCTCAATTTTGGCAGATCAGACAGCCTGGCTGCGCTGCGCCTGAATCCGAAAGTGGTCAGGTAATTGAACCACGGGCTCTGAAATGCTACCCTGCCGGGGTAAGAGTCATTATCCTTCCGCCTTCGTTTTCACTTTCATCTCGCGCTTGTGTGACCATAGTCCTTTTGCCATTTTTGCGTTTTGGCTTGCCCTCCTGGTCTGGTCTGGTCTAAAGTGCAGGCAGATGATTAATTAATCAGGAATTAAAAGGAGACTAGTATCTGGGTCAATAAAGAGTATTAGCCCGTCTGACTCAGCCAGTCAACATCTGCAAAGCAATCGCTCAGGTGCAGATCACGGACCAGTCAGGTAGGGCTTGTGCTTTGTCAACCTGCGAGCGACCACATGTTTAGTCAGAACCACAACAGATGCCAAAAACTAAAGTTCACTTTTGCTTTCATTTGAGTCGAAGCATTTGCTGATTTACATACAAAGTCCGAAAACAAGTTTTTGTAATTAATACTGTCAAATACTCATTGCCGGGTTGTCCTTTTTGGTGGAACCGTTAATTAAAACTGATGGCTGGCTACGGCGCTGATGGTCTGGTTATGAGTGCGTTTTATTTTGTCGCGTCGTTTTCTGTTTCTGCCACTTTAACAGATTAGATTTATGGAATAAATACGCAAACCTCGCTGCACAATCAGCGGGAGTCATCAATTCCACGCCACAATTCCAGACCACGCCAATTTTGTTTGTGCAGGCGGATTCATTCGTCTGGGCAGAGTTTAGAGTTTGTTTTCCTGAGTCATCCGATTCTTTTGTTATTGGATCTACTGAAAGAGTGCTTAACACCTGGCTGGAAAGCAGCGCTTCTTCGCTAATGGTAGGCCTCATAATTGGGAAAATTTTATAGCAGTACTTATAGCAAATTCACCATAAACAATACGTAAATATTTACAGCCATATGGATCATCTTTAATGCGATGTTATAGGCAATTCACCATAAATAGTTCAGCTATGAATCATGGAACGAGTATGCACACCGAATTCCTGGAAGCACGTAATATTTACGGCCACATGGATCATCAAATTAAATGATGTACGAATTAAAGAATCCAAAGCATATAGAATATGACTTATAGTTTTGACCACGCCAGATTCTTATTAGAATGCAAATTGTTACCCAAGAACTTTTAGCAGTTGGTTGTAGGGCAAGATCAACTTACATCTTGATATATGCTTTTAAGATGCATGTCTAGCCACACATCGCTCCAGGTGCCTCGGCATCAGCTATATAGCAGCCACTATAATGGTCTGAACAAATGAAATATGAACAGCTGCTGGAGGTGTACTATTTTTATGCTGGATTCTCTCCAGGAATACGCTACCTCGCATTTTGCACATGTCCCTCTTGCGTTCAAAAAAGTCAGAGTGCATTGTAGACCAGAAGGAAGACGGTGGACAATGTAAGAATATTTAATGGTTACATAATTGACAACTGTTCGCAGTTCTGAGCTCGAGCGTCCTTAATAATGTTGCGAAAATGAAATATCGGGGTCACTTGTAAGGAACTCAAAATAATACTAACGCAGAAGATCCACCGCGACTCGAGGCGAAAAAGAGACAAATACATTCAATGACAAATTGCAGCCCAGGCCCAAGACTCTGAACTCCTTTAGTTCTGACCGTTGCCTGCTGTTCCTGTTTACCTGTGCTACTTCCTAACCTTCATACATTTAAGCGGCACATGCCAATGCCATAATTTACCCAAAGGTCACTTTAATAACTGCACAACATAACAATTTATTGTGCTACACCTCTGGGATTCGAGAAACGGTGACACAATCGAGGAATAATTGACTCGCACGAATGTGCGGCAATGAATGATGTCAAAATTAATGACTTACGGGTACGTTGACTACCCCACGCACGTGTTCCTTATTATCTTGAACTCCTTGACCGTTCTACAGTGCTCTCCTACCTTAACTTTTTGTCAGTTCGTCTGCGTTGGTGGCCTCAGACGGTAAAAGACGACAGGAAATGAGTTTCAGGGCCCACGACTACGTATAATTGCGGTATTGCGAATGATTCAGGATCCAAACTCGAATTGCGTGACTGTGTCGATGTGCACATGTACAGTTACGATTTCAAGGGGATACTTTACATTTGTTTACCAACAGAGATTTGGCGATTGGCGAGCGACAACAGACTGACGGTAACTCAGTCGGTCAAGTCAAGTTCTCAAGCCCAAGTCTGCAAAATGCCATAACCATAACTTGATAACCTTCGTCAAAGTTCACACTTGTCACTTCCCGAAAATGCGTAAAATCTTACGCCCTCACAAATGAGATTTCGCACACTGTACGATTATCTGCGACTCATGTTCATCAAGTTGTATATAGAAATTCTCAAAATCCTTACGGAAAAAATGACGTTCTTATCAATGCTGGCCTTCCTGTAAAGGTCAGTCTTGTTTTGGATTGCAGATTAGGACGGAATGATCTCTTACTATTAAATGTTGATGTTATTTTGTGGCTGTGTATTTTGCAGGCGCTCAAACATAAAATCAAATCCAACTAATTAAGAGGGCGAGAATTCTAAGAATTATGTAGGTTGCGGGAGAAATTATTGAATTCCTCCTGTGACGCTGTGCAAAATGCGGTTCGGCATTAAAGTGATTATGTAGGAGTGCGCGTACTTCATTATGCTAATCAAAATACGTAATAACCAGAGTGGAGGAATCGTCTTTCAGTCTAAAATAGCAAATGTTCCATTTTGCATTAATTAAAGGCCACAAACTGCCTGGAGGAAAGCAACGCAGCACGCAACCCACCCAATTCCAATTCACAAAGGACGAGCAACAAGCATTGGGAATTCTGGGAACTGGAAACCGCTCTCGGCTCTTTCAGGCCATACGTAAACACTTTGTGCCCCATGCGTCCTCGTTAATGGATTGTGGAATTGTGAATTCACGCATCCATTGCAATTGTAATACTAATATTTATTCACAAATGTAGTCCAAAGGTCAAAGGTCACATCCGAACGTTCGCTGTTTTGAATGAGTCGAATGAATTTTAACGAACTGCAAAACGGATGAACCACGTAGGGCTGAGGCGAGTACCCACGAAATTATTTATAAATGCTGAGATTTGCATGGAATTAATGAATTATTCAAGTCCGTCCGTCAACGAATTGCGTACGTCTTGAGAGTTGACAACTCAGATCCGATTTGAGGTGTGAAATGGGATAAAATTGAAGTACTTTGATTTAGAATTCAGACCACAATCAAAGTCAGTCTTGGAACCTCAACGCTGCTTTCGAAATTTCGATTTCTTCATAAAACAAAAAAAATCATTTCACAAAGTTTCCTCGTGCTATTCGCCGTGTATGGACGAATAAGCCTAGCCATGCATGTTTGTTACGAAGAATGCCACGAGGCTGGCTGATTTAGTTTCTAGTCCTTCTATGCGCTGAATAATTTATGGCGTTGCAAGTTTGGGACTCGGGAGGAGAATTGTTGCAATCATGCATAGAATAAAATGCGTTAATGCAACAATTCTGAGCAACGCACCTGGATTTTATGTTCAAGGGCAAGGACGAATTTTGAAACGAATGCGCACGCATACACGCGTAGTTTGGAGATGCCTATCACCCATCTAACTCCAACCAATTGCAATTGCCACCCTAGTCTACTCATACCTGAGCGATTTGCATCAGGAATTTAGTATTTTAGCCTTTTCTTATCTAATAAACCTCGAAGCGAATCACTTCGACCAGTCTACGGATGACATAACGAGATGATGTGGCGCCTTTGTTAATTTACTTAGAAAATTCTTAATGATATCCGTCAAATGCAAGAGGTACTAATTTCTAATCCAAGTTCTTCAACTCAACTCCGAATTCGTCGATTAGTCTCAACTTCCCCAGAACTCATCGACGATCGACGCCTCACGCCAAATTGAGACTCCTGCGGCCCCATGTGAATGCGAAATACCACACAAAATTGATGAATTTATCAACTTGTTTAGGAACACAAGTGGTGGTATGCGCCTCCTCTAAGTTTAAACGGCTCAATTAAATGATTACTCGTGGTGAGCGTAGCGAAAACCACAGCTGAGCTCACGATAGATGTCTTGGCTGAAGCGATGGGTTGGTGCTCTGTTACTCGTTACTCGCCAGGCTACCTCATTCCCATCATCCCTTCATACACTACCAAATTCATCGTTATCATATTGTTGGCCTTTCTATGTACGTGTAGGCATGCTGCCTGCTTGCAGTTTTAAAGAACCACACCACAAATCAAAACATCTGGAATAGCAGACAGACAGATAATTTCTGCTGTCTCTTTCCTCTCGTCCCAAAATCCAGATTGGTGACCATATTGAGGTCTGGGTAGCCAATTTTGGGTCAAGAACTCCACCCGTCTTCAACTAGTGAATTATTGGTCTCAGTAACATAATCAGCAAGGCTAAAGGTAAGAAATTGCATTAAGAACAATAGCCGGGTTGGGAGTGACGAATCTGCAATTGACGTATGACTCAATAAACTCGGCCTGTTGCCCGATGTGCGCTTGTAGGAACATTTGGGTGTTTTTGATATCGCCACGACGGTCACTGTGTAACTGCACCATCGTTCTCTTCTAATTTCATTACCATTAATCTGTTTACCGTCTTTCCTTAACAGGAAGAACTGCAACATGACTTCTAATTACCAATCATTGGACATCTTTCTCAACAATGCAAAATCAGCTTCAGCAATGCTGAAAGATGAAGAGGCATTCAACTTCGGACTGGAAACCGTAAGTTTATTATAAAGAATTAAGTAGTGCCAGTCGCCATTACGAAATCCTTTACAATGCGTACGTGACGGTACGTGTACTTCATAACACGTGCGTGAGATTCAACTTTCAACGGCCTTGTTTGATAACAACGAAGTTACGCAATGATTTAACGAAACTAGTAACTTGTTGGGCTTATCAGGTTTATGGTTCCACAATAAATGCGCAGTAGCTACATCGTCCCATGCCGCGATCTACTGTGTTGAAACAAAATGGCTGACTTTGTAATGTGCATACAATTTCTTGCTTTTATTCGTAGGACCCTTCGGAGTCGTGGTACTTGGACGATAATAATGACAACTTCTTGGAGTCCATCAGATATGGGACATCATCTCCGGACACTTTCATTCAAGATCACTTAATAATGAATGACAATGACAATTCGGATGACAACTCCACAAACTCCTCTTCGGACCAACTTATTGCTGATGAAGATGTGAGCCCGCCTTTTTCCGGAGGCGACTGCACTCCCACCGCCACGGACGAGTACGAAGAGCTCGAGGAGGAATACGTACTGTCGCCAAATAGTTCAAGCCGTGGGTCATCCGTCTCAGGAGAATCCGGTGCTACTTTTGACAACATCAAGGTGGTTCAGGTTGTCGGAATTTTGCCAGCTGGTTGCAAGGTATTGCTTTATTCCAGCCAGGTTGACGTGTTTGCATACTTGGATCATAAAATCTAAACTATTGTTCCATACTTTAACAGACGATTCAATTAATTCAACGCGGTGAAGATTCTCCACCAACTCATTCCTACTTAGAGCAACAACAAGATGCTGCGATGGATTCTTCATCTTCAACTGATTCATACACAAACACATCTGCTCCGTTGAAGCTTTCTGAGGAAGAGAAGCGTCTCTTGACAAAAGAAGGGATCACTCTTCCTTCACACTATCCAGTAAGCTAATTAACAAGAAAACTTGCCTGGCCATGGGCATTCGACCCCATCATTTTCGTGCACCTAAAAATAGTTAGAGATGCACGAAATTGCCGGGATCAATCATTGTGTTGATACGAATTCTTATGAATAACTTACCCGTTTCGTATGTTTATTGAGGTTACTCTGAGTCGCGAAATGGGAGTGCATTGTCTTCCGTCCTTCAGTTTTCTGCATCTGTAGGGCTTGTTTTTCAAGTATTTCTGAAACATAAATTCAGTTCATTGTATGATAATTGCTGCAATTAAAATACCCTGAAAACTCGAGTTTTACCTCCTTTTCTTTAAACCCTGTTTCTTTCTTTGCCTCTTCCGACGAATCCGTGTCGTTTCCATCCTCGATCAAAAATGGACTCTTACGCTTAGCCATATTTTATATATACTAAATAATGGCACATTACTAAAGTTTAACGACTGAAAAATTTTGTAAACTGATAATTGGCTTTCTTTAAACTGAGGATCGTATTGGTATTGGTAGTCTGTTCGGCACTGAAACGAACACCGAATGAAAATGAAAAACGAAGTTCGTCTGTCTGCGCTCTCGTTCTCATAACTTAACAAGCAAAACAAGTCGTGCTTCATAATACTGAAAGCGAACAAAGAGCAAAAGTTCATTGCTTGCATTGCTTTGTTCTTTGTTACACTGTGCATGAGTTACGCTGTATCAAGTTGGAAAAATGGACGAATTAATGCATTAAAAGCTTAAGTGGTTAATTGTTTTTGCTATCTTTTTGTTTAGTTGACGAAATACGAGGAGCGGGAATTGAAACGTATCAGACGTAAAATCAGAAACAAAATTTCGGCCCAAGACTCGAGGAAGAGGAAGAAGGAATACTTGGACAAGCTTCAAGCTCGAGTGACTGAAATCGAGGAGGAGAAGGCTGGTCTGGTAAAGAGAGTTCGAATCTTGGAGTCTGCCAACGGGAAGTTAAGCGCACAAGTCAAAAGATTGCAACAGGCTTTGCAGGCTGCAGCAAGATCGGCAGCAAATGGAAGGTAAGCTCGAAGTTAAGACGCATTGAGTTCAACCGGTGAATTCTGTCAACTATCTTGCTAACTGTGGAATTCTATTTTGTGCAGAACCACAAATGAACAGGCTCCAAATCACGTTGTCCCAACAGCGACTACACTGCTTGTTCTCATTCTTTCTCTGGCGTTGGTCGTTTTGCCGGGCACCATGAACGGCAACAACGGGGGCAAGGGTGCAAGTCAAGCTCTTGCCAGTTTGGGACAAGGAGTGTCCAATCGATTTGGATTTGGCATGGGGAATGGCTCGTTAGCGGGTGAGTGGGAATTTCCATAGTGCTTGCCCAACGGTAACACTTCTGGAACAATACTTAAGTATCACTGTTTAAATTCCAGGAATGCGCTCGCGAACAATGACCACCCAGGCTCAGCCAATGAGCTCTGTGCCAGCAATCAAACAACTTCAGGAATGGGACGAAGACGAGCCGCTTGTGAAGATCCCGCGGTTCTCTTTCGCCCAGAACCAAGCCATTAACAATGGCTACAACGGGGCTGGAGTCGGCGGTGGCAAGTTCATCGCGCCAATGGGCGGGGAGAAGATGAACGGGGAGTTCGGGGTCAAAGAGAAAGCGGCTACATTCCAGTTCCTTGATGACATCGATGTTGAGTGATGTCGCATTATTCAGCATCAGCAAGTGAACCCCGGAATACTGAGTCAAGTTAAAAAGAAGAGAATTTATACGACAGGCAGTCAATGAAAATTCTACAACTGCATGATAATTTTGGATTCTGTGCTTCGTTGAAATAAAACTTATCACTGTTCAGAAAAATTTGGTTGTGATCCCGGCACTTGTCTGACACTAAATATATTAACACACTTTGCACACGACACACCGACAATTGCGGAAGTCATTGCAAACAAAGCAACCGAGTGCAACCTGGTGAGGCGACATTTGAAATTTCTGGCGAGAATTTCTTTATCAATTTGTAGGCAAAGGTACCAAAAACTCTCTTTTGCCGAAGTGGAATTGATTTGAATCTTGGAACTTGCAGCTGAAAGGAAATGCTATTAATGCCTTTAGTCTTTGGGTCGGAATACAATTGAGAGCAGCCAGGCTGGGAATTAGGTTAACAGATTAATATCGAGATGATTAAGACAGCCTGGCCGGGTACTCGCACACGAAGAGATGAAGAAAGCTCTCAGATTTACGAGCAAATTTATCTTCCCGTCCCGCATGCGTTTGGCTCCCATTTTATGTCGCTGTTATTGTTTTTATCTCTTGACATTTACTGCCATGCAAAAATAGTTCAGCTTTCATCGCTCTTCCCCGGCTGATGGCCCCTCTAATTAAAAATATAATTGCTTTCGTTTATGAATGACATTAGGAAAGAAGAAAGCGGTCCTCACGTTCACAACAGAGTTCGAATGAATTTCTGCTGCAGTTCGCAACATTGTATCAGTTTCAGGGGTTAAACCAACCACGACACAACGTTCTCTGTGCTAATAAAGAAATTCAACGCACTCAGCAAGAAAACTCATAAAATCCTGAACATGGGGTCTTAAAACAGATACGGCACAAGCACAAGCGAATACAGGCAGGGTTTATGGTGCACTTAAGTAGGATTACTTCACAGTTCACAGATCATCTGATCATCCATCCGTCCGCATCCTCTACACTGGACTTTATGACCAGAAATAGAGTGAAAGCAAGTAAAAGATTTTAAGTCTGCAGCCTCGTACAACAAATGGCTAATGAAATGCTCTACGCAAAGTACTATAAAGCAATATTGACCTAAATCAAAGATCAAATTTAGGTCTAATATGCTCTGTGATGTGATGCCATGCTGTTATTTGTTCTTGTTCTGTGGTGTCCTGTTCCTGAATCTCATTACCAATCATCAGAGTAAGATAGTTTCATTTGTGAGCGCCAGAGAAGTCGGTAATAAATGGATAAACTCAGTGAGTGCAGACGGTTCAGACGAAAACATTTATTGTGACTGTGGCTCCGATCCACTCCACAAATACGCCACGCCACCACATGCATGGAGCAATCATCATGTCCCAGGTTAAATTTGTACACGGTTTGCTGAGCTTATGGGAGATTTGCCTGAAGAAATCGGAGGATTGAGATTTAAGAGTCGCCAGCCAAAGCACGTAAGACGTTTCGATATTCAATGTCGCTTATCTTCGTCCCACTTCCTGTCGGTGTTGGCGAAGGTAAACAGTAAACACATCGTATGTTCAAAAATTTAGAACATGCTCTTACGTGTAGGTGAGATTTAGGTGTGATTCGAGTTCGAGTCAATAAAATCCCCTGAGCACTGAATTAGTATTCAGGTCTCGCAGTCGAATTTGGTACTCTGTCAATAATGTAAGATTCGAGTGGAATTGTGAGATTACTCTTTCAATAATGGTTAGGATTGTGATTCGCTGCTTCCAATTTCATATCTCACGACATGCTCTTTACATACTTTACATCACAGCATCAGCATTTCACCCAACTACACCTCATAGGAAGGGCATCAATCATAATGTCTGCGACTTTAGCGATAAGAACCCGTAGAGTCTGATAACAAATCCGAGGCCAAGCCCAAGCGCATTCTTGATCTGTTCGGAATAAGTTCGTCAATTTCGGGTAAAATCCGCCCGATTCGCATAATTTACATTACGTCACAGGATTTTGTCTGCTGAATCGCTTTCAGGTGCTTGGAGAATTCATACTTCATACTGTTTACAAATATCGAGATCGTTTCTTAGAAATTCTGCAATGCGAACATAAACAAAACATTAAGATTTGGGTACAGCTGAATTAAGATTAAGACTTTTCCCGATCTCGTTGCCAATGGGCTTGTATTTGCCTATTTGCACACAGACGCCTGTACACGTTTCTTTTTAGCCCTGGCCAGGCCACACGCATTCAAGCTAAAACTCAGCTAGACTCCTCTTTCAATTCCGACGCTCCGGAAGAACGAATGGCTTGGGTTTGGCGTTTGGGTTTCAGTTTTCTCGATTTTCACATCGCTTCACTTCGCATCTCAAATTCTCAACTCCAACTCCTCTGACCACAAGACTTTTGATCCTGGTTTCTTTTCCAGTCTCGGCCAGTCTGGTTTTATCTTTCAAACTCATACAAACAGAAACGAGAGCAGTGCAGGTTCACTTTGCAGTTTCACAGCGTCAGTCCGGTGCGTGGTGATAGACACCGGTTTTCGTGGATGTGATTTCTTTGTGGTTTTCCTTTCCAGAGTAAACACGAGCAGCTAAGAACGAGAAGGACAAGAACAATGACTTTACGAGGAAAATACCCTTCATTAAAAGAGTTGTTGTCAACCGAATTGAGAATTGAAATAAAAGAAATCGTATTGTAGTGCAAGTGTCGTGTTTAATGAAGTCATAATCGTGGTCACTAGTCATCCAACACTTGCCAGGGATGCAAAAAATGTGGGCAGGCAATTGCGGTTCGTGTAAAAACGCGTAAGTGCGAGAGTCAAGAATTCAACGATGTGAGATAAGTTCAATAAATTCTTAGTCTTGTCGTTGTACATTCGCCATTCACCGTTTGCTGTACGAATCCTTAATCAATTGTTAATCAATTCTCATTACATACAATTTCTATTTCCATCGTCGTCACAATTCGCATTTGCACTCACCAGATCTCCGAACCCGAATATCTCATCAGAGCCGAGTGAGCCTGAGCGGATGAAATCAATTTGAGCTTGCACAAGTCTCAACTGGCAAAGTTCAAAGAGTTCATGTTTCCAATCTACTGTTCACTGTTCACTTCGTCCATTCGAGCTGGCAAAATGTTGTACGCCTCGTGGCCTGGTCTACTCGCCTAGTAAACTCTTTTATCAAGCGAATTGAGTGTCGAGACTAATGAGCCTATTTTGACCAATTTTTTGCTGCATGCCAAGTGACAAGTCAATGACAAGTCAACCACAAGTCAAAATTATCATATTCGTGCTGGAGTGCGTGCGGTTAAGAGACGTTTGCGTTTCGTTTCATTGTCTGCTGGTCTAAAGTCATCGAACACTTGATTAACGGCTTGATTCTCTGAATTGGCAACGAAAAGGACAGTAACAAGCGATCAACGATCAAGGCAAGAGACAGGAAAAGAACGGATTCAAGTGCTTGCCAATGCCAGTTTATTAGGAGCGCAGCGCAAGTCTAGAATCAGAATCCGGTTCATAGTAAAACTGCACTGCTGAGCTGAGGCCGAAGCAGTGTGGGATCAATTTTACGGTTGTTTCATTGTGGTCGTGATCGTGGACTTCTCAATGACAATCATTCATCACAGCGCAACGAGGTTCAGTTTCCTTCTCCTTCAACTTGAGACACGAAATCAAACTCGTTTTGGTCCACTACGCGAAGACGCGGACGAAGGCGAGTTCTAAAAATACGCACGCGTGTTGTGGGACGTAAATAATGACATTGGAAGAATAAGCAGTAAATAGTACACTTGTAATTATTGTCCGTGCGCCGTGCCAAGAATAAACAGTTGTTAGCTGTTACTTGTCGCGAATGCAACTACGCCAGTGGGCTAAGTGAAACTGTTCCAATTCCGGCACCGGTTTTTTGCCACAAAATCTTCGTAGAGTGAGTGAATAGCTCCTTGGCCATAATTTACGCGAAATGAGACACTGAACCTTCAACAAAACTGAAAAATTAGATTATAATTTCAAATACGAGGAGATTATAAATCTTGAGTGGCATAAATTGTGAAAGCTTAGTGCGTCGTAGTCGTGGTCGTCCCACTCATAAATCAACGAGCCTCCTCATGAAACAAGAGACGCTTTCATAATTTGAGACATTCGCATGCACGAAAGCGTGAAAATGGTGAAATTGGACGGGAGCAGCGAGAAAGCAGCATCAGTTTTCACGGGTACGAGCACAAATTCGCCTTCTGCTTCAACAACGCGGTTCTTGAATCCCTTCGCCAGTGGTGAAAGTGCAAGTTTTTCCACTTCACCGTCGCCAGTGAGTTCGAGTTCATCTTTCTCGCCTTTCTCATTTCTGACAAGTTCCAGCAACCCCAGCTCGAGCACAAACACGGAGAGAAATGCAGCAGCCACTGACCACATTGTGAATGAATACAACAATAACCAGAGACAATTAGATTTTGAACGGGCGGCCATAGCAGCAGCGTCAACGACACAGCACGACTATGATTATTATGGCAGCAATGCCTTTAATGAGACGACGACGACGACCGCCGCCGCTACATCTGTTCCATCGCCATTTCCATTCCCCACGGGCAATCTGAGTGGCAGACCCGGTGGCTTCATGATGAATCATTTAATGCCGCCATCTTTCACCGGACACGAACTTCATCACCCGGATGATGACTTTATTGTCGGTGGTTCATCCTCGTCCGAGTACGGGGACCTGTTTGCAAATATCCCGATTGAACTCACACAGTTTGCGACGTTCTGCTGCCTGCTCTTCATAATTGTTGGCGTTCCGGGGAATTTACTGACAATAATTGCACTGGCAAGGTGCAAGAAGGTTAGTCAATACTCAACTTTCCTCTTATTCGTGTTTCGCATGGGGAGATATTAATTAAAATAGCTCAGGGAATTGCACACATTAGTACATTTGCTATTTAGGTCAAATCCATTAACAGGCACATACGCTGGAGTATTACGCTGGATTGCTCGTTAACCTGAACAAAAGCGTTGAGAGCAAACATTATTAAGACGCATTAGACCAACTTTTATCACGTCATTTTCAAGTGCTCGTTCATTCGCTTTAGCACTCTGGAATTAAAAATTACGTACTTGAAAAGAATTTCGATTTTTCATCCAATAAAAACATGGATAATTGATTTTCTTCACGTATTTCATAATAACTTTGTCGAGGAGTTCATTTCACGCGTGCGTGGCGTAGCGTGGTGAGTGATTTAGTACGGAAAAGTTTGGAGGGTCTTACCACGCTTGACAGTTTTAAGAACTGAGTAGCAGCTGTGCCACATTTGCCAATAATAATATTTAATAATATTGGATACAGGAGAAGAGTTGAGTTGACATGTTCTGTTTCATATTCGCTAGCGCTGGCATTCACACTGAGTTACCGCGAGCATCAGAATTCGGATATGCGCAAAGAGAAAATCTGAACTTGCGAAATGTCAGGCGTCAGAACATTCTGCTTATAAAGCCCATTCAGCCCATATATCATACGCTACGCTTACAAGAACGTGAGCGCGTCGCGCGCGTAATATGATAATATTTTCGTTGGAGTCGGGATTCATTCAGATTCAAGCAGATTTCCAGATTTCACAATTTTACGGGTTCATTTGATACGGCCGGGTCGTCTACACTCTTGGTCTTCGTCTCGTTTTACTGCGTGCTCGCAAAAAAGAGTAAAAAAGTCTAGTTTCACAGTTTTTGCATTTTGCATGCGACTTTTTGCCAACTGCCACGTTCAGACGAAAAAGTCATTTATCAAAGATTCCTATGCATGTGAAGTCAGTCAGAGTCGGGCTTTGCTTTCACTATTTACTGCCCAACTTATTCGTGCATAATATTACGGACGAGTTTCATTGCTTCCTGAAAAATTGTGATCTCTTACAATCGAGTCTCTATACCCTAGTTAATGCAGGCCACGAACTTTTTCTCACTTTTTGCTACATTCGAAGCGACTAAAGTCGAAAAGTGTTCAAGAGTCTATAAAACTGACACGTCGCAGTCGCGTCAAGTCCTTCTCGCCGTGTCTCGTGAAGTTCCCAAGTTTCATGAAGGAAAAAATTCGTCTTTAAAAAATTTTACTACGAATACCTCGTAAAAGAAAAAAGTTGTGAATGGCTCGTTTTTTTATAGGAACTGAGAATTTTTTAAAGTAAAAGTTTCCGTTGCGCCTTGTCTAATCGTAACATTTAAATTACGACCAATAAAACGGGCTCGGGCATAAATTCAAAAACGAAATTCATGCTGGCCTACCACAATACGATGGCATTATTGAAATTTTAATGCAAATATCAATACTTTGAGTCTCCGCAGCCGTTTCAGATAATGTCGGCGGAATTCCATGCAAATTCTTTACTGCTGCTGCTCCGAAATTGCTATAAAGTGAATAAGAAACGGGCAAGATATGAATATTTTATCAGCAGCACGTAAATCAAACCAAATTACAAGTTGGTTGAACCGGCACAATGCGGCTGGAGGTGTCTCAGTTTCCAGGATTCGTACGGTACTTCCAAAAGCAGCCACATTTCTCATGTTCTATTCTCAGGTGATTCTTTCCAAGATGAATATAAATTGCTTCTTTGCATTCCGCATTTCACTCTGGCACTGTGTTCGAATTTTCGCAGTTTTCTGTTCCAGCATTGGCCATTATCTCCCGTTAATGAATGAATTTATGATCGAGATTCGTGTTCGCGTTCCAAATTAAGTTGGGAAAGTTTTTAATCCAAAAATAACCCTTCAGAAGTCCCAATTCTTTCGTGGTACCAAACTAGAATTTATTTAGGCGATGCATGGGTTGGGTTCAGTACCCTTTGGTAATTTGAAACCATGCTCGGCGGCTTAAATATCTCGTTAGAGAAGGAATCAAGTGGTTAATTGACTGAAAGTTACGACATGGGCACGGGGCGATGGTGATCGCGATACTATAAATACTTGATTATGAGTCGAGTGAATGGCGAATTCGAGTACGTGCACTTTGGCTGTCGTCATTTGGCACACTCGCGTTCGGATCGTGCCCCATTTCTTTCGTTCTCACCGACGTTCGCAGCCGAAGCTATACAGTCGTTTAGCGTGTGTGAATGGATTACAGGCTGTGAGAAAGAGTAACAATCAATTTAAGAGAGATTTAGAGTAACGACCAACTAAACTAGTTCTGCTGCAATTCCGTACAGTACTCGGGAGGCATCGCAAATGAAAGTTTCTTTGTATTATCAGATTCGAAAGAAAGAAGAGAAGGAGGAAAGTCGAAGACAAGGAAATGTTGTAAGATGTCATTTAAAATAAATCACTCGCCTCGCGCTCCTGTCTGAAGTCACCCGGCCCATAGCACAGACAACAAAGAACAAGAATCTCAGATCCAGTTCGCAGTGTTTATATTGCTTATTTTGGCCAAATGAATCTTGCAGTGCATTGCAGCATTACAGCGTTTCTCTTTTTCATCAGGCCCGGCCACTTATGCTTAGAGAAGACAGTTTAGGGCTCGGGCTCATTTTGTATGCATTCGGGACGAATTAATTATTCCAGAAAGAATTAAGGAAGATATTACTTATGCTAATGTTTTGTTTTATACGAGCTGAGTCAGACACGGCCGGAATGCCATCACCGTCATCAAAGACTTGAAAGTGGAAATGCCACTGCCGCTCCTTGTGTTCGCTTTTTAATTTTGCTAAGTAAAAACATAAACTGTCGGGTATGAAAGCTACAAGCACGAGTCACTCGCTGTTGACTGTGACTGTGTTGTGTACAAACAAATGCCTTCTGCACTGTGCGCTAATGAAATTACAACACCCGAAACATTACTAATTCTTAGACACATAATTTTCGAACTTTTCTAAAACTGTGTCGTGTCCTCGTGTCGTTGTTTCAGCTTTCGGCACAGTTTCCACTTCACTCTCGGGTGTCGAGGTTCTTGACTCTGCTAAATTGAATTTTTGTGCTCCATCGTGCACAATTTGGCTCCTGTCGTCTAATGCGTGCTACATAAAGTTATTAGTTGCGCGTTACATTCGTAATTGCTTTTCGTTTCTCGCAAGTCTGGCGAACAAACTTTGTTCAGGAATGCGAGGTTGATTTGTCACCACAATAAAGCAATCAGAAACTCAGCAGTTTCTGACATAGCCGGCAATGAATCATTGAAGCTTGAACTCTCGATAAGGCAGCGATAGGACATGCTACACTAAATCTACAGCGCCTAATTTATAGCTCCATTGTTTCTCCGGCCCCAGTCGCGTAAACCAGGCATGATGGAGTGTGATCCAAAAATCCATCCAACCCAGAGTCAAGTGCACTAACTGCACTTTTTAGTCGAAGTAGCCGACCGATCCAGGCAGTCGCGTCGCGATCCTAATCCCATGAAATGAAAAATTCGTGGAAAGAGCAGATCAAAGACATTCTTTTCAGAGCTGCTGCGACGTGATCCGTGATCACTTCAGTATCCACGGCTGGAAAACGTGAAGGCATAAGGCAATTAATCACACGAACCATGGAGGGCAAGATAGTATCAATGAACTCCAAATTAGAGGGTTAGGCTAGAGTAAAGCCGCTAGGAACGTGACGAGTAACGAGATCGCCTGAAGTTCATCGTTCATCCATGGACTTGTCGATCGCTTCTTCTCCTTTCCTGGGAGTGGCTCTAACATCAAACGAATAGTTACACGTGCCAGGCCCCGGGATTGTTACTCCAAGTAGTTAGTAAGACTGAAAATTGCTTTAACGTGCAATTAAAGTAAACATGCGTGATTGTAACGCGCGGCTACATGACAAGCGGCGAATGCTTCTAACTCACCAATCACCATTGCTCTCAATTAATAATAACGGTGATATCATGTAAGTCGCATAAATACGAGAGAAACCTTGAACCAAGGCTATCAAGGTCCTTGAGCAATTGACCGATGACAGAAATCAATGCAATTCTCGCCTTGAATATACAAGGAATAAGTTATAATTCGCCGGAAACCACACGTCTTGCGAAATTTGACCATTTGTTGTACTGGTTAATAAGTATCGAAGCGACTATGTATTTAGGCACACTCACATTAATGACCTAATCCAATTTCCGGTACAAACTATGAATTACACATGCTTTTTGTGTTAGAAAGGCTTTCTGATGCGATTGACTTAATTTCTTTTTGGGTAAACGCATATTCGTCAATGCCGTTTGTTTTCTTACAGAATTTACAAACCACATGACACGTTTTTAAGGTGACTGGTGGTGTTAGCTGTTTCAATCAAACAGGGTTTAAGAAATTGTCGAATACATTTTCTTTTCACTTTTAGTCAAATTCTAGTCAATCCTGAGCTGATGCGAAGTTGAAGTTCTTCTACAACTCACGTTTAATGTCTGAGGAGATTTAGAGCACTCAACAAATATTGCAGATTATGGGGCATGGCAAAAAATTGTTGACGTATCCACCCACCATGTCAGAATACCAAAATAATCAATCAAAATGTCAAATAAGAAAGCTGCCGCCGCAGAAAAGCGTGATGAAGTGTGCTTGAGCTAGGATAGAAGAATCTGGAGCACATGCAATTCAGTCCTCAACCCATATTTTCCATGGCCGCAGTCGCAGTCGCAAGTCGCAGGCCATCAGTCACAATATGAGAGTGCTTGTGGCTTGAACTTTACTTGAAAATGATGAATCGAATCTGTATTTGGCTCCATGATTCCTGGATTCGAATCAAGTACTACAAATGACACTCTTTCTTCCAGCGAGTCCGGCCCATAGCGTTCAATGGCTGTGTTCATTAACGTGACCGTCAACGTCAGGCACACCACACAATGAAGCTTGGCCTTTCATGAAGATTTCGGCCAATTTTAGCTGTCAATGAAAGTTCATTTTGACTTGGCAGTGTCCATGATTTGACGAATCTGCCTTCTTGTCATTTGCCTTGGGACTCGGCATTTCCCATCTAGAGCCACATATTTCATTATTTTCGGCTATCTCTTAAAGACCAAATAACAAGAACAGGCGGCACGAGCGGCGGCGTCGGGTTTTGTGTCTCATTCATTATAAAAGTTGCTGACGGGCTTCCTTTTCTGTTCTCCGCTCCGATCCACTCCGTGCTTCCAAGCGTTTAGCCCTGCTGTAAATGTCAGACATGTAGACCGGAAGGGAAAGATTACATTTCGCGTATTGTCAATCGGCAATAACCGACCAGCAGCAGCGGTCGTTCAGTTCGCATGAGTTGCTGGCAAGATGAGACGAAGAAAGTGATTCCCCGCTTTTAAATAGCATGATTGCATTACCGCCGCCGCGCTGAACGGTTTGGCGGAGCAGCGACCACGAGCGCTAAAATTTATTGGGCGTACAAATTTATGGCAGAGGGGATGGCGATACTTTATCTCGATTATCACGACTCACGAGACGAAACGAGGAAGAAATAATATTTGCTGTCATAAAGATGTCATGCCTGCCGCGTGACGGCGCTGGCCTGGCACTGGACAATCGCAGTGGCCATGCTTATTCACTTGTAATATTACACATTGTACACAGAACATGCTCCAATTTCTTCAGCTGAATGCTCCAGGCTCAGTCATGCGCTAAAAATTCATGAGATTCGAGTTTTCCAGCAGGATTTTAAACTGCACATTCTATTCCTTGGACAAATAGCACGTTTCCATTCTGTCATCATCACAAGACGTGCTGAATGGCAGGAATTACTGGAAAACTTTAACTATTCAAGTCGGGCAGCGAAAGCGTCCCGGCCCAATTCTTTGGATTCCTTCATCATCATTCATATTTCCTTTTCTCTCCGAAAGTCTTTTAAAATTTCGCACAACGCCTCGGCTCAATGTGTATCATATTTCTTTTCAAGCACTTACTTTTACGTTGCTATCTTTTTTTAATGCAAGAATGCAAGCTATTCATTTAGCAGAATAGTCGTTCATGAGTAGCATAAGTACTAAGTAACTCGGGTAATAATCTAAATACACACCAACAGTCTGAAGACTTGCGAATGCGAATCTCCTTTGGCGGAGTGAATGAATGCAATAATAATATTATTACATAATAGAATCTCGTGAAAAGAATGTGCGAATGCCGGAGAAGGAATGGGAGAAAGTAAACCATGCGGAAGTTCATGTTTTTGATGCGATAGTCACTCTCGACTCGCGTCGAGTATCTTATGAGTACGAGGCTGGCTTCCTCTGCGCTGAATACTGCATACTTTGCTAAAGAAATATTTGTGTACTGCTTTCTTTTATTTCCATGCAATTGATTTCAGACAGCAAGCGCCAGAGCCACAGTTCGACTCGGCTCAACCGCAGTGTCAAAGGATGCATAGAAAAGTAGAACTGGGACATGATACTTTGATACTTGATACAAGAAGATGCGAAAAATAAAAATACAAAAGAAAAGTTCAAGTCAAGTGTGCTTGAGTGGTACCATTAAAGCGTTACGCGTTAGATGGGATCAGGGCACTTGCTGTGGGGTTCATAAATCTGCACTTGTGACTTGAATGCACACAAACAAAGTGTTATGCATAAATTTCGGACGAAGACCCAGCAGGGCAAAGCACAGCAAGAGAGGAAACGGAAAGATTAACACAGAGAATAAGGGAGCAATGGGTCTATAATTTATTCGTTTCGGCGCTTAAGACAAGCGCAACTTGTTTCAAAGCATTCAAATAGGGAAAGGTAAACAGTAAATAAAAATAAATCCTGTCTTGTAACGCAATTTTCACTAAGCTTCTTGTGATCTGATGAGTTCTTGGAAAAACGCAAAACGTGTATGGGATGCGAAGTCGATTCTCCTTCGCTTTCACTGTTTCTGCTACTGGTGGTTTTAGTGGTATTTTATGTCCTGCGACCGAAATCCAGTCGGTGAGTGAATGGACGCCCACTTTGTGAATTGAGATTCATATTCTCTGCCTCTCCTACGCTGAATCCTCGCTTCCTGACTCAGCCAGTGTAATTCCCTTCATTCTATTTCAAATTCCAAGTTGAAAAGCGTTTTTTGCTGGCTGAAACTACACAAAATCAGAATGTGAGTTAGAATGGAATGAAGTGAAAATTGGGTGTTAAAGATTTGCTCGGGAGTGATACGATCAAAGCGCTCAGTATGGTCGGAGAGAAAGAGATAAATGATCCAAAGGGATTCATATTACATGAGACCCGGATGGTTTGCAGTGCAGCTTCCAAACGAATTCTGATTCAGATTTCAGATTGTGAATTTTGGATGCGCAGTGTGCAGTTTAGTCTCGAGAGCTCTATATGCTAACTGAGTTTGGGTTTTAATACACTCTCTGCCTTGTATCAGTACAAAGTTGCTTTTTCCTAAGGAGATTTTATGCAGCAACATCGAATTTGAACACTGTCATTTCCACATACAGATACGATATGGTGGCTCTCATCAGGTCAAGGCAATGCGAATGCCTCGACTCAAAATGCAATTATTTCTTGCATTTGCATGGAAGGAGTCTTTTAGAGTTCGCTCAGGCACCATAAATTCTTTCTCCATTCGTCCTGCGTCCCGCACGGACGCGATAGAGTGCAAAGACCGAGTGTGGGTAATTGAGTTTGAAATTCTATAATCGAGAACACTAAAGACTGTGTCAATTTGAAATCAATACTTGAAAGTAATAATAAAGTAGCAGCAGCGTCTCTACTCTTTTGTTCTTCGGCGCTGCGTTCCGTTCTACTTATTTTCGCCTTCGTCTTGCGCTTTCTCCCACATTTCTCTCTTTAGACGCTCTCCAATAATAAAACTACCACTGGCTTGCTTTTTGGTGCCATGCTGGACTGGAACATGATCCCAAGTTCAAATCATTCCTTTTTCTGCCTTCACTTTTTCTTTGAACGTGTCGCACGTGCTGCGCGTGTGACACGAGCCTTTCTTGCTTTATAAATTCTTTAAAAGCAATACTCAATCGAATTTTCATGTTTACCTTCTATAGCAAAGCGTGAATTATGAGCTTTTAAAAATAAGAATTTTATCGGCGGTAATTCATTTAATGCTTTGCCTACAAAAATCGCACATTTTACGAGCGCTGCATTGCAAGGCAGAATCGTCTTACAATTAACGAGAATTATGTGCCTTGCGTGGTTCAGACGCTGAATTTTACCTGTTTGTTAAACCTTTCTTCCAAGCGCTCTGCCAAGTGGATTCAGCAAAGATTTTAATGAAAGTGCTCAAGACTCAAGCCGCGCGAGCGACCAACGCATTCACATTCACTAGTTCAAAGACTCCAACAGATGCGATGCCAGCACGGCTTCGGTGCAGGTTTAATGTTCGCATAATAATCAGGCTTGGATTTACTGCTTTTAATTTGCGCGAGAGATGAGGCGAGGCAGTAACTAAGAAAGTCCATTAAGATGTTTGGATAATGCTCGCAGTCCGCATCTCCTAAACTGAACCCGAGCCATTAACTGCTAATTTATGTGAGAAAGCAGGAAATACTACAAAGATCCGATTCGGACTGTCGGCTGCGATTCGGCTAAAAGGAGTAGACAGACTGATATTGGCGAAATTAATCACCCGAACCCGAACAGAGCCATGTATAGTTCAAATTGTCTGAACCACGGAGGAGAAAGTTCAATACACCTTCCATTGCATAAATCGAGAGAGACATTTACTTCACGAATAATTTAGCCGAACCTGAACAAATTGTCCTAATTCACCTTTGTTTATGTTTTTCCTGTACGTTGCAGGTTCGCAATGCCACAGCCTACTTCATCATCAATCTTAGTCTCTGTGACCTCATGTTTTGCTGTTTCAATCTGCCTCTGGCCCTCTCCATGTTTTGGCACCGCGACTGGGTTCATGGGAAACTCATGTGTATTCTGTTCCCATTTGCACGGTATGGCCTGATGGCAGTCTCCATCTTCACCGTGCTCGCCATTACAATAAACAGATACGTCATGATTGGACATCCGCGGTTGTATCCCAAGTAAGTGAAATGAGCGGACTGCACGCAGCAGGGCGGAAATCAGGTAAATTAGTTCAATTGTTGTTCTGATTCCAGAATGTACAGCAATCGAAATCTTGCCATCAAAATCCTGCTGATATGGGTCGGCTCCTTCGGAGCAGTCATCCCAACCCTGCTTGAGAAATGGGGACGATTCGACCTGGACCAAGAAATCGGTTCCTGTTCCATTGTCCCGGACACCCGTGGACGTTCGCCCAAAACCTTTCTCTTTCTCCTGGCATTCGTGATGCCATGCATGGCCATTATAATCTGCTATGCACGAATCTTCATCATTGTCCGTCAAGCGACCATCAAGTCCCACGGGCCGCAGCAACCGGCGACGATGGAACTGGCCCACGGCGCAACAGCGGTTGCGAATGGAGGCGAAACACCGAGCAAGAGATCAAGTAAGAAAAGAAACAGCACAACCAGCAGCAGCAAGTACAATGCTGCGGCGGGGTCGGCGGACAGCAGCCCGACTAAACGTACAAAGGGATTCATTGGCGCAGTTCTGACCAGAACATCGACGACGACGACAACACCTCCGTCAACTCCAGAACATGGTCAGTTTCAGTTTCTGTTTGTTCTCTCATGTGTTGTATTAAAACTTTTCTCATATGCACTTGTCTGGTCGTGCTCGAGTTGTCGCATCTGGAAGAACAGATTTCGCCAGCCTGAACAAACTTTCACCTGCAAAAGTTTCATGAACTGTGCCAAATCTAATCGAAGCGAACACTCAACATCTCCCGTATTAACTTCTTAAGTCAGGTTTGCTTTTTATCGACACCAGCCAACTGACAACGGCAGGCGTTGGAGATTTCGGTGTTATTCAAGTGTAAAATAACTTTCCTTCTTCTTGTCGTACTTGTTTACCTCCCCAGGCTCCGCTCATTCCATTGCTGAAATCTATACGGAATAGTTCATGTTCATGTTTTCAGAATTTCTTGCACAATACTTCAAAATTCCACTTCCAAACTGATCACCAAATCATCTCGTTTCACAGTTTCTCCGGGTTTTCGCAACTTTGATACGAGAGCCGATTGATTGACTTTGATATGCCGTTTGCAGAATTAGTTTTCAGTCTTGAAATGAGTGCAACTTTATGAAGGTCATCTTCTGATTCATATTGAGAATAGGTGACACACGACCCATCTTTTGAAATATGACTGGCAATTTGCAGCTAATGTCCTTATAAATCAAACGCTATTAGGCTATTGCAAAGAGCTATTCCATTATTTCCGCCTGTCGCAGGTGCATAATGGTAGTTAGCGAAGTGATTGCTTTCAAATTGTTGCAGAAATCATCCCACATGTTACTCAATATTGCATTTGCATTGCAGGTCCAACACCTGCAGACTTGCTGAAACGACCGTCCTCGATCGGAAGCGGAAACAGCAACAGCAGCACGAGCGGTGGTGGTGGCAAAGGCGGAAACAACAACAAAACCGGTGGCATCGTGCTCGGCCGTCCTTCCATGGCCGTCATCCACCAACGAGGCAAAATGAGTTCCAAAGATCGGAAGCTTCTCTGGATGATTCTGGTCATCTTTGCCACGTTTGTGATTTGCTACCTCCCAATCACGCTTGTGAAGGCGATCACGAAGCAGAACACCAACAGCGTCTGGAACATAGTCGGCTACATTCTGATCTACATGACGACTTGCATGAATCCAATCATTTATGTGGCCATGTCCCTGGAGTACCGCCAAGCGTACAAGTCGCTCCTCTTCTGCACCAACGAGGGCACACACAGTCGAAGTAATAACTCGAATAAGGCTGTTAATACGGATAAAACTTGAGCTATGCTTGTTTGCGTGCACTAACATACTACTAACCATTCGTCCTACTAACCAAATAGGTAACTATTGCTAACAATTAACTTAACTAATTTTGTTGGGCAGCGTGTGCAGCTTTATTAATCGCTGATCGTGATACAATCTGATGCTCCGCTCGTTTCTCGTGAATGTAGATAGTTGGGTATCTTCTGTCTTTCTGTCTAGTATGTTCGTACCTGAAATCCATTTGAAACTTGTGATAAACCCGCTTCTATTAATAGCACGTACTAGATACCATGGTAGACAGTGCTAGTGGTATTCGTTTGATTTTACATTTTGGTTTTGTGTTCGTTTTTGCTCCTAGCTTGGGGAAATCAGTCTGCCGACAGTTGGCGTCCTTTGAAACGTAATTCAGGCCTCAAGAGCCCGTCAACAAATTCAGATTTCGTAAGCAGTTCGGGTGGTGCTGCAAGCAAGAACCGAAACAGCATGCAATAACACGCTGCCGTATCATTTCGGCCCCTCCGGGTCAAGCGTCAGGCTTCAGAAATCTGGAAACCCCCCAAATGATCAAACGTGTCAAGCAAACCCTGAAGGATCATATGGGAATATTTATTGTAGCTTGTACAGAAGAATGAAAGAGATTGACAAGATTTTAATTACTATTACAAGTATTTTCTAGAAGATTAGAGAAAAGGATAGGAACTCAACTGAGAGATTGAGTAAGGCCTCGTCGGAGTTTGTACAGCAAAATTAATTTAGAGACTAATTAATTTTCGATGCTGCATGGAGTGAAATAATTTTGTGAATTTAAAATTAATAACATGTATTATAAATAGCCACATAATAAAATATTTGATTAACAGACTTGCCTTGATTTGAGTGAGCTGGATTTGGATTGGCTTCATTTCTCTTATTTTCTGGTGTTGAAATATTTCAGGGTTTCAGGCGTCACTTATAATCACATTTTTTTTCAGAACGAGGAACCGCACGAAATCGACGGAGCGGTCGTTCAATGTTCAGTTCGTTGCGGAACGCCAACGCGGAAGATCATTATTAATCCCACCCCGGAATTGGGCAACTTGAAGCATTCCAGGAAAACACCACGCTGTAATGATAACTCAACTGCGCAGCTTTAATTTCGAAATTATACGCGCTCCATCCTCGATGAATAAAACTAACAGCAGGAATAATGGCCGGCTCGACCCGATCGCGATTCGCGAGTGTAATCGCGTCGACGAATTGTTTCTGAGAAAGAATTGTGAAGGATTTCTCGGAACCTCGAGCTTGAGCTCATAAATCACAGGAAGTCGCAGACGCACCGCAATTTCGTGCCATCCCATCATCGAGCTACTAACGTGCGTGGCCTCGCTTCGCTTTTCGCAAAGGAGAAGAAAGTGTAATGAGACAGAAAGCCAAACGAAGAGTTTCCTCATAAAGGCTTCATAATAAAATCATCATCATCATTTCTGCATCAAGGAGATACTTCCAAGAATGAGTGCTCGTTCTTGTATTTACATGCCCAAGCGAAGTTAGGAGTGCAGCGCCCTTTTTCCATTACCATTCACCGTTACCATCAAATAATCTATTCTTGAATCCGAAGCCTTGCGATGCGAATAAAGTAATCATGCAGTAAGATATAACTGTCACCGATTTGCCAAATTACATTACGTACGCGCTCGCATTCCCGTTCACCGTTCTCTGATGGATGCTCTCAAGCTGCATAGTGATCGATCGTGCTATTTGCTACTTGCTATTTGGGTGGGGAATCAAAATTCTTCGTTGAAACACGTCTGACAGCCTGAGCTTAGCCCCGTGAACACGTAATTCTGATTTCATGTTGTGCACGTAATTTGCAAAGGTCCCTGCCCCATTTCATCGTGTCCTCAAAAGCATCAACGCGCTGCTGCTATTGAATTAATAAGCTAGCTTTAGGTTGAGATTAAGAATGCAATCTCAGCTGACGCATTTTTATATCATTTTATTACATTGCCGTGCCCCGCGAGCTTTCTTTCTTTCTTCTTTCTCCTATATTTTATTTTTTCATTATTCCGCTTGAGTAAGACCATCTGCGGTTTCTTCGCCCTGTCTCCATAAAGTTATTCGTTAGAAAGAATAGAAGTTAGAAATCTCATCTTCTCTGGGCTCCATTCATATTTTGCCATCGCTGCAGGCGGGCTACGTGCGTCTCACCACCAAAAACGCATTCAAAAAGAGAGTGCCAATAAATAAACTCAGCCTAGACGAGGCCCGTCTGTGGCTAATCAAACATGAGGCTCAACTCGACGGAGACGGGTCACAGTGGATTCATTCATAAATTCACTTGTACTGCAGAAATGCAACAGAACAGAATTGAGATCATCTCATCATATACAAGAACGGCCAGAATGAGAAGCAATGAGGAAGCAAATACGAAATGTGACAAGCAAATCAAATGCTCGTGTCCGTACTAAATTGGCGAAATTTTTCTGTTGTCCAGTTATTAATGAATTCGCGGTTCCCGACACAATGCAGCATTTTCCAGGCATCGGCACAAGTCTTCAATGACCCAATTGGCGAAGACGAAGATTGGCTGGAGGAAATTCTTCATTTCACATTTCCTTTCCACGCCAAAGCGAAGAGAGTGCAAGCAACTCAAAACTAAAGAGTCATAAATGAGGAAGAGATCATCTGTGTCATTTCCTACTCAGCTGATTCTATCGTGCCATGCTGCAATGCAAGAATGCGCTGATTCTGAACAGTCAAATCCATATGTGCATAAAATACTGCATTCATAAATTCTCAAGTTGTAAAACGTAAAGCTGGAGGATTACATGAGTTTTGAATATCTGCCAACTTTATACAAATGCGCGTACTGAATGATTGGTGGAACGACCATAACAAGAGCAGATGAAACACTAAATCAGCGTATTCATCTCTCGCTGTGGCTGCAGCCAGGCTTGCTGGGTTAGTGCAGGAGTTTTGTGTCAACAAATCATGGAATGCAAATGTAAACGCTGGCGCTGGCGCACAGGACTATTTCGGGTTGACTTGAATGTAGACCCATGAACCGGAGTCATTTCTGGTGTATCAACAACGGAAATTCAGACGTTTTGTGCTACTACTGCTGATTTGCGCCAAAATTAAAATGTGACGGCGAAGTACTCTTGAGTTTGGCTATCAAATCTTCTTGTCGGGCTGGACATCGTTTAACTTGGAAGTAGTTCCGCCAATTATTGAAAAATTCGAATAAAGTATTGGCGTTGAAATAGCAAACCGGCGTTGTGTGGGAGTTGCAAGAATTTATTGTTTCCAGCGAATTGTTTCTGGACGATTGTTTCCGGCAACTTGTTTCTAGAGAATTGTTTCAAATTAATTGTGTCCGCACCTTATTAACTTTAATTTATTGGCACACAATGCGGATCTCGAACCTTTTAATCCGAGTCAAAGAACTCTCTGACTTTGGCTTGTTGCCTTTCCATTTTCCAAAGAATCACTTCACCGACATTTTGAGCGATTTATGGAAGCAATTCCAAGAATCAGAATAATGAAACAAAACCCACACTGGGTCTGTGACATTCCAATCCAATGGTTTTACGCTAAGCTGTGCTATTTTATGGCATTTCATATTTCATTTCATTGCGTCGCGTCGTGCTTTATTCATGAGGAGTCAACTTGTCACCGAGCCGAGGCCATAAAAACTCCCACCTCATCAATTCCGATTCGGAGGGTTGCTCTTTGTGAGCCGATGCCGGGTTCTCACTGCGCACTTCATCAAATTATGGCCATGAACATCGAGCCCGAGTATACAGCAGACAAATATTTCATGACTTGGTATTTGGTGGGATCATGTGTGTCCTATTCATCGGAACGATTTGCTTTGAGGGCGTGTGTCAGTATTTTAATGGGGCTGTTGTGGTCCAAGGCTTTCCTGCTTAGTAGAACATTGTTCCAGATTAATAAACTCAAATGCCACCCAACCGTAATGAAATAGGCCACAATGAAGACGTTTTCGCAGGAAGAATTGAACGGAAATAGTGGTACACGAACACAAGCAACAGAATTTGGCATTAGGCGCGGGCTTGGAACTTGGATTATCTGGAGTAATGTCACCGCAAATGGGTATCTGGGTTACTTTCTTCTCTCGCTTATGTTGTGTACTCGTGCAGTGCATCCAATTTTGGAAGGAAGGAAGTAATGCCTCTCGGTTCTCAGCTCGGTTGCTGTCACCAAGATTAGATTGTTGCCATTTCGGAAGAGGAGCGAGCGAGACAGGAATCAGGAAAAGGAAGAAACCACGAATATGTTCCTGCCAAGTTCATTCATTCTCATGGCCCAAGAAACAAATAGGCTGTGACGATCAGTTACAGCGTACAGACGACCACAACGGCCCGAAACGAATTGGAATTTGGCAAGACTAAACGCTAAGTCATCAAGGCTTCCTGTCTTGACTTGTATGACGGACATGGCTGTTGCATTTCGGATTTTGAGTTTTGCCGTTAGTTCATTGATTACGAGTCAGCCAGCCCAACAAGCCAGCGTCAGGCTTTATTGGAAAAACAGTTGCTAAAATTCTTATTACATTGAACGCCTATTGAAATCAGCTTAAATACACTCTGACAGGCAACTTTCCTCATTTTCACTTAACTTGCATGCAAATGATGGAATTATACATTAATTTCAGCATTATGACACCAATCTCGGCTCTGAACAGTGTCCGGTTGCAGACTTACATTAACTTTAACCATAAACTCCAGGTGCATGTTCCAGGTCTTTGCCATGAGGTCCGACCCCGAGGCAGTGTACAATTCGAGATCATACTTCAAAGGATCATTTCTTGAGTATGAATGCTCAAACCCTTAGCCACTACGGCAAAGGAACAAACCACGAGGATGAGCTGAAACATCGGTCTCTGAGCGTGAGACGAACGGAGCTTTAGTTGGCTTTGCCAGCTTTAAGTTCTGTTCACGATGACCGTTCCAGCTTGGTTTCGGCCAAGTTGGAGGGGATCGATGTAATCAGAGTGGTTCTTTAATTCTAAACGAAAGATAATATACTTAAGTACGTCGTCCAGCGTAGCGTTAGCTTGCGCTAATGCATGCAGTCAAGGCGGAATGCAGCTGCATAAAGTAGGAATGGGAAGTAATCTGCAGCGAGGTGTCGAAGCTTGTGTGATAAATGAGCACGTAATCATGATGCAATGTTGAATATTGTGTAGTAGTTATGTAACCCCAACTTGAAGCTTGATGAGAGAGATGACCTTCAAATGAACTACCACTCAGCGCACATCAACACGGCACCAATTAAGTAAACCTCATTTGTTTTTGTGTGTGCGAGGTGCGATACTCCACGTCCTTGTAATTGAGTCCACATCCACATAAGAGACAGGAACAATAATTTATTGTAAATGACAAAGTCAACTAATTGATATCAAATTAGGTCTTATTGCTGCTATTTACGCAACTAACATTAAGCACAAGCTTGACGACGTCCAAGTTCTGACAGTTTGTGCTT
Organism: Mesaphorura yosii; assembly: GCA_009869945.1. Classification (NCBI taxonomy): domain Eukaryota; kingdom Metazoa; phylum Arthropoda; class Collembola; order Poduromorpha; family Tullbergiidae; genus Mesaphorura; species Mesaphorura yosii. Next base: position 45,265 of record WIXG01000010.1, on the reverse strand, counting down.
TATGTGCTGGTGGCAACATAACTGAACATGTTGAAGGTGCTGACAACCAGAAGCACAACCTCGGCATCTCGATGCATTACGACATGGTCAACGGAAAGGCGGTTCCTATCCAAAAGCATAGGACATAACAGGTAAATCTTTCGATATTGTGCACTTGACACTTAAAATGCTTGCTATTGATTTGCAGTCACCACAAATTGCTGGTTGTTGGAGGAGGGTCGGGTGGATGCTCTCTAGCAGCCAAATTCGCCAAGAAACTGGACCCAAAATCGATTGCAGTCGTCGAACCCGCCGACACGCACTACTACCAGCCGATGTGGACACTCGTGGGTGGTGGGATTAAAACGCTGCAGGAGTCGGGCAGACCAATGAGCTCAGTCCTGCCACCAAATGTAAAACGCTACCAGAACAGGGTCGTTGAGTTCGACCCGGACCTGAACAGAGTAAAACTGGAATCTGGAGATACTGTGAATTACGATTACATGATTGTCGCCATTGGGATCCAGCTAAAGTATGAAATGGTACATGAGCGTGAAGTGTACGTTTGATTGCTGAACGATGATCATGCGCGTCTGCACGTACTTTGTTGCACAGATAAAAGGCTTGCCGGAAGCGTTCGAGACTCCAGGAGTTTGTTCCAATTATTCAGCTCTCTACGTCGAGAAAACTCTGCAGGCTCTCAAAACTTTCAAGAAAGGCAATGCAATATTCACGTTTCCGAATACGCCGGTGAAGTGCGCTGGAGCACCGCAGAAAATCCTCTACATTGCCGAGGATTACTTTCGACGGGTAAAAGTTTGGCCAAAGTCTGGTGGCTAGCTTTTCACGCATTAAAATTTACAATTTTGTGGTATTCGATTTTAGAATGGAAAACGAAATGACGCTACGTTGATTTACAACAGCGCACAACCTGTGATATTTGGAGTCAAGCACTATGCAGACAGTCTTTGGGAAGTGGTCAAGAAGCGAGGCATTCAAGTGAATTTGCGACACAATTTGGTCGAAGTGCGGCCGGACAAAAAACAAGCTGTGTTCCAAAACCTTGAAAAGCCTGAGGAGCAGAAGATAGTTGATGTGAGTTTGAATTTGACTGTGAAGGGCGAAGTACCTTGTGATTCATTCTTTTGAAATTCTTAGTACGAGCTCCTTCACGTGAGTCCGCCGATGGGCTCCTACGATGTCCTCAAGAACAACAAAAATCTGTCTGATCAGGCAGGATTCCTCAACGTTCATAAAGAAACATTGCAGCATGTCAAGTACAAGAACATTTTTGGAATCGGTGACTGCACAAATGCTCCAACATCGAAAACAGCTGCTGCTGTTGGTCAGTAAATTACTTTTAATCCTTTGCAGTGCGCTGATTTAACGTAAGAATCAAGATGTATTTCACAGCTGCCCAGTCGGGAATCGTGTTCAAGAACTTGTGTGACACAATGAACAATGTGGAACCCAGGAAATTCTACGACGGCTACACTTCTTGCCCGTTGGTCACAAGTAACAGAACTTGCATTCTGGCGGAATTTGACTACAAACTACAACCGCTTGAAACATTTCCAATTAACCAAGCAAAGGAGCGGAGAACCATGTACCACCTCAAGAGAGATATTATGCCCATGATTTACTGGAACTGGATGCTGAAGGGGAACTGGAGCGGTCCAGGAATTTTCAGGAAATTAATGCACTTTGGAACGAAATAAAATGACTGACTTATTCTGAACTTCATGTGTATGAAATTCGATTCTAATTTTAACGTGATCTGACACCTGAACGTGTTTTTGAATGCTTTGCGCGTGCAAATAACAAGCAAGATTTACAAGGTCAGAGAATGGTGGAACTTGTAATTAGCTAGTGACTTTTACTTTGAACTAGAATTTTCAGTCTGAGCCTTTTGCTACACTACTGCATGGAGTACAACAACTTAGAGCTGTATTTATCAGCACTTTCATGAATATACGATAAAAAAAATTTATCTAAGTCGTTTCATCGAAGGTGGCGGTAGTCCTGCAGGTTCCTTTCTTTCTGGTGGAGGAACTTTCTTCGGTTTAGGCCTGTCTTGTGCCTTAAATTGTGCAATGAAAAGGTTCTTCATGTGCTCCAGCTTTGTTGGGTCCGCTTGATGTTTCTCAGGGACATGAAGTTTAAAACTACTATGATATTCCAGTATGTTGATCGTGGTTTGCAGGTCTAATTGGTATTCTTTCGACAATGCTTCTGCACTCCACTTTGTCCTGTCCAGCTGATGCTTCTCAATCAGTTGTAGTGCCTGGTTGAGAGATAATTTTCCCTTAGGTGTGTTTTTGGCATCTTCTGAACCCCAGTATAGGTCCTCCACATTACCTCTGTTCTTCGGTAGTTTAGACGCAGTCGATGCGGATGGGAATACAGAGGGGTTTATTTCGGATGGGCGAGGAACGGTTTTGATAACAGGGTTGTCACCAGTCGATTTTAAGTAGACTTTCTTTAAGTTCTGAAGAGCTTCGTCGCTTGGCTTGCCTTTGTTTAAAATGTTCGGATCTAAAGAGCAGCAGGATAAAGTGAAGATGATCATTAGTTTGTCACTGTTACACGTATCAGTAAGGATGACTAGTGGCGCCTTAATTCACTTACCATTTTTGATATCCTTCATGATTTTCTCCATCGAAGGGTACACTGGAGCTGCTTTTTTTTTCTCTTTTGATATTTCTTTGAACGCACGTTGTTCGATGTTATAATTTTTTATGGGGCGCGCCCAAAACCTTAATTTACTACCTGCACTACCCATGCTCGTAATTGGGAGTTTTTACTTAAATTATCACGTAATTTTAAAGCCAAACATAAACTGTGTTGCAGGCATCGATAGACTCGTCGGTAATTTCATCACGCGACAAATCCCAGTGAATCGAAGTTCGCGGTGCTGCTTTTGGCAGAGATTATTTAAAACTGGAAGTCCTCCGAACAAAGATCGTCCAAATTTTCTACGGAGCTAAGAAAGTCGATAGATTTATTTCATTCTGTTCTCATCGATTAACATTGCTATCAGAATCATTGTCAGAAGGCTACTTTCGTTGAGATATGCAAAATTTTACATTTTACTTCACATTACTTGAAATTGAGATCAATATTAATAGATGATTTGTTATTTGCGCTGAAGTGAGGCACACTGCTTTTCACTTGTCGTAACTCTGACCTCTGCTTTTGCTCTTACTCTTGCTCTTCAGCTCCTTGTGCATTTTCAGATATTCATCGGGAAGCTCATAATTAACCGCTCGGAGGTAGTCTTCCCAGTTGATTTTATTTGTTTCGAGGTTAACGGCGAACTTGAGCATGTTGTCAGCCTCTTCCCCGTTGAATGGCTCGCCTTGTTTCATGAGAACTTCCTTGAGACGACCAGGTTCCAAGAATCCGAGTTTATCGCGATCTAAGTACTTGAACGCGTTCCAGACCAAGTCCTTAGACGGAGGTTGATACCTTAAGATAAGAGAAAAGCGTAACATGAGTAGGATTCCAGGACCCGGCATCGACTTTCCGACTTACTCAGTCCCGTCTAGGATAATCTTCGCCAGGAAAGGAACAAAACGATCGTGCCTCAAAAATCCTCCTGCTAAAGCCTCAGGCTCCTTGCACACTGCGATAATATCCTGAACATCAGCCTCGGTTGGGTACAATCCTAATGATTCACCGATTCTCAGATTAACACAAGGCTCTAAAATCTACACAACTTGTTCATGGAGTCAACTTCTTGTATTCTTACCCATTGCTCGAACAATGCAGCCAACTTCACGTGTGTCAATCATTTTCTGATTGCCTTGATCGAAGAGTTTGAATATTTTCTCAACCTTCTTCATAACTTCGACAACTCGAGGATCAGGTGAGTTGAGCAGGGCAGTCATTTCCTGCTCGTCAAAGTTCAGGACGGTCGAGCCCTGTTTCTTCTTCCGGCCAGCCATCGCCATGTTCGTGACTACGCTATTCCAGTGGATCCTTCCACCCTCAAAGAATGCCTTCAACCGGTTGAACTAAGTGGAGAAGTGGTGTGACTCTTCGTATTTAGAAAATTTTTAATGGTGTACTATAAGACAGACTGCTTCCATTGCAAGAATCATTCACACATGCAATGCAGTAAGATTTTATTGACAAAACTGACAAAGCGAAAACATCAAAGAACTCGTCAAATTCTGCCATTCCCATTCATCCACACTCCCTTAAATGCCATGGACACATTCCATCAAATCTGTGGGCATTTTTGGACGTTCAGTCGCTCAATCCAAAGTTATAGAATTCACGACGAACGAACTCACGAATCATCATCGCATCTTTTGCTTTTGCACTACGTTCATCCGTGTGCATGTGGTAAGAAGCCCAGTGCCAATCCCGCTGTTCGCGTATGCCATCGCAGACGCAAGCGGCCAAAGTACAAACGTAGCCAAAGTTGCCAAAGCCATCGCAGGAGTCGGCACAGGCTAAAGTGTTGCCATTCTCAGTACGCTTGCCGCAATGGGAATTTTTGATTCAGACAAAGCAAATGAAAGTTTTTCTGTAAGGCTTTTATAAGTTGAGAAGAGCTTCTCTTGCAAGACTTTGCGCGTAACTTTAACTGAGGATCTCTGCGCGCAGTACAATCTCCTAGCATCTGAACGAATGTTTGTGAAATCGAAAGTTTCACACACGGATTAGTGCTATGTGTCTTCCCTCGTGTAAATACAGAAAACTTCTGTGAGAAGTATTTGACTCTTGTGTCCGCGAACCAGAATTCTACCTCTTCGTTCAATTTCATAAAATAGTTTAAGCCGGAGCTGGAACGACTTATTCGAGTTACAAATTGTTGTTCCAGGATTCTGGTTGTGTAGAATTAAATTGCTGATAACGTTTCAAGGTTTAGGAGTTCAAAGGCCAGCAGAAGTTCAACATTAGTGAAAGGCTTTACTTGCCGTAAGCCGAGCTGACTTGCCGGTATTTGGAAAAAGATGACGGCGTTCGAAGGTAAGACAAGACTCGACACCAGTCGGTCAATGACATGAACCACTAATTAGATAATTAACAACTACTCGAACATAAATCTTAACAATTCTTACTATGCTAGAAATGGGAGTCTTGCCCGAGTTGGCAAAGGCAGTGGAGGAACTGGAGTGGACGTAAGTTAAAGTATGAAGTGGCCAATGAATATACATGTTCATGACCCGATGCTGATTCGCCACCACGCTGCTTACGAAATCATGAAATTCATTTGTGGTTTCTATCCTAGATTACCAACTGACGTTCAGGCTGAAGCCATTCCTTTAATACTTGGTGGTGGTGATGTGCTGATGGCAGCTGAAACAGGCTCTGGAAAGACTGGAGCCTTTTGTCTTCCAATTCTGCAAATTGTTTGGGAAACTCTACGAGATATTGCAGAAGGGAAAAATACTAACACATGCTCAAGTGGAGGAGGAATCAGTGAGTGCTTGTTTCAAATCTTGATAAATGAACATGCATGAAATGAGTCGATCCATTCATGCAAAATAGGCTCAAAATGGGGATTCTCAATGTACGATCGAGGTCCCACGTGCGCGGTGACACCCGACGGACTTCGGTGTCAATCCCGAGATTCAAAGGAGTGGCATGGTTCACGCGCAACAAAGGGTGTGTCAAATGGTGGAAAATACTTTTTTGAAGCAATGGTTGCTGATGAAGGATTGTGCAGAGTTGGATGGTCAACGCAACAGGTCTTATTCAACGCAACATGTAGAAATCCTAGAAAGTGTAAGAATAATTCGTATCATTGTTGTAATGTAGGCCAGTTTGGATCTGGGGACAGACAGATTTGGTTTTGGGTTCGGTGGCACAGGGAAAAAGTCTAACAGCAAGAATTTTGACACATATGGCGAACCATTTGGGAAGAGTGACGTGATTGGGTGTGGTCTTAATCTTGACGATATGGAAGTAGGGTTTTACAAGAACGGAGTAGACTTGGGTACAGCTTTTAAGATCCAACCAGCCATGAAATCATCTACATTCTACCCGGCTGTTGTATTGAAAAATGCTGAAATGCACTTTAATTTTGGCGATGAAGCTTTCAAACACGAATATCCTCCAATTTGGGTGGCTATTTCCAAAGCTTCTCAATTTGAGAATAACCCAGTCGCTTCTGCTGGCACAAAACAGCAGAAAATTCAGCCAAATGCTCCAAAGGCAATTATATTGGAACCCTCAAGGGAATTGGCGGAGCAAACATACAATCAAATTAAAATACTCCGCAAGCACCTGAGATCTCCCACAGTGAAAGATCTGCTTATAATTGGCGGTGTTTCTGCGAATGATCAACTCGCTTGCTTGGACTCTGGAGTAAGTACATTAGACAACATTTGAGTTTTGTGATGTTTGTGTTGAAGCTCAATTAAGCGTTTTTTTCCACTGCTTACATTTACAGGTTGACATTGTTGTTGCGACACCTGGAAGATTAGAGGACTTCATTGCGAACGGACAGCTCCTGCTTACTCAGTGTCGATTTTTCGTACTTGATGAAGCCGATGGTCTGTTGAAGGCTGGTTATGGTCAACTTATCAATAGAATGCACTCCCAAATTCCAAAGATAACTCCAGATGCCAAACGACTGCAGATGATAGTTTGCAGCGCTACACTGCACGATTTTGAAGTCAAGAAATTAGCTGTGAGTGAAATGGACTTTATTTGTTCATTTTGAGTGCTGTCAAATAATTAAAGGTCATCTAATTTACTCGTGCAGGAAAAATTAATGCATTTTCCAACATGGGTCGATCTGAAGGGTGAAGACGCTGTTCCCGAGACTGTTCATCATGTTGTGCTTCCAATCAATCCGAAAGAAGACACACTTTGGCAAACACTTTTGCAGAAGCGCTCTCACATTCAAACTGATCAAGTTCATCACAGAGACGATGTCCGCCCAGGGTCTAATTCTGCAGAATGTTTTTCTGAAGCTGTCAAGATTTTAAAAGGAGAATATTGCATAAAAGCTATTGATAAGTTAAAAATGGATCAAGCAATGATATTCTGTCGAACAAAGGTGGATTGTGACAACCTTGAACATTATCTCATTCAAACAGGTGAGAATTCATTCTAAACGCTAGAGTTGTTTGATGCCATAATCTGTTGTCCCTTTTAGGTGGAGGACCTTCAAATAAATCGAACCCTTACACTTGTGTTTGCCTTCACGGCGACCGAAAGCCGCAAGAGCGAAAGCAAAATTTGGAACGATTCAAAAGAAAGGACGTGAAATTCCTCATTTGCACTGACGTGGCCGCAAGAGGATTGGACATTTCAGGCCTACCATTCAGTAAGTGACTTCACAATTCCGCATTCCACTTTGCCACCGGAACTGTAGTAAATCTGACCATTCAATTTCCAATAGTGATCAATGTAACTCTTCCGGATGATAAGGCCAATTACGTGCACAGAATTGGAAGAGTTGGCCGAGCTGAAAGAATGGGCTTAGCCATCTCCTTAGTTTCAACCGTTCCTGAAAAGGTGAGGGTAATACAGGCATCTTCATATCCGAATTAGAATTTACACAATCGCATGAATTTCCCCACAGGTTTGGTATCACGGAGAATGGTGTGCTTCTCGTGGACGAAACTGTTCCAATACAAAGCTTACAGATCATGGTGGATGTTGCGTTTGGTACAATGAGACACAGGTAACAAAACGAATTCGAATTCAGAAGCAAAGTGCGATAAATGCTTGATACAAATGCTGGTTCATATTTACTTTCAGTATCTCGCTGATATTGAAGAGCACTTGCTCACGACAATATCTCAAGTAACAACTGAACTGGAAATACCTTGCAATGAATTCGACGGCAAAGTTACTTATGGACAGAAGGCGCAAGCAGTCGGTAAGTAATTAAGCAAGCAAAACGCATTTTGAAGCTGTAGACGACACTGACGTTGGCGTATGTTATCGCCTTTTTGTTTAGACACTTCGGGTCTTTACCATTTGTCTCAAACAACCACACCAATGAAGCAACTTAGTGATTTGGAATCTCAGGCCCAGCTCCTATTCCTGAAGAGGCACTTTGCAAAGGAGCTCGCTTCTCAGAGCTAATTATCCGTTTCCAGTCTAGTTCATTCAACGCATGTTAACTAAACTACTAAACACAAGTAATATAATAGCTTTTCATTATGTTACGTTATGTAATATATGCAAAAGTGGTAATAATATGCGAATGAGTCTATCACAACACTTAATTTCTTATTGTAAAGGCGCTAGCTCACCTTTGTCTATCCTTGACGGTGTCAGTGTGGGAACCCTTGGAAAAACCTTCAACTTTTGACATGCCAAGGCCACGCGAAGGCCATACCAAGGCCATTGCCAATTTACCTGGTGTAAATACGAGACGCAGAAGCCGCTAATTACATTCATTTCTCTGTTCTACACAGAGTAGGAAACCATTAATTACACCTGCATAATAACTGATTCACATTTCGACTTCACCCCACAGCTTGCATCTTTCGTTCAGCTGCACTCCTAGAATCAAGACCAAGCGGGACGACTTGCCTTTCAAAAGTGTTTGGGCTTTATACATACACATACGAGTATTTTGACAATTGCAGTCTGGTGTTTAACTGTTTCTCTAAATTAATTAATTAACCGGCAAACTCCATTCCATTCAGTACTGTAGGTTCTCCATTGTAATTGGATAGGAAAGCGAAGTCGAAAGCAAGTGAAAATCTTGCTAGCTAATCGTAGTGCTTACTTTCCTTCAACGCTGAAAACTTTTTCAAAATGATTTACAAATATTAAAGTACTCGTTTTGTCAGAATTTAAACTCCTTGTAAAGTGTCTGATCTAAGACAACTGACGAAATGAGCTCTGCCAAGCCCAGTTCCGTTGATCCGAAGAAGTACAAGCAAGATGTTCAGTCAAAATCGGTAAGTTGGATGACATATGCCGGCCAGAATGATTGCCGGAATTAGTTAATTTGTACAATAAGAGTTTCCCGTTTGCGTTGAGATTTAAGATGAGGAAACTCACTTCGAAAGCCATGTTTGCATAATTTTGGCTGATTATACTTGGCAGAAAGGAAAGGTAGGCGAATGGGTCCGCCACATCAGTTCCACTGGAAAGGAGTACTATTTTAATGTGAACACACATGCCTCACAATGGGAAAAACCTCGGGAGTGGTTAGAACATGAAAAGAAACATGGATTGGTTCCGATGCCGCCAAATCATCCCCAACCTTCTTCCTCTGGGTCACAAGTTAAACAACAGCATCATCAGCAACAGCAACAAAAGGCTGATCGGGACGCACACCATGGTTCTAGTTCCGCTGGACACTCCTCGTCTTCACATCATCAACAACAGCAACAGCTTCTTCAGCAGCAGAGGGACAGAGAGCGACATTATCATCAGCAGCAGGCGTCACTAACAAGCTACAGCCAAGGTTCTACCAGCGCAGTGGCTTCGACCTCGGCTGCGGCGTACGGACATAGCAGCCATAGTGCGCACGCATCCACCTCTCAGTCGGCCTACGGTCGGGGCGCCGTAGCGGGCAGTAGTTCTCAATACCATCAATCTCATTCTCATCATCCTTCCTCTTCGTCGTCATTTCACCAGCAACAGCATGGAGGACGACAGGAAACTGGTTTCCATGTTTCTTCTGCTAGCTCCAGCACGGACGTAGTCGGATCTCAGAGACACTTTCCCGATTTCCAGTACCCAACCACGTCTTCCTCCGCACTAGCTTCAACTTCAGCAGCTGCAGCTGCGGCTTCAAGAGAAAGTAGGAAACCATCCGAAGGTAATGCGAGTAGAACATAATTCTCGTTAATTATATATCTACTAGCTGGTTTTGAATATCACAGATTTACAAGAGGAAGATATGGACATTTCTCCTTTGGATGACGATTCTCCTGGGCCGTCGCTGAAAGTCATGGGCAGCATAAGCAGCAGCAGTGTTACTAATTTAGGAGCGTCAACTAGCGGTTCCAATATGCACTCACGTGGAGGAGAATCGTCCGGTGCGCATCAATCATATTATCATAGAAATTACCCTGCGTCGTCTTCCTCTGCTGGCAATGGACATGGAAGTGGTTTCCGAGACCGTGACAGGGATCGGGACAGGGACACTCGGGAGCGAGACCAGCGAGATAGAGACAGGGATCGTGATCGCGACCGAGACCGCGAAAGAGATGTTCGAGACCGAGACCGTGATCGTGACCGCGATAGAGCAGACCGAGAACGGGAAAGTCGAGACCGAGACCGTGACCGTGAGAGAGAAAGATACCGGGATAGAGGAGACCGAGACCGTGACAGAGGAGATACTCGAGACAGAGACTATCGTGACCGTGGACGGGGAAGGGATCGTGGTAGGGAGAGACCTGAACGTGAAACGAGAGACACGAGGGAGAGGTCAAGATCGAAACTGAGGGACGAAAGAAGATCATCAAGCCCTGATGGAACACCAGAAAGAAGTAAACACGGTATTGCAATTTCTAGACCCGATAAGTTGTTTAAAAGGTTTGTACGAAAGCTAATTACCAATTCATCCCTTTTTTTTAGAGCACAGTGGGGATGCAGCTGGTGGGCTTGGTTCTCTGGCGGCGCTTACTCACGCAGATGCGGAAATCCCTCCACTTCCTCAATCGCTTTCCATGTATTTCCGAGAAGACTTGATAGGGCACGTGAAAAACTTACCTGGCGATATCTTCGAGAGACAGGTACACATATTTATCCACTCAAAAGTGGTGACGCGTTTCGTTCTTATGAATATCTCCATTTAATTCTTTCAGGCGAATAAATTAAGTGAGGAATTAGTTACAAACTACGCGTTTCAGTTGTCCAAAGTCTCAACTGAACTGAAAATGGCCCGGAGCTTGGTTCGGCTCACGGAGATTCAATCAACCTTGATAGAGCAGCGAATCCTTTTCATTCGTCAGCAAATGAAAGCACTTGAAGGAGACGATAACGCGGCACTGCTCGGTGTTGAAGCGATTGACACGTAGCCAAACTAAAGTCGTGTACACTTACTTTTAGTATTTTATAAAATACTCTAAAAATCGACGACGGGTTAAGCCGTTCTACCTCGAGACATTGTATTATTCCACACTAATTTATTACTCAACTTTAGGTTTGACTGTTTGTTTTTGTGCTTGTGATGTTAAACAAACTGATAAACTTATATAACTTATCTGAGATAAGCTTACAATAATCAAATTGCTCATTTTAAGTTACTTTGTTGACTAGCGATAATAGAAAGAATGAACCCAAAGGAATAAAAACAGCAAGAATTCTTCCAGAAAAGGGTCCATGGCCATCAAAATATTAAATTTTTCCATGAAAATATTCTGCACGCGGATAGGGTTAGATTTTGAATATTTTTGGCTTGAAAGTTAAATTTGTTGGTATTTATCAGATCGCTCGAGCTCGAGCGAACCAAAAGCGAGCGTTCATTGCATTTACATATTCCAGGATGCAATGCGCATGTTTCTAATCATCTTTCGTGGATGATAGTGTAGATTCAATACGCATCTCATTAAAATAATACACGCTAAACACATGTGCAATCGCTGTCGCAAGTTCCGTTCGCGTTACTTGAGCTGTTTGGTTGATGTAACATATAACTGTATCTGCCATAATTTTCCATACGTCAAATTATTCATGAATGCATGCATTATTTAAATGAAAGGTCAACTTTATTATGATCTCAATTCACCTTTCAACTCTCATCAGTCAGTTTGACTCTGTCTGTTGGCTTGGCTGGTAGAGTCCGAAGTTTATTCTTCACAATTGCGAACGTCGCACTTAGTTCCAGTTTTGCGAAATGGGTCAATTGAGTCTAGTTTTTATTGTTACATTAGTCGCAGCATTGTCTTTGGTTAATTCTAAAACTTTGTCGGTTAAAAACGTGGAGGAATTGTATGAAGTTCTTGAAGCGCGCACTGCGGACGATATCGACGAAGGCGACGACGAAATCAGAACCAATTCAATATTAGATCGTCCAAGTCCAACTCACCAGAAAGAACGAATAGCAAAGACCGATTTAAAGCCGGTCCCCTCTGCTTCAGCGTTACCTTCCCAGCAGCAGCAGTATGCCTGCAATCTGTCGAAAGATCTCATCGAAGAAATTGCGTCGTACCAAAACGTTACAAATCTCATCCTGGCGACTGTCCTCAATGGAACATTCAAAGGACGAACATACAATGATCTCGGGTTCTTCGTTGACAAGTTTGGGTCGCGTTTAACGGGCACTACGAACTTGGAAGATGCCATCGATTTTATGCTGAGTAAAATGGTACAGGACGAGTTGGACAATGTGCACGGAGAAGATGTGGAAGTGCCCCGATGGGTCAGGTAGGTTCACATCATTTTCTTACAACCACTAAAACAATATACTTTTTATTCTACTCTAATGAGTGCCTTGAATCGCAGGGGCGAAGAAACTGCTGAATTGCTGCTGCCCCGACGAAAGAAACTATCAATCCTCGGGCTTGGCTACACCGTTGGAACTCCTCAAGATGGAATTACAGCAGAAGTCTTGGTTGTCCGGAGTTTCGATGAACTGAAGCAAAATGCAGAGAAGGTATTACTACTTTTCGAAGTCGACAAGAGTTTTTTTCATTTTATGAACTCGTGACATTACTGACTCAGGCAAAAGGAAAAATCATCGTATTCAATGAAGAATTCACGACATACGGGGAATCCGTGCAGTACCGCGGTTACGGTGCTGTCGAAGCTGCCAAAGTTGGTGGTCTTGCGTCGCTTGTCCGTTCAGTGACGCCTTTCTCGATCAATTCTCCACATACTGGAATGCAGGATTACCAGGCGAATGTGACACAAATACCGAATGCGTGCATCACTATTGAAGATGCAGAGTTTCTTCAACGGTGCCAAGATAGAGGTAAGATGAAGAGAGCCCAACCTAAGAACCCAAGCTATGACTTAGTGTATTTGATTTGCTCACGTGCTGGATTGCTCTATTTTCAGGATGGAAAATTGTAATTCAACTCAAAATGAGTGATTACATGCTTCCCGACTCGAAATCTCGAAATGTAGTTGGGGAAATCGTTGGACACGAGTTCCCAAACGAGGTTGTCGTCGTCAGTGGCCATATCGACTCCTGGGATGTGGGCGCCGGAGCTATGGACGATGGTAAGATTTAAGGAGTTTAAGAAGAAAAATGGAGGAAGCTGGTGTAGTTTCAGGAGCAGAATGCAAAAGCTTGTTGGTTGTTTGCTTTTCAGGCGGTGGTGCATTCATATCTGAAGAAGCCCTTGCTTTACTCAAGTTCCTTAAACTACGGCCGAGACGTACCCTTCGTTCAATCCTCTGGACTGGCGAGGAGCTTGGCCTGATTGGAGTACAGCAGTACGTTCGGCAGCATCGCGGAGAGCTGGAGAACTTCAACGCTGTATTCGAATCCGACATTGGAACATTTGAGCCGCTGGGTCTCGACTTTTCAGGAACACCCAATGCGGGCTGCATTGTGCAAGAAGTGCTGAAGCTGCTCACGCCTATTAATGCGACGACTTTCAGATTGTTGCCTGAGGTGGGATCAGACATTGGATTCTTCATTGAGAAAGGTGTGCCTGGACTCAGCCTAAACAACAAGAACGGCCAATACTTCTGGTATCATCACAGCGAAGGGGACACAATGACAGTTGAGAATTCGGACAATCTTGACTTGTGCTTGGCCGTTTGGGCGACGACTTCGTACGTGCTTTCCGATTTAAGCGTGTCCTTACCTCGAAAGTAATTAAATTTGTCTTTATTTATTGGGCAAGAGAAGAGAGAGCAAATTAAAGGTTTTTGTTAGACAAAATATAATAACGAGAACATAAGAAAGCTTTCCATTAAATCATTTGTACAAACAAAATTATAAACGCTTTAGTACTAAAGCTATAAACCAGTAGAGTTGAAGGTGTATTTGCCCCGGACGTCGCTGAATTTGTGGGTCCTTGCCATTTTCATTTTTCAAGGTGCTCATCGTGTTCGTACTGCAGATGAAACTTGAATTGTAAACAGAACCTGAAGTTCTTGTCGCAAAAGATGCACGGGATTTGTTCTTGGTCTTGGCGATGGGCAATCGTAGAAGAGGTCGGCATTTGTTTTCCTAGGGTCTTTCTCTCGAAATCTTTAGATTTAAATTGCGGCGACGGCCGTGAGGAGTTCTTTGATGCATCGCAGATCTTCTCGTGTTTCCGAAGACAATCAAGTTTTTTATAATTGTGTCTGAAGGCTTGACTACACTTTGAGCATTTGTACTTGAATCCTGTGTGAGTCACGAAATGTCGCCGAAGATGATACATGTCCACGAACGTGTGCCCGCATATAGGACACAAGAAATTCTTGGGCGCGATCTTAAAGACTTGGTGCAGTCGCAATTTATGATTTTTCGCTTGTAAAAGATCAGCCGCCATTTTCGTCTTGCTTTCTGAAGAAGTTTTTATTTTTGATACTTTGGAAGACTTTATTTTGCGGAGCATTTTCACAGGCATAGATAGAAAATGTGGTGCAGCGAACGCGGATGGTGTCGTGTTTCTCTTTTTTGTACAAAATTTCTTTTTGTTGACTATTTTGGGCTGAGGCTGACGCATGTTGCCCGCAGTGGGCGAATCGTCTTTCCTCGCTTCCGCCGATTGCTGAAGAAGACTTGGGCTTGAATATGGCTGGGCATCGGTGGAAGTTGTGGTCCCAAAAGATGGATGAACGCACGGACGAGCATCCGCCAGTGGTGCGGATACATCTACGGTTTTACACATTGTGTTTGAAGTTGAAGCCTCCTTTGATCCTAAAAATCCTGATTCTGGTTGAATCACTTGTGGTTCGAATGAGTCGTTTGTTGAAACTGGACAATGGCGCAGTTCCAACTCACATGTTTCTTGACTGAACACGTGCAAATTAGGCGTGCTTTGGAAGACATTAATGAGTTCAGTTCTGGTATCCGGCGAGACGGTCAGCGTAGGGAATTCATCATCTGAATCATAAATCATGATTTCTGTGCAAGGTTCACTCATTGTGTCTCCATCGCGAAGTGGATCTTCAAGGTGATTGTTCTCGATATCTTCGTAGCAGAGGGCGTTCAGTATTGGAAGACTTTTAAACCTGAAATATGGAAATATTCCACCTTAGACCTTAGCATTGCCTTTTTTTGAAAATATCAATCCGAGAGAAGAGGAGTTGCTGTTTTTACCCATCCTGTGGGACCAAAATATTCCAATGTTCATCCGTGCTATCGAGAAGAGGTCGGTCAACAATTGGAGACGTTTCCAATTCAACATCGCCAGTGATTTGATTACTAATCAAAACCAGAACAAGATTTGAATCATATGATCCTTAAAATTTCAACATATTGTATCTTTATGTACTATTTCAGTACTTGATGTTGACCAGAAGGTTGTCCTGCGATTGAGGAACTACAGAAACAGCAGCTGATTCTGTGCTAATTGCTCCAAAAGAATCCCTTGAAACCGTTGATGGGAAGTTGGGAGCCGCTGAATTGGCTGATGTGGCAGCCTCCGGATTACCAATAGTTCTATCAATGCCAGTCGCATGGTCGTGAGGATGAGAGCGTGGAGATCAAAACCTTCAAGTCAGACTTAGCGTCGAATTGCTCTTCTTGAATTATTGTTCTCTTTCTTCCGTTTTCTTTTGACTTCCGGCATTAGTTCAGACCCAACATTCTTGCGGTTCAGGAGTCTTCGGGAGTGGAATAAAGGGCAGTCACAGTTTGGAGTTCGCAGGCACTTTTCCATGGAAAGACTCGCTGGAGAAGTCATTCTAATTTTTTGCACTTTATAATTGAATACCACCATCAGGTGCAAATCTGTAAAACTAGTAATTATACGCTAAAAGCTCAGAGGTTAGAGCAAGCGAGATTAGATTTTGGAAAAGAGGGCCGACTTCCAGTGCGGGAAGACTGCGACTGTGAAAAACTGAAACTGTGTGCAAAAATGAGATGATGGATGCTGTAACGACGAGACAAATTCGTTTGAATTTAATACGCGAATTCGCCATTTGATGCATTGCATTTTATTCGACATAAGCACAATAAAACTAAAAGTCATGTCCCGAATAGTCAGCAGCTTTAAGTGGACCACTGATGACAAGATGAAAGTCCCTAGCTACTTAGCGAGCATTTTAACTAACTCCTACAAGGCAAGTCCGAAACAGTTTTTAAACGAGGAATTGTTTTTAAACAACGGCGTGTGATGTACTAATGCGTATTTCACAAATGGAACTCTTCAATGAGCTGCGGATTTGGGGTCAGCGCCGGCGAGGCATTTCCTCTTCAAGAAATTGCCGTGTTCTGTGATACACTTGTTTACACCTGAAAGGATCACAATAATCAATCAATGCATCAATATTTTGTTCACTAATTAGTATCATTTGCCTTACTCCATTTCTGTCCCAAGATAACTGGACACGCCGCATGTGCAGTGCGGTGGTCGGTGTCTCCGTTTGGGAACAGATTGTACCAAAAAACAGCTGTGCCAGGCTCCGGTTCGATGGCGGTGCCAATTCGAGGAAATGCTGTCCGGCCTCCGAGGGTGACATTGTTTAACTGCCAAGGATAGTAAGAGGACAGTGCCAATCAGCCTAGAAATAATCTAGTCTTTCATTCTCGAATCAATGCACTCACGTAAAATAACACGGTTGCCATTCTTTCGCCACGCAGCTCGGTTTTGGAGTTTTCAAGCTGAAATCAAGCGGAAGGATTAAGCACAGTACATTTCAAGTGGATATGACGACGGTTCCGATGGAGTTGGAGTGACGAACCGCATCGTTATGAATGACGAAGCTTCCTCCACACGAGTAGGCCACGGTTTCAAAAGGGTCGGATGCAGAATCGCCAATCACGTTCAGCCCAGTGATTGACTCGAGCCTCCGAGCTAAGAACCTCAAGCTCGTGTCTTTTGAGTCAGGGATCCAAGAGTTGGCAGAGGCCCTCGCTTTGACGTACGCAAGGTTTTGATTGGTGAAGTCTAAATTAAAACGCACGTTAGCTTTTGCGCATGCTTAAGATACACCTAATGTCTTGATTCTCTTGATGAACTATATTTACTTGATGTCGATGTCGGTTGGTAAATCTCAACGTATTGCAAAGTAAGCGAGAGCCGCTTCAGTGTCCCCGCGGCCTTCGCTCCAATCGCATCGTATATTTTGACAATTGGAGGATCAATGCTCAGTTGCTCGATTTTGGCAGGATAAACAAGCAATTCTGGACTCCTCGCTTGTTCGTACCAGCAATTCAGCTTATCTTGTTGTTCACGTGGCTGAAAAAGAAAGTGCTTGCTTTGACGATTGCAAAATCGCAAGAAGCTTGGCCAGGTTCCCTCACCTGCAAATTTTCGCCGCGGCAGACGGCATAGTAGTCAAGTAATGTTGATGCCTCAGTGCGATTTCCCTTTAACAGGTTCAGCCCAACCTGCTTTACGGTTAAAATATTCCTTGTTGGTGGTGGACTCTTTGGCAGCTTCTTGTCAAAATAATTCATTTGCTTGAGGCCTGGCTTATATGATTCCACCTTCCAATTCTTATTATGCTAGAACGAAACAATACATCTCTTAATCATATATCTTACGAGATTACGCCGCGGCAATAAATTATCTACGCGTTATGACAAACCTTTTCAACCAGATTTGCAATATGGGCCTGGATTGCAATGTCATTCGCTTTGTACGAATCTCCCTTCAATTTGTCGTTCACAGCCTTTGCCAGTTGCAGCCAATCGAGTCCCAACACAAAAACCTCTGTTCGCAATGCGTACTGAGCAATTTCAATTATATGCCGAAATCGCAAATGGATTCCAGTCGAGACACCGACGAAGTCTCCATACGCAACCTAATTTTCGATCAGAAATCGCGTTCTCGTTGTACTATGCACAGATTCTAATTCTTGACCTCAAGAAATTGTAGATTTTGAATACCTCAGCCGCTTCCAAGTCGTACACGTCTTGGATTTTAAGAATGGAGTCGATGGAGTCATTCAAGTCTTCCGTCGTCGGCCACCCATACCTCAGCGACTTCTTCAAGTCATCCAAGCGACTCAAGAGAGCTAAAGGAAACGATGTCAGTTATTGATTTAATCCTTGAAGAGATTAAAATGAAGGTCTCACTGACAAGACCCGGTATTGTTATTGGTAGAATTGAAGTGTTGAATTAGCTCATGGAACTCTTGCGTGAACCTTCTGACCATGCGGTAGGTTAGCAGTGGATGTTCAGCAACAATTTCTTCTGGTCTAGCACCAGATTCTTCGAAACCGTCCACGATTTCAGGAATGTATGCTTTGAAGGAGGTGTCTTTGTAGTCCGCTTTCCACCTGTTTGTAAAATGCGTACCGTCAGTGCCGTGCATATCAAATAACTTAGCCCGGTGATTCTGCAACTGTTCACTTACTGCTCCAAAACTTTTAATTTCTCCCGTGTCTTTTTGATGTACGCCTGAATCTCGACGTAAATCTGGTGCTCCAACCTTGCCAGCTTCGTCAGCTCATCTGCCCCGTGGAGATATGGCTTTTTGACGACATTTGCATCCAACAGAATTGTGTTAGACGCGTATTGAGTTGTAAATGACTTAATTTGCATTCCTAGAATGATGTACACACTGAGAATGAGAACGACGCGTGAAAATGGTGTTGCCATTATGCACCTCATAATGGCTCCCGTTCAGGCTCAAGCCCAGTTCAAATTAACAGAGCCCACGCCACCCTGGCAAGTAATTGTCGAAAAACCCATTCAGCCCATTCATAGTGGATTCATGAGGTTCAAAGATTCATGAGTGTAGTGCACCTGATCAAATAAGAATGAATTGCGAATGCAGTTGTGCTCTCAAATCGAGTGTTGGGGTAAATATGGAGCCAGTGACTGTGATTTTAACTTAACCAACGTTTTTTAAACAAGAGTCACAGTATGTAGTGGAATGTGAAACTTTTGTACAATGTATTCATTCTTGATTTAAACTCAAATTATCAAATCGCATACGTAAGCGAAAGGTAATCTTTTGAAACGAATTTGACAAATATTCTGACATTGCTATAATTTGGGATGATCCCTTTCAAGTCGTTATCAAGCAAAAATTGTTGAATTGCACAGGTAGTATAAAGGTAAGGCATAGGAAGTGCTTGCCCCATTGTCGAGCGTGTAAAAATCGCAACATGATCTCATGATTGTCGCTGTAGAGGAAAATACTGGCCAGACACGAGTCCACGAGTCACACGAGTGAGATGTTGTATTTGTTTCATTTCGTATTAGACCTGTAGAACAACTGTCAGCATTCCGGATGATTTAGTTAGCCGAGTCGCACGAACTTGAACACAAAAATAATCAAATCCTACTTCAAAGTACCAAACAATAGCACGAAGGCAATAGCACACGTTTACTCTTAAAGTCTTATCTTTCCTTTGTGCCATTGTGTTGCGGAACGATCTCAACTAATTTGCGCTTAATCTTTTTAACCTTAACACCTTGATAACTGTAATTCCTTTGAAATCGAGGGATCCTGGAATTGCGAAAGTGTGCAAAAATTCCAATTGGACTGAATTGTTCTCGAATTCGATGACACCATGATTTACGACGGCTTTAGCACGAATTGAATATTGGATTCACGATCTACGATTTCATTGCGCAGTTCATTTGTAGAATTCCAACTGGTCGGAACTCGGAATTCTAAGTTTTCCTGGCCTCGCAATGTGCAAAGTTATCCTTTCCGTTTGCGTCTTGTTGGCGTACGCCTCGGCGAAGGCGCCTATCTCGCGCTTCTCGTTTGTACCCGACCTCGAAAAATTTGCCAACCACTCTTTCCGAGACGCGCGAGACGAATTCGCCATTCGGCACGACGTCAGTACGTGCCAGTTGACAGACGCACAAAAGAGGGAAATAGCTGACTATCAGTCGACCGTTGCGAGAATTATTCAAGCCGCGACACAAGGCACGTGGAAGGGCAGAACGTACGCAAACCTGGCGACCTTCGTGGACAAATTCGGAGCACGCGTCTCTGGGTCACAAATGCTGGAGGATTCAATCGATTATATTCTCGAAAAGATGAAAGCTGACGGACTGGAATCACATGGCGAGGAAGCAATTGTTCCGCATTGGATTCGGTGAGTCCTTCGCTCCTTGCCCCGATGCCTCCGTTCGAGTTTCGAAGAATTCGAATTGAATTTAGTCAACATGAATTTAATTTGCGTAGAGGTGAAGAAGTCGCTGAATTAACGTACCCACGAAAGAAGAAGTTAGCCATACTTGGACTCGGCACTTCTGTCGGGACTCCGGTCGAAGGGATTTCGGCAGACGCGTACGTTGTGCGTTCCTTTCAAGAACTGGAAGCGAACCCGGAATTGGTAACAACTTCTGACAACGTTTAATATTAAAAAGAGCGCACGGGCTTTCTAAATTCTGGTACGTCACAGGCCCGAGGCAAAATTGTTGTCTTCAATCAGCCATGGACCACGTACGGAGAGTCAGGAAGTTACCGCAGGCTAGGCGCGGCTGCAGCAGGAAAAGTGGGCGCGGTTGCGGCATTAGTACGATCTGTAGCTCCAGAGTCTCTCGACACTCCGCACACCGGAGGTAAATCAAACTTGAGGCTACAGAACAACTTGTCTTGCTGACGTCTGTCCTACTCTTCAAGGTCAAAGCTACGAGGACGGCGTGCCCCAGATTCCAGTGGCGTGTATCACAGTGGAGGACGCCGAGTTGTTGGACCGTCTTCAGGTTTCCGGTAAGTTGTCTGACTGACTAATCGTTTTGATTTACAAACGACTTCATGGTTGGGCTTTCTCAAGGCGAAAGAATTACAATCTACTTGAAAATGCTGGACTACAACCTTCCGTTGACAACTTCACGAAACGCCATTGGTGAACTGCGAGGCAGAGAGAAGCCCGAAGAATCTGTCATTGTTTCTGGTCATATTGACAGTTGGGTAATTGTTTATTTGCCCTTTGTCTTAGTTTTTTGGGAGAAGGAATCGCCTCATTTCTAACCATTTAAGGATGTTGGGCAAGGAGCCATGGACGACGGTGGTGGCTGCGCCATAAGCTGGGAAGCTCTCGCTTTGCTGAAATCAATGAACTTGATTCCTAGACGCACACTTCGTGCAATCATGTGGACTTCCGAAGAGCCAGGTCTTTGGGGAGCCATTGACTATGCAAGGCATCACAAGGACGAGGCGGACAAAATCATTGCAGCATTCGAGTCTGACGGAGGCACCTTTACTCCGCAAGGCTTGGACTTTGCTGGTTCGGAAGAGGCTGGCTGCATCGTGTACGAGATCCTCAAATTGTTTAGTGCAATTGATGCAACTGACTACGCAATGTATGACACTGTGAGCACTGACATTGGACACCTCATCTCGCTGGGAGTGCCGGGTCTATCATTGAAGAATGCGAACGATCATTATTTCTGGTATCATCACACGGAGGTGAATAATATACGAAATCAAATCAGACGAATCCATTCCAATCCCTATTCATGATACTTAGCTATAAGCCATACGTGAAATCATTTTCAGGCCGACACGATGAGCATGATGGATTCCGACGCGCTGGACAAGGGAACAGCACTCTGGGCCGCGGCAGCTTACATCATTGCGGATCTGACTAATCCTCTACCGCGAGCCGCCACTAACCAACAATAGATAACATGTAATTATAGCATGATTGGAATTTCATGCCTTGAGTTTGATTTACGAATTATTTTTAAAAATAAAGCGCAATCATGTGATCATCATTTATTCCATCTCTCTAAGGTGGCGATTTTAATAGAAAATGATAGTTTGTTTAGCGGTATTCGTGCCACGCAGCTGCTGCTTTTCCCAGTTCCAATTAATTCTGCTCGCCGTTCTTACAGAGCTCATTTTCAGTAACTTCCTTCGACTTATCAAGATATTGCAGACAGTTAAATAATTGATAGCATGCTCACATTCGATGAAAAAAGTGAAAACCTAATTTTGAAGGTGATTTTAATTTCCACAAAACGCATTCCGCGATTCCTGTGCGCGCCAGTAATTATTTAGTGATCTTTCAGAGCCAGTTGAAACTGGAACAAGATGACAATGTAGGAGAGGGTCACCGATACAATCTAAAGAAGCGGAACCGATGTTAGTCTAGCATTACTTAACATTAATTCTGCCCACAAAACTTACTCCTGATATCAGCGACCTTTCGATTGTGAAGCACCTTGCCGCTGACACTCTCCACTTCCACCGGAGAAAGCATTTTAGCCGCTTGAGTTCCTTCCCGGTTCCATCGGAGCAATGCGCATTCATCAATGCTTGATGAATCTCCTCCTTCTTCCGCTCAAACACCCGATTAGCTCGTTCCGCGACTTCCAGGAAATAGAATTGCAGCAGGTAGTATACCAAAATGAGCGCGTCTGCGACGTGCTCGTCTGCGTCCTGAACCACAATGGCATCAAATACCTGTATCACTGTCAGACAGTTCAGCGTGATGAGACAAAGAATGATTGGACCAATGAGAGCGTCATAAATCGCAAAGATACTCCGAAGCGAATCAAATTGTTGCAGGAGCGTGTCGATACTAAAACCGCGCCTGCTGAAAATGGCTGGATTTTCTTTTCCGGAAAAGCTAATTTGGTGTTTTGGTGCAATTTCGTTCGAAATGATCATGACCAAGTCCGTGTCCAACCACTTAATCGTGTTCATGGCTTCATCACAGAAATCACATAAAATCCACATGACGTGCCTCGTCGAGATCAAAACCAGCGAGAATCCAACGAAAGAAGCAGTTAGAAATGACAAAATTACCACAATGAACTCCAAGAACGCGTGCGCGCTGCTTGCTAAATAAGGCGAGAACCAAGTCTTCGAATTTGCAACTTCTGCGTCTTCATCATCTTTGAAAGTCGGGAGGAGCACGTGTGCTAGTGTGATGGCGATAGCAATCTTAAGTGAAGACAGTATCCAGATCAGAATCTTGTCGTGCCTTGGAACAATCGTGAGCTTGCGTTCTTGGACTTTGTGTACACTTTTCGCTTGTACGGAGTTAATGTAATTCGTAATGGTTTCGAAGAACATACTCAATCTGCTCGCATTCAAGATTAGCCAGACTCGCAGGAAGAAATTTGCGACAAACTCCACCAAATGAAACCCCACCCTAATGTACACGTTAAGTTTTGTCGCTCCTGGTCGCCTTTTGTCAATGTGAAAAAAAAAGTCTAGGGACATTGTGTACATGGCCACGTTGAAGAGAGCGCAGTACGCCTTGCTGAAATCCAGACCTGGTGAATAGGATGAATTCCAGGGGCTCCTGAAGATCAAAACTCCCGATAGCCAGCCAATCCAGCTGGGCAACCTGAACCCGTCTAACATGACCATTTTTCCTTCCTCTGCTTGAATTTCGCGTTACTTCAGCGAAAGAGTAATGATTATTGAACGCCTTTGTGTGCTTTTTATAGCCGCGTTTCTGATTTTTCAAAAGAAGCTTGTGTTTAATTTAAAACGAAAATAAACCAGGAAAGACAGCGAAATGAGGGTCTCATCATTTATATTTCAAGAGCTCATCTACTGGGCATGAATTTTATATTTGGAACTCATATCTGTAAATTGTGGGAGCCGTCAGTTACCCGAAGGCGTGCAGCCCACTCCCGTGGCACTCCGTGCGTCCGTCAGCCAGGGCGGCGTTCTCGGCTGACGCGGGACTCCCGGCCACGTGTGCGCTGGGGCCCGCAGCACAACCCAGCCGGAGCCCTTCGGGCGAGCTCGCCAACTGACTGCTCTGGCCCAGCCGCCACAGCCAGCCCCCACCGACCCGTCTGGGGCGAATTTTGGATTTGTCAGGTAGAGCTCAATGACGAGTTTGTAAGGAGCCTTCCACGGTTACTCGAGAGCTTTCGCTCCGTAACCGATGGGAAGTTGCAGCCCTGGTGGGCAATTTGCAACCAGGCGAGTCACGAGCCTAGACTCACCGTCTAAAAATTAAACCGGCGTCGGCAATTTCAAAATCACAATGGCTGAAATTCAACAGCCAATCAGAAGGCGAGTTCAACTTATTTG
Organism: Mesaphorura yosii; assembly: GCA_009869945.1. Classification (NCBI taxonomy): domain Eukaryota; kingdom Metazoa; phylum Arthropoda; class Collembola; order Poduromorpha; family Tullbergiidae; genus Mesaphorura; species Mesaphorura yosii. The sequence goes on along the minus strand of WIXG01000010.1, from coordinate 21,325 downwards.
AACTTTTGAACTCAGCAGGATAATATAAAAGGGGAGACCAGGCATTTCTTTCACTTTCATTTTTCCCTTGAAGGTTTAGAACATCTTGCAGTAGTTATTTCCCCGGTTAAATACGGCAATGCCGTCTTAATTTAATGGTTGGAGTAAAAGTTGTGTGAAATTGATTCAAGTAAATAGTGCGTCATAGCCATGAACTACGATTGCCAATTTCCAGGCTTGTCCCAGAATCTTCATCAACGAAGACGTTCATGGATGCTGCCCACACTGTCACATCTAATTCTTCATTCATGTAAGTGTTTTGCAACAAAATCATTTGACAGTTGGTAATGGCAGTTTCTTCCGATCGCATGATTCCCAAGAGTTCTACTAAGCGATTGTAAAATAAAAGGTACAGCAGAATGGAATGCGCACCGCACCGGCACGAAATGAGTAATATCAGTACCAAAGCCAGGCCAGGACATCTTTTAACATTGTACGATGTCTGTATGGAGGAGTGCGAGTGCGAGGTACCAGACGAAAAGAAGGGATAGAGTCGTATTTTTGCAACAAAAAATCATAATAAAATCGAATTTGAAGAAGCAAAGGCAAAGGCAGTCAGTTTGCAGGCAGTTGGAACAGGGTAAAGGCAACACTGAAAGAGAGAATTTAAGCTGGGGCTGCCTGCCTGCCTGCACTCTGCAGCTATTAAAACTGACTGCCTGGGTAGATGCACTTCAGTTGAGTTTTGTCTTGTGATCCGATAGGTACGCACTGATGAAGCATCCTCTCCTCTCCTCCCTGGACTCACTGGCAGCGTACCTCATAGCAAGTAGCAAACAATAGAAATACCGTGAATTCAAGTAAAATAGGACGGACAACTGAAAACGAAGAGCACTAGTGATTAATAAAGGTAAGGTGATTTGATAATTAATTAGAGCTCAAACGCAGTTGAATTTTCTCAACGCTGTCGCTGTGACAGCGGCATTATCTATTTTGTAATCTTGTAATCCGATTTGAAAGATAGTAAGTCAATTGACGCGACGGAGCTTTAAGGGTTTATTAACTGTTCATTTGTAGGCTCACGACCGCCGAATTATACGTTTCGTAAAAGGATATAAAGTTTCCAGCTTCAGTGAAGCTCTGGTCCAAGGAAGCTTGGCTTCTCTTCCGGTGGGCCCCGATCTAGGCAATATTCGCGGAAACACAGACAAATCTGATAATTCTTCTTGGCGTCTTTACGTTACGGTTTTTGGGTTGTTTGCGAAGGTTCGGAGACTCGGACCCAGAACACTGGCACATGAATCTGTTTTTGTTCTTAATTACAGGCTGATTCATACGTTTTGTGTTGATACGCTTTACTGCTTCGTTTCCTACTTTCAAGACTGACTGAGAGCCTATCTGTTCGTTCTCGGGGAATTCTTTAACTTGTAAGTCCATCCTTAACTCGCATCTATTAATTCATATGGCATGGCACTCAGTTCAGGCGATTAAATTACGATTGGTGAATTTTTACGCATTATACAGATTCGGAAAATAAGCATGTCCAGCAGCGCCGGAGCAAACGCGTCCGGTGGCAGTAGTGGAAGTAGCAACAGTAGCACTGCAAGCGCTGGCAGTGGACGACGAGCTGACGGCAGGACTGAATCACCTGGCACCACTAAAGCCAGTCTAAAGATGTCGAAATCGCTCACAACTTCTTCGAAAAGGTTTGCTCGTTTGTAATTCATAGAGCTTGTAGTTCCAATCAGCTTCATGTATGTACGTTTAGTAACACCATTCATTTCTATTTTCTTAGAATACAAAAGGAACTCGCTGAAATTACTTTGGACCCTCCACCAAATTGCAGGTGAAATAGTAACTGCAAAGCATGAAAAACTGTGCTGAAAAGGGAATAGGTTTCACCAGTAATGCTTTCTTCTATTGGTTTCATTTCAGTGCGGGACCAAAGGGCGACAACCTGTACGAGTGGGTTTCAACTATTTTAGGCCCACCTGGATCAGTCTACGAAGGTGGAGTATTTTTCCTAGATATTCACTTCTCGCCAGAGTATCCGTTTAAGCCGCCAAAGGTAAATTGCCTGAACTTGGGCCGAGGCCTACAGGCGCCTGTCCAGCACAATAATCTGGCTTTCCTTTTTCATTTCAGGTGACTTTTCGCACAAGAATCTACCACTGCAATATAAACAGCCAAGGAGTAATCTGCTTGGATATTCTGAAAGACAACTGGTCCCCAGCTCTCACAATTTCGAAAGTCCTTCTTTCTATATGCTCATTGCTGACTGATTGCAATCCAGGTAATTTCGGCAACGCCGACACAATCAGCACAGCATATTTTTGAATGCCATTTTCTCTGCACTGCTAAGTCATTGCTGTCTTTTCTTAACTTCAGCCGACCCACTGGTTGGTTCAATTGCGACTCAGTATCTTCAAAATCGTGAAGAACACGATCGAGTAGCAAGACTTTGGACTAAAAGATACGCTACATGAGAACAAGATACCGCAACAGTAGTACAATGAATATACGTATGCCTCGGCAACTTTCACTACTCTCTCAGGTTTATCACTAGAAGCCCGGATCACTGTATTTGTACGTACGTGACGGACTTCGGACTGAACAGGTTTAGAGTAAATTCATTAAGATTTCGTAAGTTAAACTTTATGTATCGCCTAGTTCGATAATCGATAAGTTCCGTGTGTGTGTCAATCAGTTGTCGAGTTTTCTATGTTTGTCGATAATTAGCTTCGTTTAACATTTAATTGTGTGGAGGATAAAAGGTTGTGAAAATTGTAATAGTGCGTTAAGATTTTAACCCGCATGAGGCTTGGGACTTGGTTGTTAATTAAGGATAACGAATCAGAAAGCAATAGATAAGATAAGAAAGGCTCAGCTGCGGAAATACTTAAATGTGTTCTGTCCCAACTTCCCGTGTATACTGACGATGTGTTCCCAAGATCTTTTCTTACATCTTAGAGTAGAACGTGGCACATGTTTTTCAACAAAATTTTAGTGTAAACGTCAAAATTGAATTTATGGGTGGTCCTTCGAATACTCCAAAATCGTACTTAACAGCATAATTTCAGGTTTTGTACTGTTAATCAACTTGCGACTGGATTTCTGACCCTTCCTACGAATTTTGTAGTTAACGCACAATTAAGAAAACTGAATAACTTATTGCATCTGTAATAATAAATCGGATAAGCTCGACGAATCATTTTGGAGGAATTCCTTCCTAATTGTAATAGTAATTTTTGTAAATTAAATCACAAATCATTTTGCATTTCCTTGCTTGAGAATTGCGTACGTCGCGTCACGTCGTTGCGTCTTTTTGCATTCCGGTCTCCTACGCTGTAGACTTGTAAATAAAAGAGCCATCTTACTCGTGTTATTTGAATTTTTGCTCGTCGCCTGGGCCAGTCAAGTCATAAGACTTGCACATTGCCATTGCCAGTACACTTGCTACTGCTCGCTATACAAGTGCATTATAGCCTCGGCTTTGCATAGAGTGTCGGTCATATCCATTTTTGCCTAGTCTTTCTTTTGGCTACCGATTTGGAACTCATTGGGGTATTTGTGAATGTAAATGGTGAATGGTGAAAATTAAATACGGGTGATCGAACAACTGCAGTTTCTACCAATTAATTTTTTCATCTTCTCCCTGGTAAGTAACCCATAAATTAATCGGTTTCCTACACTTTAGCCTGTTCCCTCGCAGATGCTGTGGGATCTCGAGGCATAACTTTTACTTCGTATTTAGAAAGCTTAACTTTATGCTAATCCGCATTAAGGTTAATTTGTAATGTAGTGCTGGATTCGTAAGTTGACAAAGACAAAGTTTTGGTAAATACTGTTGCAGGCTTTGGGTATTTGGCTCAATTTACCTGTTAGGCTGGTGAAATGTTGCATTGATCGTGGCTTTGTTTTCTGTTATTGTTATTCTTAGTGTAAGATATGTTGGAGTTGGAAAGTTGGAATACCCTTCAGTATTACTGATGCTAGCATTATTTCATTTCTTACAGGTTGTGTTCAGCTGACAAGATGTCTGGTCAAATCCTAGCGCTATCTAAAGTTTTAAGGACCGCATCGCCATTATACCAACAGTCAGTTCGAACCTTAATCCACAGGTCCAGAATCGGAAGCCGGGAAGTGGTCGGCTGGGGCGCCAATGGAGAAGCTACGTACTTTGACATCATAATGGCTCCATTTCCAGCAATTCGCTGGCGGGAAGATACGCCAGAGATCAAGGTTAGTACAGCACCATGTCATCACAATATTTCTGGATTTAAGCTGCCTTCGGTTTACTGACACCTGGAAATATTCTCCAGGCTCTGAAGGAGAAAGAGAAAGGTGACTGGAAAAAGTTGAGCGTCGAAGACAAGAAAGCTTTGTACAGAGCAAGTTTCTGCCAGACCTTTGCTGAAATGGAAGCGCCTACTGGTCAATGGAAGTCAATTATTGGTATCGTTCTAGGCGGTGTATCTTTGGGCATGTGGATGTACATTATGATAAAACTTTTCGGTAATTACGAGGCTAAACTGAACCTTGTCTGATAGAAAGGCGTAATTTATTAGATCTTGTTGATTCTTTATAGTTTATCCACCACTGCCCGAGAGTTTTACTTTGGAAAATCGACAAGCATTGCTGAAGCGTATGCTAGACTTACGTGTTGATCCAGTGGAAGGTCTTGCATCGAAATGGGACTACGAGAAGGGCACATGGAAAAAGTAAATGGTGCGGAGTTAGCTGCAAACTGCAATACAGAAGTCGCCGTCGGGAAACCTCGTATAAACTAATAAATATTCTCTTGTTCACTATTTGAGAGATCGTCTTCGTCACTGCAAACTGCACTCGAAGGACGAGCGTTGGAAAAATTAAAACGTACACGATATGTAAATTGATGCTAATAGTTGAGACATATTAAACGATGTAAAATTGCAAGACGTAGTAAAAGCCACACTTATGATTTTGTTAAATGAGTTATGAGTGCATTAAAGGTTGATGAAAGAAACACGTTTACTATTTTCTCGGTTGGACCAGGGAATATTTATTAGCTAGAATTTCCTGTAGTTTACTCTTATGCAGCTTATTCGTGTAGAAATTCCGTAGTTGGATACTCGTACAGTTGCAGTCGACCACGACTCCTGAGCTGTGCATCTGCAATCATTTTGAGATTCGATGGTCGAATGCCAAATGTCTTGGTTCGGTCCACTTCTGCCTTTTCATCCTCGAGCTGCTTGCATTGGTGTTTCAGGGCCGCAATTTCCAACTCGAGTAAATTATTTTCATTGCTCAAATCGTCCATCTCCTGTGAAGTTAGAAATTCTCGGTTATGGCAAGGCGTCATTTATCATAAGCTAATTAATTGACCTTTTTTATTTTGCGATTTTCTAGAAATAGCCTGAACCAGGTTGGGTGCATCCAACTGAGAACGTGGTTGACGTCTTCAGCAATGATGCGCTCCATTTCTCGAATGGTTTGCTCCATCGCCGTTTCTGTCTCCCACGCCAGCAGTTTCCGAAGATTCTCTCGTTCAACCAGAATGGAGTCACGAATCTAGAACTCAACGGATTCATTCAACCAATTTTTTTCTCCTTGGAAGGACTTCCGGCTTTGCCTTGAGTCATTACGTGTTCCAGCATAGCCAGACGTCTCGCAATTTCTGCGGCTACATTCGTCAATTTCTTATCAGCATTTTGTTTCGAGTCTTCCAGACTCCCCAGGGCCTCTTGCAACTGCCGTTCCAACTCTCGAAGATAGGCTTCAGTCTCTTTCACCTCACGCAGCTTATCAGCGACCGCCTTCCGAATCTCCGCATCATGATTCTCGCGCAGTTTCTTCAGTTCCTTCTTCAATGCGGCCAGCTCGTTTCTCATGTCACGCCATTTTTGATTCAATTTGTAAAACTCAAAGTGCTCGTCCCATTCAGACTCGTCCAGCGCGTCCATTTGTGGTTGAAACTCATCAATTAAGTCTTGAATTTGTTTCTCGTACAATTTAACTGACTCGGTCGCGTGCAGGATCATGTACTAGATCAGAAATTATTAGAATTGCATCATATACTCTGAAGTTAACGTAAATTTTGCCAATATTTACGTATTGTCATACATTGATAATGTATTTGGCCTTATCAAACTCTTTGTTGAGGATTTTCCGCAATTTCTTCTGATACAACCGGAACGGGTGCTCCGAGAGCCCGCCAGCCGCCTTGCACAGCGGGCAATTTGGGTCGCCATAAATTCCTCCATGCGGATTTGGTCGCGCAGGCAGCGGATACGCGGGCCCACATAAGACGTCACGAACAGACCCACCTGTTATGTTGTAAAATGGAAAATTCACGAAAACTTATCTTACTATTAGCATTTCATGAGGATATGCACTTCTGATTAACAGCATTGGCAGCTTTGCAGCTGTCTCGACATAACCAACATTCGTGGACGGATAAATAAGCTTCCTCAAGATCTTCGGTGGCTTTCCCTTCCTCGCGATTGGCTTCCCCGTGACCAGTGGAAACATTGGCAACTTCGGAGCTTCCGTTTTCTCCTTCTTCTTCTTCCGCCTGGCGTTCTTCACCGCCGCAGTCCGGCCCTTTTTCTTAACCTTGTCGCCGCCCGAGTACATAAACTGGAGGAATGCGTCCCCATAAATGCGGGTGAACGTGAGGATCCCGAAGAGGTCCAGGTTGAACTTTTTCATCTTTCCCCATTTGATCTTCTTGCCCTTACCCTTCTTCTTGTCACGTTTGCCCAGAGTAAATGGGCGCTTGTTTGGAGCCATTCTGAATTTTAGTTGGGTGGATTACTTATGAGCTAATAGTTAATACAAATGACGACTACAAGAAGGGTTTGGATTTTAATTTAATAAATCGGCCAGCAATTCCCAAGCGTCTTATGGCTTCATGTTGCCATTCGGTGCGCTCAGTAATGAATACGACCATATTTCAGACAAGTTTTTAGGCTTTCTATGGTAGAAACGTGTAGGTTAGTGACACTATGGAAATTCTTCTGCCTGGAGGAGTCCAGAATGCAGATTTGCATCGTCGCGCTCCAGGGAAATAATTTCCACGCCGCGTCGCCTGTCGTGTCAAATGGGTCCATCAAAGTCAGGCTAATCATGTTTCATGTTACAGCATCTGACACTTGACTTATGGCGTGTGATTCATGCATTCGGTAAACAAAAAGTTAACCAAAATACAACAGCATGGATAACAAAGCGCTTGAGCAAAGCACTGGATCATACAAATGATCTCATGAATGCCAAATGTGAAATTAAACCAATGTAGTATTCCATGACTACGATTGCAGTTCGCATGTTTCAACTCACAATAAGGAAACATTAAGTAAGCGTGGTGAAGGTCGTCATTGTTTTGCGAAACCGGTTTCCTAATTTGTACGACGCACTCGACTCGCTGACTCAGTTTCTAATTATTCTGATGGGCACGGTTGCGAACACAAGCACAGGTGCAGTGCAATTTTTTTCACAAATCGCAATTCTCATGCTTTGAATCCCAGAAGCCAGAAATATCGACTCGAGCCCGCCTGTGTATGTAACGTACGAGTTTGATTCACCTTCCATTTGTGGCTTAATTCTTACAATTCTTACAGTCTGCAACTGCGTGGAGTATTACTAATTCTTGCTGTGGCAAAAAAGTGATTGGATCGCATAAAAGCGTTCCTTATCATCATTCAGAATTCAGACGAGGCACGGTCAATGCGAGCTTGCCAACAAGGCTGAGCAATAGACAAAGATGACTCTGTTGTGTGGGGTCACATAATCGCAAAAAAATTGCGTGCTAAATAAAGAACCTTTAATACTAACACACGGTAAGACTTTTATTGTACGTCGTAACGTAAACACATGAGAGTCCTTTTCCAAAGCTTGCCTTGACATTTCAACTCTTTCGACATTTAGGCCCGTTTCCGTGTACAAAACTAATGCGCGGGGGTACCAAACGAAGATCTCATCTGCAGATTGCGTTGCTTCCTTGCCTTCAGCACTTTGTTACGATTCCACTGCACGAACTTAGGAAATCCGGTGTTGACTAGTCGGTTAATGAAACCAAACGTTGACATTAGGAACAAGAAGAATGCGATGAGTTGGACTGTGATGACGTCCGTCCAAGAAAGCAGCTTGTACAGGTGCTCTCCCTTGAAATCTGGCATGGAAGTCTTGGAAGCTCCAGAGAAGTAGAAGAGGGCTGGCGTGGACAGGCTGTGGAAGAACATTTGGCGATGCGCGTGTGTGAGGCTGTCCATTAGCATGGCTGTCGTTAAATCCACGCCCTTGAAGCACGCGACTCCGACTTCATCGTGAATTTTGGCGTACAGCTCACGGTTTGGGTACAGCGCCAGATTGTACCGGTCTTGAACTCCTGTTGATTCAGTAGAACAAATTACCACACAGCGAGGAAATAATTACAAGCGACGAAGCAGTCACTTGCGCTGGCACTTACCAACTAATTTTCCCAAAACAGCCCACATGTGAACGAATCCTTCCAATTCCCCGGCGTCATAAATTCCGAATGATGCAGGGTACATGTACATGAGTGCGAAGAATCCGTACTGTGTCAGCGCCATGTCAAACTGGCTCATCAGGACTTTGGGGTTGTACGTATAAAGATGACTTGGGGCATCCGACGTGTCAATATGCTCCAAGTCATGCTTCAGTGCGTCGATGAACGCGAGTTTTTCGTCTTTCCCATCGATGAGCGTCTCGTCTGGTACAAAAGCCGTCCGCTTCTGCTTGTCTCCGTTCAGGCACTGTCTCAGTGCCGCGGCGTGCATTCGTCGCACAATCTGCACTTGTCGGTGTCCGTCGCCATTGTCATGAAAAATATCTGACCTGTACCAACTGTTGAGGTGGTCTTCTGTGTCGATGTAGCGATCCATGGAATTTGTAACACCGATAAACTTCCCAGTGCGCAGCAACACTGTGGAGAGGTTCTTGATTGAAAACCCAAGCAGAAGAGCGATCGTGTGCGCGAGATTCACGGAGAATGTATTCTTCTGGAAAAATATTTGGCCTTGCTCCAGTAGTTTGGGGTTGGCCCACTTAATCTCGGATCCAGTCAGGTGCTCGCCCGCGTCTCCGGGAATGTAAGGCGCTTCATCAATAAGGCGGCGATAAACTTCGGTCCAGACCAACGGTTCATCCGTGTCAGATTGCATGTTGACTTGTTTTGGCTGCAGCGAGGCGTAACAGCAAACTGGCTGATTGCTGGATTTGAAGTGTTGGGTCAATTCTGAGTGCTGCAAAACATATTTATAATCTATGATCCCGCAGTCTGCTTAATGTGAGGTTTCATAATAAATGATAAGTGAGTTCGCGACTCAAGGTACATAACTGGAATTTTGTATCGCGCACGCGGCACGCGCAAATGAAAAAATTTGGAACGTACGTAAACGTAAACATACACAAAAGACCATGTGAATTTGTTTCACTACGCAGAACATATTGACCGTCTCATTTACAGTAGTTAATGGTAAGAGTAGTTGAGATTAATGGGCTAAGAGAGGCAGAGCGCAGGGCAGTTACTACTATTACCACGCTAATTACGCGAGTATAGCGTCCATATGAACTCTTCTCTTCATCTCGAATTCATAATGCACATTTTCCTTATTCATTGTATATGGTTAACTGGGCGCAAGGCCGGACACGTCTAGCCACCGTACGCGTACGTCGTGGATGCTAGACTGGAAGGAGTTCCACCGATGTCAGGGAACAATTGGAACTCGGATTGAATTGACAGCGCAGCGTCAACATTCATTTCATGAGAATACTACGAATATGAACGGTCAATTCCGTTTGAACATTTGATTTTTTGTCAATTCATCGTAATCTCTTGTAGAAAGTTGCATGGTTGCTTCCTGGGGAAAGGCGAAGGCGTTGTCTTGGATAAGAACCGATGATGCCTTATAGACATTGCGAGTTTGTTTACTGCCACATGCAGCCAAGATGCTGACGATTTTGTTTTCATGATTCATGAAAGAAGTCGTTTTATGGTTTCATTTCAGCCAATTTCTGCCGTTTCTACCCGTCCGTGAGTGATAAGCGCCGTCATCACAAAAACATTGAAGCCGTCTTTGGATATCTGCTGACTCATAACTGGTCGACAACCTTACTTGATTATTATTAGTGATTATCCTGCGAAACCAGTCGAAGAACATTCAGCTGCCAACTAACTGATCATGGACGGAAAAGAATTTCGCCGATGTGGTGCACAAATGGTTGAATACTGCGCGAATTACATGGACACACTTCGCAAACGCGAATGCCTCTCACAATGCAAGCCTGGCTATTTGGCGAAGATTGTTCCGCTGGACCCTCCACAACAGCCGGAGAAATGGGAAGCCATCATGAAGGATTTCGAGCCCTGCATCATGGAAGGGGTAAGCCAAGGTCCCACGATGAAATGCTATCTTTACTCTCTAGTCTAATAGCGCACCATTGCTTTCTTTTTAGATGTCCCATTGGCAGCATCCACATTTCCATGCATACTTTCCAGCTGGAAATTCATGGCCTTCAGTTATAGGAGACATCTTCTCCAATGCCTGCGCTGTTCAAGTTTCCACATGGGTTTGGGTTCTTAATAATTATCTTGGCGCACTCCCAGTTGGTAACTAAATACCGTTTCTTCTACAACAGAAAACTTGTCCAGCTGCAACTGAACTTGAAAGTATTCATGAGCAAACGTTTCGTGCGTACTTAGAATTGAATTTTAACTGTCGCTGTTATATTCGTGTTGAACTTTCAGTGATTGTGATGGATTGGTGCGCCAAGTTTTTGGATCTGCCCAAGTTCTTTCAGTCTAAATTATCGAATCCAGAAAGTACGGGCGGTGGAACAACACAGGTTAGTTTCGTCTCAGTTTAACTGAATAAACTGAAAGAAGTAACTTGACTACTGTACCTGTTCCGCAGTGTTCAGCGTCCGAGTCGATTTTCCTGTCAATGCTTTGTGCTCGTGAACGGGGAATCAAAAAACTCATGAAGCTTTATCCTGACAAACCACGAGCAGTTCTCCTGTATATGCTTCGTGGCTTCGCGACATCGACTTCTCATTCTTCCGTCGACAAAGGGTCAATGATGGCAAACGTGAGCATTCGTTTCCTTGAACCGTCCCCAAGAGGCACAGTTCTGGCCATGACTTTAACTGCAGTAAGCTTAAGCATCAGATAGTTAACTTAACACTCACTTAAATCATGCGAACACTAATTAAATGCACTTCCTGATTTAGGCGATTGAAGACGAGAGGAAGAAAGGATTTTTCCCGTTCTTCTATTCGAGCATTTTGGGTTCGACATCAACTTGTGCCTTCGATGACGTCGAAGAGATTGGACCTGTATGCCACGTTAACGACCTTTGGCTCCATGTCGACGGTATTTAAAGCCTCTGCCAGCTTTTCATCAAGACCTTCATGTCGTCATTTCTCATTTCTCATGAAATGCTGTTTGTGCAGGTGCATACTCCGGAAGCTCATTTTGTTGTCCAGAGCTTCGTTACCTGAAAAGCGGGCTCGAATATGCATGGACCTTTAACACAAACTGTAAGCGGTTTTGTTCTTCCTATTCAAGACAGTCGAAACTGTAGGATTGTCATTCGGTTTTTCTATTACATTTTACAGGTAATAAATGGATGCTAACAAACTTTGATTGTTCTCTGCACTGGTGAGAATTACACGCAGCGCAGCACACTGATTCCTATTTGCCAGATGGATACTGATGATGGTCCTAAACTAAACTTGAAGACATTTGGCAGGTTCCGTTATCGCGACGAGATTACCGACTTCACAAGCGCATACAATGTCTCGGATTTTAACATCCAATCCAATCAGTACCTTCACGACATGTTATTGACCAATTACTGCGTAAGTTCATTGAATCGGTACTTCGTGGCATTCGCTTTGGTTGGTCGCCCTGTTCAGCCTATTGTCCTTCGCATCCAGAATTGGGGCATTGCACTGGGACGCCGTTTCCGAGTTTTCAAACTCTGGATGGTGATTCGTTCGTACGGGGTTGAAGGATTACGCAAGTACTGCAGAGGCCACGTTCACTTGGCCAAATTTCTTGAAAAGTTCGTTCATCGTGACCCAAGATTCGAGGCTGTTGGCGAAGTTAGAGTAAACATTTACGCAACAAATGAATCAATTCCATTCCAAATCAATTATTACTCAATTTAATGCAATAACTAACTCTGATCGCAGGTTGGACTTTGCTGCTTCCGACTGAAAGGGCCGAATGAGATCACTGAAAAACTGCTCGCAGCGCTCAACGATTCCAGACGAATTCACATGGTCCCAGCAAAGTTTCATGACAAATACGTTATTCGATTGTGAGTTGAGTTCCCAATTATTGGCTGCATTTCATTGCATTGCGAGTTCGCTAATTCTAATTCGTCGTTATTTGTATCGCAGTGCTCTTTGTGCTGAGGAAACGCTTGAGTCTGATATTGGTAAAGAATTATTGCATTACTAGCCCCTTGCAAAATCCCTGCAATTTACAATAATTAAACCTCCCATTGGTTTTTAGAATATGCTTGGGATGTCGTCTCCGAGTTTGCGACAGCGATCATCGAAGATTTCAAGAAACATCACAAAGACAGCGAGGAAGCTAAGGAACTCATGAAAGCAGAAGCTCAGTATCTTCTGGCACAAGAAACAAAGAAGAAATCCAAGCAATTGCTGGAAATTGCAGCGATGGCTCAGCAGAAAGTCCAGCAGGGAGTCAACAAGGACGATTACCTGGTTCGTGCCACAACGGAACTGGCTGACAAGTTCTTTGAGGAGCAGGAGGAGCACGATGCAGATGCATGGATTAAGGACGCTGCTGGACTTAAAGCACAAGGGACAGGGGCGACAGTGAGTCAGCAAAAACTGCAAAAGATGAGCATGCAGAAAAAGATATGCGTTATTGCCTAATTTTCAATCTCATGTCTCATGATCTCAATTTAAGAGTGCAACACCCAGATTAAACCGTCGAATGTAAACAAGTGACAAATAAAGTAATGAATGTAATTATTTATGCGTCCCACAAAGTGAACCAGTGTTTACTTTCATTTTCATTCAAAATTTAAGCTGTTGACAGTATTTTAGGCAACTTTACGAAGAACTAGAAGAGGTCGTGAATAAAAGCTAGGTTCCAAATAAATCGGTGACGGTGTCATAACCGAGCTCAGCGACTCCCGAAATGAGTACTCCAACACACCGCGCGTAATAAACTGCGTCCCACCATCCTCGTGAGCCTGGTTGCACGTAGTACTCAAAGTCAAAACGTGATTTTGGGTAAATGATCATCGGAAGTGGTGTTCGGTAGTAGCAGGCCAGAGTTTCCATCACTCCAAAATAAATCGCCGGTGATAGAATCAGTAGAACCAGAATCCAGTACAGCACGTGGAAGGCGCGTTGATCTCCTTTCTACAGCCAACAGTTAAATTCATGGTTGAAACGATAACCCAATCATTTGCATAATCGAGTGACCACTTACACGACCCTCCAACCAACTTTTAACACAAACCTCGGAGTAGCTCTTGACAGCCTTCATTTTTGGGCGTTTTCTTACAACCACTTCTTTGAGACGTGCTAAACTGATTATGTCAAGCTCATGACAGGCAGGAAACTCTTCTGCGTCCAATTGGTCCCAGAATTTGTAAATTGCTTCAGTGGTAACCATTTCTGGGCTTACTGTCGTCTCAACCCCAACAACTCCCAATGCAGATATCTGCAGCTTGAGTTCCGGAATTGACAACTGTGACAAAGGCTGCAGCGAGTACGAATACTCGATGGACAACGGCAAATCTTGCTTTGGACCAATCACACCGACCTCCGACTCAGAACTCATTGGAGACAAGAGCACAGCGGCAGGGATTATCTGCAGGTTCCATTGCACTAATGAGCGTTTTAAAAAAAAACGTTCTTTTCGTAGCTTTCTTACACGAAAAGCTACCAGAAATTCTGACTCATTGAAAAGCCGTGCTTGACATTCAAAGTATCCACTGCCATTTGTTTTGTAACACGAAACAGATGTCGGATCTACTTGAATTGCACCATTCTCTAGTGTCTGACCTCGCATTGGGATGCATTGGAACAATTTCAACTTTTTTTCCTTTTCCACCTCCACGGCTTGGATTTCCTCCTTACGAACTTCACTGCTTTCATCCTGCTCTTCCGGTTGTTCGTTGCCTTTAAGCTTCTCATCGTTGGAGTTCATAAGTTGTTCAAATTCATTCTGAAGCCCTTGTGCAGAAACTCCCAACAGCAAATCTTCCGATGACCACGATGGCGAAGGCTCGAGATTGAAATCTTTCTCCAGTTTCAAGCTGTTGATGTATGGCCACAAGAGTTCTCCTTCCGCAACTCGCCAGCTCCATTCTCTCTCCTTTCTCTTGTATAAAGTGGTCAGACTCATATTCGCATCGTCGTTTTCGTTTTTGCATGTAATGACGGCATCGTCAGTGTCCATGTCGACGAATTTGTCTTGTGCATCAATTTCTTGTATCAGGTCGGATTTTGCTTCGACACGGTGAAGTTCTGCCGCACAATTTTCGAGGCTCGCATCAGATCGAATGTCCAAGTCAAAACGCATGTGCAGTGGAATCGAGTCGGGTTGTTGGTAGTACAAAGCATAATTTGTCAGTGACGAGACATCGCAAGGAATCATGGGTTCAGGCTGAAGGAAACTCGACTCATCTTCAGTCATATTGCCATTGTCAGCTTCTGTTTCGGCTTCGGCTTCAGTGGATGGCTCTTGATCGACTGGAATCACGTCCACGACGCCCTGAACTAGATCATCTTCGTCTTGGTCTTGATCAACTTGATCCTCGTCGTCATCGTCGTCATCGTCGTCATCGTTGTCGTCACCATCGTTATCACTGTCATCATCACTATCGGCGACCTCCTCGTCTTCCGACTCTGCTTCGTCTCCGTACCCCAAACTGTCCAGTTGCTCGTCACCAAAGGTCGATGCAAACGAGACTTGAGAGTTTTGAGGGGTGCGTGCCATCAAATTGATCGAATGCACGAGGTTGGGAATGGAAATGGAAGCATGCTGACGAACGCATGCTGGTGAACGTGACCGTGGGTTCAAGTGTGCAAGATTAGGTGCTGACGACGTGCATCCAAGAGCAGGCAGTAAAACACTGTTCTTCTCTTCATTAACATTTGCATCAAGCAGTGCGTCTATTGAGTCTTCGGGCTCCAATAACTGCATGGAATCTCTTCCCGATACGTTTCTTGAGTAAGCGTATTGGCTAACTAAAGAAGAATCTGTGTTCGATGTACTCCTGTCATCGTCTGCTGCGATTTCATGCCCAGAAGCGACAGGAGACACTTCTGTTGAGAAGCCATCTTGAAGAAAGATTGCCCGGATCTCATGGCTTGATCCTAAAAAAGATGCTCCATTCGCTGCGGTCGGGTTCCCTTCAATTTGAACCTCTTTGCCTATTGTAAGGAGGGCCAAATGAAATGAGATTGGAGTGTGACGAGAGCCGTTCGCAATTGAGACTATTACCTTCACCACCCTCCCATTCATGAAAAAGCTCTTCGTTAGACGACTGCGCGAATGCTGGCTGCTCCACATTTTCAAGTTGCTGCTGTCCTAATTCGACAAGATTTTGATTTGGGTCTGCTTTCTCCTTCAATTGACCGGAGATGTTCTCGGCTGAGGAACGAGTGTATGGAGGTTCTTCTTGTTCCTGGATACCCTTATCAGATGCAGGCGTAAGTGCAGGTTCACATGCGTGATCAAGCCATTCTACAGATGGAATGCGACGCGAATGTGACTGACGCTGATCAAGTGTGGATTCAGTCGATGGCGCTGAAGAGTTGGCCTTGGCAATGACATCTTCCGCAGAGGATGAAGCGTACAGTGGTTCCGGTTCGTCGTCAATGCCGGTCGTGTCTTCTACTTCAATAGTGTATGTTCGAGCTGATAATCCACCCTCATCACCTTCAGATAAAATGTTCTCACATTGTGGATGCGTTGAATCTCTTGAGTTTGGAGATACAATTGGAACCAGTCGTGGGACCCGACTTAAATGAGTATGGCTTGCCTCAGGTTTTGGGTTTGGGCTCGGTTTTGGTAGTTTTGGATGCATTCCAGGAAACGTAGCATGAAGCCCGTCAATTGTAGTGTACCCTGCTGAATTTGCAGGCTTAGTTTCATTTCGTGCTCGACCAGGAATTCTTGAAAGAGGTCTGGGAAGACCGCTGGGTCGAAGTGGCTGTTTACTGGCAGAATTTGGAATCATTTTAACATTTCGGACGTGGTGGATTTGGGGCTTGTTATGAATTAAATATCCTGCTAACGAAGAACAAGCAGTAGTTTTAATTTCTCGAGTTCTGGTGCACTGTTTAATTACAAAGACGAATTCCCAACGACCAAGAACTGGACGTCAATAGTAAACTTGAGAAAATATTCTATAACGTATCAGCACTCACATGTCACCGTCGTTTTCCTTCTTAAGGCATGGAAACCACCTATTTCAGAGAGTACCCTTCGCTTCTTCGAGACCGGTGTTACAAGCACCATGTGGACCCCATTATTCGATGACACGACCGCCCGGCGAATTTGCATTCCACGTGGAACACGCAGCCTTCAAAAGGCAAGCCACTTTGTGAAGACCTTCCATATTTAATTAACTCTGATTCGCCCATGACCAAAGTATTGTTAAAGTGTATGCTTGGTTCGCTTAGTGCGCATCCTCCTGCCACGCCAGACAAATATGCATGCAGATTGCTCGCTCGATTTCTGGGCGCGTAAAATGATCAACTTTCTATTTCACAGCACGCGAGCTGGCGACTGTGCGATGCGAACGACATTGGCAAAGCTGCTGGTTGTAAATATCAATATCAGTCTGCCGCCTTCTCACCTGTATGAGACCATTCATGTGTGCAGTCCATGCTAGGAAGGACGAGACGTGCTGCAAAAAGTTTGCTGAAGCAAAAAAATACAAGATCAACTTGAAACTTCAAAATTGGATAAGATGTATGCGACTGCGATGTGGCGCAGCGTGGCTGACACGATGGACAGTGACGAACTCTTTATTTGTTTGTGCATAGCTGTATTCTGTGTCTCACAGCTGAAAGATTTGTTATCAGGCGCATGCGTGTAGGTTAAGCTGTGTGTTATGTCTTATTTATCATTATCAATCATTCGACTTTTAATTGTTGAAACCTTGTTTCATTCTTCCAGTGCGCTGTGACCGGCCATTTGTGCATTGGTTCCATGCGAAGATTGAGCACACGGATGCACACGCGTGTGTGAACTGCGTATGTGGAAAAATGTCTTGTCTTTGTACGTCGACCTTCAATTGAACATTGTAAGCATGTGAATATGAACATATTAAACAATGACTCACGATTGAAGCCAAGTGGCTTAATTTTAGTAATATCCATAAACGTGGAGGACATCTCAGGTGCTTAACCTTGATTTCTGAAAAAATTCACTCGTTCGCCCTCTAAAAACCGACTAAAAAGATGGCCATTGTCATTGGAAAACGTGTAAATAAGGATTAAATGTGTAACTTCATTTATTTACTCATCTTAATATACTTAACGTGTAATTGACTTTATAAATAGACTTATAAATTCTAAACCTAATTTTAACTGTAACTATCTGGGCTTTTCTATTCTACAGCTAGACTCTTCAGCGTCTACATTGTTAGATCTACTGGATCTACTAAATGGACAAACGCGATACTTTCTAAAGAAAAAGTTGAGAGCAACCCTCGCCAAGGTATTCACGAAGAACCTAATGTGAGGGACTTTCTGATAGATAAATATTAGTAAGTACAGTGCCTGGTAGAAGAATTTATCCCACCAGTTCATGAGTCCATAAATGCAGCGACCTTCAAACTCGGGGAGAGCTTCCGCAGAGCAGAGTCCGTGGTAGAGGTACGACCGGATGGACCCAAAGAACGTGTATGACACGAGGCCGTCGATGAACGTCTTCTGCAGGGTCATCACAGCCAAATCAGTCTCTTTCAAACTTCGGATGCCGATATTGAAGAATATCTTGCGATACAGCTCGCGGTCGGGGTACAGCGCAATGTTGAACTCGTCCATGATGCCCAGCATCCGCCCGTATAATGCCCACAAGTGAAAAAACCCGTCCAGATCACCACCACCCAGTCCGCCACCCACAACTGTTGAAGGAGAATCCCGACCACGCACGCCAAGTGCGTCGGGAAACAGGAACACGAGGGACACGAGCCCAAACTGCGTCATGACCATGTCAAACTGACTCATCGGCACATTCGGGAAGTACGTAATAATTTCCTCCGGGAGCGGAGCTGTCTCGAAGGACTGCAGGTCCGTCTGCACTGCTTCAATTAGTAGGTTTTTCTCTTTCGATGGGTTCAAGTCAGTCACTGTTGGGAACTCTGCCTTGTAATATTTCTTTAATGCATTACTGTGCAGCCACCTCACTCGCAGAATGTCATTGTATCCCTTGTCACCGACTTTTCGAATGTCAGCCTCGTACCACATCACAAAATGACTCAGCGTGGAGAGGTATCTGACGATGGACTGGTCCACTGACTGCGAGTGGCCGGTGCGAAGGAGGACGGCCGACAGGCGCTTGAATGCAAAGCCATACAGGAGGGCTCCCACGTGAGCCAAAATGATTGAGAAGAAATTTCTCTTTACAAACTGACGTCCTTTTCGAACAAGCTCTGGCCTGTACCAACTGATGCTTTCTGCGGCGACTGGTTTTTCCAAGTCTCCGGGTATGAGAGGGGCTTCGTTGATGAGGCGCTGGTAGACTTCTTCACGTTCACTGTCACTCAGCGTCCGAAAACACAGGCGATTTGGGTCTTCCTGTTGGTTTCTACCGCTGTTCCTGTTCCTAAGCTCCACGCCAGGTGCAGATTGGGACTCTTGAGAGGGCGCCATTCCAAATACGTTCAGCGTGTGAGTGGATGGTGAGACGAACTCGGAATTTATCGTATGGCCAGGAGACAAAAAGATTGTCTCAAATAAGCGGAACGACCTTATTCAACAGTCTGAAAACATCGCAAATTCCAGTTGTTGCACACAATTCGTGTCCAGGGCTTGTAGTCGACATTTAAACAGTAGGAATTTAGGAATAGGAACACAGTACACTATTTTGCCGCAACAATTTGACTTTTTATTGAATGCAACGATTTTTGCAGAAATTGAACTTGAGGTTGAGAAGCGGGTTTGCGATGACGAGAAACTTGACCGATAAACACGGTTTTAAATCTGCAGCATTTCCGTGTGGACGTTCGCCGCTTTATAAGCAGGTCGGGATGCACTTGCAAAAACCCAATTTGAATTCATTAGTACGGCAATGTAAATGCAACGTAATGCAGATGTTGATTGTTGAGGCAGTGTTGAGTGGTATATTTTTAGATGTGGGCTTCTCTTCCTATTGTTGCGCTGTATTATTGTACGTCTTGCTCTTTTGCAGCTGCAATGGTCTTTGGGAAGGGAAGGAGCGTGAGACAGAGACTGCAAACCACAAATGGGGTCTACAATTAAGAAGCACAAACACTCCGACGATGCTGAATTGGTTCCATTGCCGTATTTTGCAATATGCTGGCGGCTGTGTAAAGATTTTGATTGCACGGACACTACACAGACGCTTTTGATATAAAATTATCGACGTAGTGTTGGGGCTGCGAAATAAAAGTGAGAGAGATTGACGCTGACTGTGACCCACTAAACAGAGCAGCATCAGCATGATTGGCGACGTCGACGACGTGCCATTGCCATTGCCAGCATAATAACACGTGAGGCAAAGTGAGAGAACAGAGACCAGATTCCATTGAAATAAAAATTCAACTTTTACTACGTTGAAAGTTGAATCTGTAATTTATTATTGTTTGGTGCCCACCGCGCTATGTATCGTGAGCATTTTACGTTGTACATTGTTGCACGCGCACAAAATGAAGTGCATCGTATGACTGATTAGTGACTATCATTATCAAGTTGGTAATGAAGGATAGGAATAAGCTAATAAGGAAGGGTACTGCAACTGCAATGTATTTCGCGTAAGTATATTGGCAAAATTGGGACCTTCTGTTGCTGGGATTAACAAAGACGCCTGCAATGATTATGATTGCATAATCCACGTGCAAAGGTTACAATTACAATATTGCGTGCCAGTTTCAATGTGAAGGTGCCTATTTGGAAGTGTGAAGTCAGAATGGGTAACGGCAGGGGCAAATGTATCAAGTTACTATTGTTGAAATAATTGACAGCCAGTTTTAATGGCTCACCGCTACCGCTGTAATTCTGACAGATCATTTAAACGGGTCTTCTCTTTTGTACTTCGCAGCTCGCAAGCAGACAGGCAAAGCCGACGCTTAAGCAAACATAAATAACAGGATGTGTGAGCGTGAAATTGCCAACTGACATTCAAAGTCTTTTGTCATGATTTTAAACATAGTAAAACAATTCTATGCTTACGCTTCTTTTGTATGTCACCGCCGTCGTTTTTGTATGCTGTAATTGAAGTTGAACGGAATCTGTGCAAAAATGGAACAAGGCAGGCAACGACTAATTTGGTAAAAATACTGAAACGACAATGAAGAGGTTGCTTTGATTTTTCCTTGCATGTTGAATATAGCCTCGGCAGTTGAAAGACATGAGTATCTGCGATCATGATCATGAGTTGTCTGCGGAGGACTGACATTTCTTGCTGGAAATCCAGTGAGTCAGAATTCTTGAAAAATGAATGTAAAATTCTCTTTGATTTGTACGCCTGGTCAAGTCAAATCAAATGGATAAACGTTAATTGCATAGCACTAGGAACATAAGGATTGAAAAATGAAAAGGGAAAACGCAGTTCGTATGAATATCTCGTCGAACCTGTTCAGCGCTTGTATTTTCATCGAATCCAAACATGATTTACTGCTGAGAAACGGGTCAATGATCAGTTTATGGCCATAACTTAAATCAATGATGTTATAAATTGAACGCAGAAATTAGTTATTGCTAGTTCATCCAGCGTGGCGTGATGAGATGGACCTCGTGATGTCGCGATCATATTGGATAAGTCGCGGAGCAGTTTCAATTGAATTGATCCTTGATCTCTTGATTCCTGAATCTTCTCAGAACTCTTGCAATGCACTGTGAGGGATTCACGAGAATTCGGTGCGCCGTGCACTTTAGCATATGAAAAAGTTCAAACTTTGGAAGCCAATAACTGGCTTCCGGATGGACATGGAAAGGGTGGTGTTTACTGCATATGAAACCTCATGTCCTTAGCTTGGGAGATACAGGAAGTCAAATTCGGGTCATCGGCCATTTTTTCCACTTCCGGTTCTATGATGACCCATGTCAAGTGGAGTGTCGTTGGAAAGCTAAGGACATGGGGCTTCATATGCAGCAAACA